>CM053770.1:604156092-604241938 GCA_028658325.1 Potorous gilbertii | reverse complement strand
GGAGGAAACATCTGTTCACCAAGAAAGTAACCTTCTATGGTCTTATTTTTTTTCCCTTTTCTGGGCATTTTCCCAGCCAGTTACTTGACTTCTGAGATTCCTGTCCACCCCCACCTAGATCTGCCCAGCTAGTGCTTGGGGCCTGAGATTCAAATGCTGCTCCCCAGCCTCAGGGCTTTTGGTGGCAGGCCTGGCTGCTATTCAATGGGAGCTTAAGTTCTGGTGCTCAGGTGGGGGCAGGGCCGCTTCCCAGGCTCAGTTCCCTCAGGGGGTTTATGTGGAGACCTTTTGTAATGAAGCTCCTGCTGAGCTCCTGCCTGCTCTGGGAGCCTCTGGCCGCCTGCTGCCTCTGCCAGTGCCTCCCGAGGGGGCCCGGGTCATGGAGACACCCTGCTCCCCTCTCAGCCTGTCTAGACGTCTCTTTCACTGACCCGTACGTCTGTGGGTGGAGGGAATCTTCGCGGCCACTGGAGATTCCGTCCCTGAAGCCTGCTCGGATCTGCTTGCTCCTCTCAGTGCCACGCAGCCAGGGCAAGGCTGGGCTCCGCTCCCATCTGGTGTGTGACAGACCTTTAGGGTTGGTTTTTCAGGGCTCTCTGGAACGGAAATCTCCTTTACCCCATTGCTGCGTGGCTCCACTGTTCCAGAATTTGTTGGGAGTTCTTTTTATAGATAATTATGGGCTGTGGGTTTGGAGCTGGCATATGTGAGTCTTTCTACTCCGCCATCTTGGCTCCCCACCACCTTCTTCTGCAATTTCCTCTTGTGCAAAGAGGGAATTATGATACTTTGTTATGAGAAAAGTACTTTATAAACTTTATAAAAATGTGAGTTATTATTAAACACTACAAGGTGCTGTAGGACATACAAAAATAATAAATGATGCTTTAGATAAATAACTAGTACAAAATGCACCGTAATTATATAACAGGTGCAGAATGCTATGAGAGTTACAAGAAGAGAGAGGTCACTTGTGGCTTGGGGATCTGGAAAGACTTCTTGGAGGAAGTGGTATTTAAGGTTAGCCTTGAAGGACCAAAAGGAATTGGGCAGATATTGTTGTCTTGGGAGGAAGGGAGGAACTTTTAAACAGAAAGATAATACATGAACAAAGACATAGGGGGAAAAGCATTAGGAGGTATTTGGGCAATAGCAAATAGAGTAATTAGATTTTACCTGAGTGTAAAGTGTATGAAGAGAAGTTATTGAATTGGAAAAAAGAAACAGCTGGAGAACAGTATCACTTAAGAGTCTTTTAAGAGTAGTTCCTGCAAGTGGAAATGAGGGCCTGAACTGGTCTGGTGGCAACATCATTGAAAGGAGGGGCCAGCTGGCTGTAAGGGTCAGTGGGATTCATAATACTTGGAGTCAGATGACACCAAAGTTTCTGTCATGTGTGACTGGGAGAATAGTGATTATTTTATTAAAAACAAAAATAAGGAAATAGAAAATAGAATAGAGGATAATATTGAGTTTCATTTTAGATAAGGTGAATTTGATTTACAAGTGTTTCTTGTAAATCTGGACAAGAGTTTAGGGTTGAGCTTCGTGCAGTACTGGAAATACAGTAGGTACTCAAAAGTGCTTGTGATTTATTGAAGCTTTTCAGATTAGAAAATATTTTGTAGATGGGGATTGATTGTCCAAAAGGATCCTAAACCTATTCCTTTTAGTAATATGAATCTGTGATAGATTCTGGCCTAAAGTCTGCTTTCATAGATTTCCTTCTTAGCCCCTTACCACTGGACCATATAAATAAGAAACAGAAAGAACTCTTGTCAAATGACTTTGTATTTTAGTGAAGTTAGCTTACTTCCTTGCCTTTCATGTGTCTTTTGATTTTTTGTTATTTATCTACCTTCTATTAACACAGTGAGAGTCTGAGCATTCTGTATGTCTTATGTGCTTATAACATAGTTAACACTATATTCAGATGATTCAATATAAGTATTTTGTCAAACACCCTGCTACTTGCAAGGGATTGTGTGGGAAACAAAGTATAAGGCCTTGTCCCTGCCCTTGTATAACTAACAATTTAGTAGGATAGATGATATGTATACACACATAGCAATATCAAAAGATATGTGACAATGCAGTGAGAGAAACAAGTACAAAGTTGTTCAGAAGGATCTGGGAAATCTTTCTGTAGTAGACTACCTTTCATTTGGGTCATAAAGGTTGGTCAAGATTGTCTAGGTGATGTGGGGGAAGGAAAGAGAAGTGTGAAAGGAAGATATTACAAGTATGAAGAAACAGTGAGATCAAAAATGTACAGGTGGGATAGCTAGAAATATGTTTGGGAAAAGTAAATAATATAGTTTGGCCATGCTACTCATCTCTTTTCATCAATGTAATTTTTTCTATCTACTGTTCATCTTGTCTGGATTCATCTTTCAATAGTTAGTAAACTTCTACTTCCTCTTCCTCTCTCAATTCCTGCGATACTGAATCCCTGACTGCCAAAGAGTAAACCTCTTCACTCTAACTCCTTCTCATCTCCATCCATCTCAGCTCTGCCTGCACAGTGCCTTACTCTATATCTGCCCACTTCATTCACTGTGCTCTTTGGAACTCCCTCTCCATAATTAACAAATATTCCTTCATTTTATACCTTTTCCTCTCATGTTCCTTCCACCTTCTGTCTATCACTGGGCATTCATGGTTCACTCTAATAATGCTGAATACCTGTTATCCTTTTCAGTGCTCTTCGCAGCTTCTCTCACATTCCCTAACTCATTGGCCTTGGAGCAGGTAGGGGGGAAAGTCAGATCTTTCCTCTCCACTTTGACTTCCAGAACATCCATCTTTCATTGTCACATAACAACTTTTGCTTTTCTTTAAAAAATAATATTAATTTAATATTCCATTACAATCATATACCACAACTTGTTCAGCCATTCCCCAGTTGATGGGCATTCCATCAGTTTCTAATTCCCACTACATAAAGAGTTGCTACAAATACTTTTGTACAAATGGGTCCTTCTATCCTTTCTTTCTTAATCTTTTTGGGACATAGACCTAGTAGTGATATTACTGGATAAAAGAATATGCAAAATGTTATAGCACTTTGGACATAGTTCTAAATTGCTCTGCAGAATGGTTGGATCAGTTCACAAATAGACCAACAGTACATTAGTATCCCAGTCTTCCCATATCCCCTCCAACATTTATCATTTTCCTTTTCTGTTAACCTCGCCTTTTCTAAGGTTCACTTTATACAAATTAATCACCCAGTCCAATCCTAGTGTCAATCTATCAGTACCCTAGTCATTTTCCTGCCTGTCTCAATCAATTTAGTGCCTGACTCATGGTCATTGTCCCTGTTCCTGCCCTAATTCTAGGGCATCTTAACATGCATATTGTTGTTTCCTCAAATGTTTGTTTTGAGGTATTATTTAAAGTTGTTTAGAGGAGAATTGGGAGAGCTCAGGTGAGTCTTTACTTTTCTCTACCATCTTAGCAAGGGAACTTTCTGATGCTTCATTGGCCTGCTGGTGCCTTCTCTCCAAGGTTACTTTCCATTTACACTGTAGCAATTGTTTTCTGTTGTCAGAAGCCTGAGGGTCTCCCTCTCCCAGGCCCTGTGCTGAGCACCTCATAAAGATTACTTCATTTGATCTTCACAAGTATGGTTGGCAAGAAAGAGTGAGCCTTACTACAGGACAGAAGTGTTAGCAGAGTTTGGAGTGGACGTTTGAAACATCACTGATTTAAGACATAATATGCCGCTCTGTGAAGAAGATGACAGCTTTGTTTTACTGAAGGAAAGTATTTACTGTCCCTAAAGCTGGAGTGGTCTTTTCTGAGGTAGTCTTAGTATGTGCTACCTGGAAACAGAAAGCCTAGTCATTGTAACATTGTGTGGGCAATTTTTTCCTCTGTGTGTGTCTTTTGGCCCTCTCTTTCTCCTGTACTAGAGTCCTTCTGACCACTAAATATATGATTAGATGTGGTTCTTTCCATCTGGAAACCAAATGGCCTTTTTTTTTCTTTCTGTGGACTCTCCAATCCAGCAATACTGGTCTTCTTTCTGTTTCTGTGCCTCTGTTCTGGCTGATCCCTGGGCCAGGAATACTCTCTTTCCTCATTTCAGCCTCTTGACTAACCTGTTTCCAAGACTCAGCTCAAATATTGCCTTCTACTAGAGGACTTGCCAATTCTCCTCTTCTCCACCCCACCCACTCTTACCCCTCTGCAATTACTTTCCATTTAGATTTCCATTTTGTATGAACAATTTTTATGTATGTTGCCTTTCCCAGTACAGCATGAGCTTTCTGAAGTCAGAGAATGTGTTTTTGCCCTTTTTTGCCTTTCATTGTATCACCTGTGCTTAATACAGTGCCCTTACACATAGTGAAAACTTTAAAAAATGGTTGTTGATTGATTTATTGATTCACAGGGTATTTGGCTGTGGCTATATAGCAGCCTGTGGGTTTTTCAAATGGGAATAAGCCCTTGCCATATGTGAGATGGACAGATGTTATGTATGAGTCTTACTTAAGCTATGGTTGCAGTATTTCACAAGCTGAAGAGGGAAAGTTCAGCTTGGAAGAATTATGGCTGTAGGACAACTGTGCATGTGCTAATTTGTCTTAGGTAGTGATAACCCAGGACAATGAAAACTTTGCAGTTATCTGCATTTATTGACCTAATACCTTCATTTTATCCATAGTTTTTCTCTCTCCAAATCCTGCCCTTATAGTAGGAGGTGTAAATATAGTATCATTACCATACATCTGGACTATTGCAGTAGCTTGCTGATTGGTCTTCCTGCTTCAAGTCTTTCCCAATTCCAGTTCATTTTCTACTCAGCTGGCATAGAGATCTTAAAGCTCAGATCTGACCATTCCCGCTGTTCCAAAACCCGACCCCTGCTCCTCATTAAACCTCTGTTGTTCCCTATCTCCTCCAGGATCAAATACAAAATTCTTTATTTGGAATACAAATTCTCTAGCCCCAGTCCCCCTTCCTCTCTCCTACCACCCTCTACGATCCAGTGACACTTGTTTTTCCTTTCACAAGGCACTCTGTCTTCTGACTGAGCGGTTTTACTGGCTCTCCCTCATGCTTGGAATAAATATTTCCCTCCTTATTTCTCTGTCCTGAATTCCTTCAAATCCCAGACAAAATCTGATGTTCTATTGATAAGTTTTTCCCGCTCCCTCTTAATGTTATTGCCTTCCTTCTGTTGGTTGTGTCTTCAGTTTATCCTGCATTTAGATTATTTGTCCGTAACCATTTACTGTTGTCTCCTCCTGTTAGACTGTGAGCTTCTTGTGGCCAGGGACTTCCTTTTGCCTTTCTTTGCATCTCCAGTGCTTTATGTAGTGCTTAGTACAGGGGACATTTAATAAATGTTTAGTGACTGACAAATAGACTTTGGGGAAGGAAACTTCCTAGGCTTATGAAGGGTAGAGAATAAATTTGTAGGGGAGACAGGGTTCATTCGTGTTGTTTCATAGCCTCCTTTTCATCAGTCAGAATATTGAGTTTTAGTTTCATTTTATTTGTTGGGTCTTAGGGTACTTTCAGAGAAGAACTTTTTGAAGAACCAGAATCAGGTTTTCCTAGAGGAAGAGTTCTTCACCTCTTTTGTGTCATGACCATCTTTGGCAATCTGGTGAAACCTATGGACCTCCTCGGAAGTGCATGAAATAAAATACATAGTAGTACAAATGAAACCAGTTACATTGAAATTAGTTATTAAAAAAGAAACAAGTTCACAGATCTAGTGTTTAGTGTCAGTTTTAGAATTGTTGATTTCAGGGTGCCATCTGGACTTCAGTTTGGCCCAAAACTTCCTACGGTTTTCTAGTCAAATTATAATCTCTTGATTGTCAATGCCAGGAGTTGGCAGCCTTTTCAAAATGGTATGCCAAGGTTCTGATCTCTTTCTTTCTCTCATACCTGGGTAGGGAAAAGGAGAGTCAAGAAATGTGTCAGTATCAACTTGGCCAGGAGGGCATGGGTTGCAAAAGCAGCCAACTGTGCTGCTAATGAAAATCAAATTTGCTGTAGATTAATAACATCTGTTCTATATTAATGCATGAGGTATTGGGAGGAGGAACATGAATCATATTGAATGTATAGAGTATGAACACACAAAAATTCATGTTTACTTAGCCCTGGACTCTGCATGTGCTATGCTAATTGCATAGAAGTTGGTTGAGCAGTATGTGTCCCTGACAGAAAGTTCAAAATGTGCCTTACCTTAATTGGGGCCCGGTCACCAGTTTTATGTTTGGTGGCCTGATTAGTACCTGACCACTCTGTTGTTTTTACCAGCATGGTTCAGAAATTCCTGTGCCTGTTTAATAAACATTTGGATAAAAGAAATTATGTTTTCTTCTTAGTTTATAAGTTTAGGATCGTGATGATATAGTGAAACTTATGAATTTTGCCAGAGTACAGGATGAAATACTGGAAAGACTTGGGGAAAGTGACATGTAGGAAGCATCATCTCCCAAGGCATTGTACCAGTATAATCTCTTGAAACTGAGACTATTCTGAGTAGAGAAGTGAGAAGAAGGAAAATACTGGTTTCTTTTTAACCAAAGCCATTACTGGCATTGTCTTAGCACCTTGGAGCAGTGACTGGTGGAGAGAGGAGACAAATTTTGTGGCAGGAGCAGGTAGAACAAGCAATGCCCTGAGACACAATGACAAGGTCAGCTTCTCAGGCTGGCGCTTGGTGGTGGTGACAGTTGCAGGCTATTTTGAGAAAGTAGGAGGCTTTGTTCTGTGCAGATTTTTCCTCTGCACTCCTAGATTTAACCCTGGCACTGATTAGCTGTCAGCAGCTTTGCCTTTGGTTGTAGAAATGTGTCCCAGGTACAGTTGATGGTACTTGATACCGATTGTATATGGAAAACCAGAGTTTTTACTTGGAAAAAATACTTTCAGTTTATCATTGATAGGGAAATGTCATGTCAGTTAGGAAGATTAAACTGTTACTTTGCTAATTTGAAGACCTACCACATGCAGGGTGGTGAATGCAATACAAAGAGAATTAAAATATAATCATTGGAGCTGAAGAGAAGGACTCTTCCAACCTTAATGGCTGGGAGGATTGTATTACTATTGGCAGAAATCAAGAACTCATAAGGAGTATTTGGTTTGGGGGTAAAGACAACGAGTTCACTTTTAGATGTGATTACTTCAAGATGTTAGTGGGACATCTGATTGATGGAGATATCCAGTAAGCAGTTAGAAATGCTTGTTGGAGATCTTGAATGTACTGGAGAGAGGCTGGAGCTGGAAATACTAATTTGGGAATTATAGACAATCAGCAGTTCTCTGACTTATCAAGTTCTTCAGGATTGATTGAATTCTTAAAGGAATTAAAAAAAATAAAAGATAAAAGATTCATTTTCTGGGTGTCATATCCTTAGTATGGTACAAAAAAGAGGAAATGGATTTAAACCTCAGTCAGAGGAATTTGGATTAGATGTAAGGAAGAATTTTTTTAATATTAAGTAACACACATGATAAGATGCTTAACTGGTAGCAGAAAGTTTGTTGAATCTCTTTTCCTGGAAATTTTTAAGACATTTATTTGTCTTTAATGGTTCAGTATAGCCTTGTGTGAAAGGCTGGAGATCATGCTACATGCCAGTGGACTGTCTTTTTCAGTCTGTGATTTTGTAGATTGGAGTTGATTGGGCAAGTGTGCTTACTTTGCCATGCTTTAGTCAGCCAGTGAGTCAGCAGCACAGCTGTGAATAGAGTGGGTGGAAGGGCATCTAAATTTAGTAGTTATTCATTTGAGAAGGTTTTCAGGGAACCATTCCTCTCTCCCCAATGGCTTTAGTCATGTTCCCCTTTCTGGATACAGGAGAAAAAGCAGAACAGTATATTCTCTATGGTATTTCATGAGAATGTCATACAACTGTTAAATCTTTCTATAATCATCTACTCCAGATTAACTATGATGCACATAGCATGTAAACTCATAAAAAAAAACCAAGAGAAGGAATTGCTTTGAAAATAAGCACTGAAAAGCATACTAACATGAAGATATTTTGAACTCAACTATCTTCTTTCAGCAGAGATACCTAGGAAATAAAAACAAATAAAATCAGTTGTCTTCTGCTACTTGCCTGTACAAGAAGCTATTTGAAGAACTTTTGAAGAACATTTTAGTTTGTGGAGGACATCTGGGCAGTGAGTAAAGCCTTTGACCCTTCACTTTTTCCAAGATGAATTCTCTCTGCCCATATAATATTGATATGCTGCCCATATAACATTCGAAGTGAATGTTTTTTTTAATTCCATTACATATTCCATATCAGTATTTTTAATTCCATTACATAATACCTTCCTCACAAAATGGGGAGGGGGGTTCAAGCAAGGGCACACTCATCTCGAGAATGAAGGAAAGGAAAGGGAGGGATAGGATGATATAGTTTTTTTTTCATGTTATACTTGTACTGGTAGGGTATTATGTCTTAGTTACTTTAAGCCTTAGGGAGTTGTCCTTTCCAGAGGGTAATAAAAATAAAGATCTTGATAGCATTACTTCCCAAAGGCCTGTGTGACATTATTGTGGCCATTTGAAACTAAGTATTTGAAAATCTCTGTTGAAAGCCAAGAAAGAAATTTTGTGACTGTGTCAGAGGCTAACAAATGGCAGCTGATGCCATTAATGACCATTCTGGCCTACAGTTACTTGGAAGGAATTAGCACACTTGACCTCTGTGATATTGGAGGTATATCATCATGGAAAGAGAAAGTTTGCAAGTTTTACTTGTATCTGTTACACTTTCTTCTTTATGGACCCTTTTATACACATAACCATTCTCACCCCGGTGGTTTTATGGAATAAGTCATAGAGTCACTCTTTTGTATGAGTCTAAACAGAACATAAAGCAAGAACATAAAACACACACAGTTGAATAACAAGTAAATAATAAGAAGCATAAATTAAATGAAATGTTTGTGTTGCATAAAAGTAAAGGATGAGTGCCCTTTGGGAGAGTTAGAGGGGTTTTTTTGAGTAACATGTTTGGATGAAGGGGGTGAAAGGGAGTTGATTAATTTTCTAAGAAATTTTCCCAAAGAAATTGAGGTTTTGGCAGTTATTTGAAAGAGAACAAGATAGGCATCTTGGCTATGAGAAATCATTGAGACTGGATTGGGTAATAGTGAAAGAAGGTATTGGACTAAGTGCACAGTTGCTAATGAAAGAACTTTAAGCTCTTTTCACTAATGAGTAAAAGTGAGTGCTAACTATTCTCCAGTCCATTTGTTACAGATACTTTTGTGGTTTGTGGTTCTTGATTTAGCTCTGATCTTTACTGAAGATTCATCATTCTTGTTTCCAAAAAGTACTTGCACTTAGCTGTCCCAAGATGGAACTTCCAGAAATCCCTATTAGAACATGGCCCGAGCCATGTTCTTTGAACTCTGGTGATCAGAAAGGTCTGTTGGTGGGCTAACATGAATCTCTTTTATAGTATTTTTTAAATCAAAAACCATTTATTCAGGCATTGTGCTAAGCACTGAGAATACCTATAAAGACAAAAAGGACAGTTTCTGACCTCAAGGGGCTTACTTACATTCTAACAGAGGAAGACAACACATGAAGCCAAAGGGGGAAGGAAGAGATCAGGGTACTTGGCATACAGACATTGCAGAAAAGTCTGGGAGAGTTAGGCATTCTGCCATTCCAGGAGGGACCAGCCAATCAGAGAGAGGCCACAGGGCAGAGAATAATTCCAGTGTGTGAGCTTCCAAAGTAAAGAGGGGCATGGTAGAGAAAATTGGGAGAGACCGTTGTACAACTTAAAGAAGAATGAAGACATTTTTGGCCTTTTAATCTATTTTTTTTTTCCTGGGAAAGGAGTGGGGAAGAGAGTGTTAGGTCATTATGACTGTAATATTCCTTGGGATGCTTGAGATTTCTTCAGGCAATCTTCTTTCCAGATTAACCAACTCTTTTCCCAGCTCTCGTTCTCTCTCTGTCTCTCTGTATACACACAGACACACACACACACACACACATATACATGTATATATATTTTTTAGCATTTCCTAGAGAATGGAAAAATAAGTGAGGTAAGAAGAGACACTTATTTCTGGGAGATGGATTTCTCAAGACACATGTGGCCCTCTAGATCCTTAAATGTAGCCCTTTGACTGAATCCAAACTTTACAGACGGATTTGTTCTGTAAAACTTGGACTCAGTCAAAAGGTCATACCCAAGAACCTAGAAGACCACATGTGCCTTGAGGCCAAAGGTTCCCCACTCCTGATTCTAAGGTTAGATGTCATTCTCCCCTTTTCTCCATCTCCTTCCTCCTTTCCTTCTCTGCCCTCTTTCTGTCTCCTCTCTCTTCTTTCTTCTTTCTCTCTTTTTCTCTCTATATAATTACCTGTATTTCAAAATGACATAATTGCTTGTGCCACAACTCATGGTGGTGGGCTCCCAAGTGTGCACTCATCACTGAAAAGATTAGTGCAAATTTTGTAACCATGTCCATTCCTCCCCGCCACCCATTCCATCCTTCTTTGAAGCCGTGGATATTCTCTCCTCAGATTGTATTCTTTGTGGCTTATGGACGACCTAGAATTATTATTTAGAAAATTTCTTTATCTGGGATTGCAGTTTGACAGGTTTTCATATCCATCCATGACTGCAGACATGTTTGGGTGTATCATTTGAGATTTCAGGGTATCCTTAAAGTATTTCTTCTTCTCAAGATTTCTCCCATTTCAACTTAGAAATGGTTGCTTGGGTGGTGTATGGTTTTTATAACAGAAACTTTCCCCTGAGGAAATCTGTACCTTATGTTTTTTCTCTTTCTTTCTTCATTTTTTTCTTCTTCCTTTCTTAGTTTTTATTTATTTTGAACTTAAATGCAAAAAGACCAAAAAATAACATTTCCATGTATGCAGAGCAGCATAAAAAGAAGATTCAATATAAAACCATGAATTTCCATTTCACAGTTTACTTTTTTTAAAAAAACAACTCTGCAATAAATACTACATATTTTCAAATACTACATATTTTCAACATACTTTCAAAGCTGTCCTGCTTGTCTGTGCTTCCTTCTAAGTTTTCTTTTGTTCCATGCTGTGCACTTTCTTTATATATATATATATGTAAAACCATACTGTATATACTCTTTATCACTTGTTTCTTTGGACGTAATTAGCGCCTTCCTTTATAGACGCTTTATAATTGATTTGAATATTTATGATCCTCAGTGTATTAGTATTTCAAAGTTGTTATGACAGTGTTACTGTGTACAATGTTCTCTTGATTCTGCCCATTTCACTTTTCTTTATTTCATGTAAGTCTTTCCATGTTTTTCTAAAATCAACCAGCTTATCATTTCTTATAGCACAATAGTTTTTCGTCATACTTGCTTAGCCACATTCCCCAGTTGAAGGGCATCCCCTCAATTTCCAGTTGTCACTACAAAGAGAGCTGCTACAATTTTTTAGAACATACAAGTTCTTTTCCTTTTTCCCTCATCACCTTGGGAAATAAACCTAGCAGTGGTATTGCTGGGTCAAAGTGTATATACACGTGTATAACTTTTTTGGCGTAATTCCAGATTGCTCTCCAAAGTGGATCAATTCACAGTTCCACTGATGGTGAATTAATAATGTCCCATTTTTTCCCACATCCTCTCCAATATTTGTTGTTTTCTGCTTTTATTATTTTACCCAGTCTGGTAGGTGTAAGATGATATCTCAAAATTACTTTAATTTACATTTTTCTAATCAAGAGTGACAGAGCATTTTTTTCATATCTATATATAGTTTTGATTTCTTCATTGAAAAACTGCCTGTTGATTGACCATTTATCAATCAGGGGGGAATGGTTTCTTATAGATTTGACAAAGTTCCTTGTGTATTTGCTTAAAAAAAATCATTAAATAAGAGCCCAGGTTCCAACATCCTATAGTTTTTGGAACAACAGTAATACCTTACATGTGCATAGCACTTGAGAATTTTGAGAACTTTTTCACATCCCTCATCTCATGTTACTTCCACACTGACTCTGAGAAGATGAGTACATTGTATGATTCCTATTTTATAAATGAGAAACTGGGACACAGAGGAATTAAGGAAATTACCTAAAGTTCCATAGTTAGTGATAGAGCTAGGATTAATAATAGTCACACTAGCATATACATTTCTAGTGCTTTAAGGTCTGAAAAGCACTTTAGATACATTATCTCATTTAATCCTCACAACAACCCTATGAGCTGTAATCATCTGAGACTCCGAGAGGTGATATGATGAAGTAGGTCTTGAAGCCCAGTTATCCTAACTTCAGGGCCAATACTAGAGCCACTCTACCATGTTTCCTCTCAACCCAGAGCCCTGAAGATGATAAGATCAATCTTTCTCCCACAAATTCTGTTGGCCATAATGCCAGCCTTGACAATGTAGCACATCCTGAGTTGTGTAATTAACTCTTTCTTCAAATTTCATGTCCCTAGTTGAGTCACTTTGCTATGACTTAATTCCTGGAACAGGTAGGGATTTATAGCCTGCTCCTTCCCTGCCCCCCCATTCATTCCACTCAGATAGAAATGGTCTCAAGTATAAAACCCAGAGGGACCGTAATTGCGCCCACCCCCCAATCCCCAGCTGATTCCTCTTTTGGTCCCATATAAAAACCTTGTGTGGAGTGGGTACTAGTTATGTTGGATTGAGCTGGATATTGATATGAATTTGCATCTTATTTTGGTAGGAGTCAATACTGGGTGATTCTGTACCTCTTATAAGACAGCTATCGTTTATTTTTTATGAGGGAATTTGAAAGTTTTCATTTCGTATTTTGCTAGAGGAAGCATGGGCTAGGAGAAGGAATTTGAGATGATCATCAGGAATGACTTGGGTGCAGATCCTACTTTTGAAACGAACTTTGTGACTAAGGGCAGGTACATCAGTTACCCTCTCTAAGACTCAGTTTCTTTATTTATAAAATGGGGACAATGATACCTGTAATATCTTGCAGGATTATTGTGGAAGTCAAATGAGATAATGTTTTTTAAACACTGTATAAATCTTCAAGTGCTGCTAATGTCAGTTACTAGTATTATTATTACTGAGAGTTTTCTGGAATATAGATGACTTTTCATCTATAAACATGATTTCATGCTCACCAGAATTTACTATACTATACAGAAATTACATGGGCCTGTGGAGGAATCTGAAATGCAAGATGATGTGTTTATCCTTAGGAATAGAACGGGGGTAGGTTAGATTGGTAGCATCTGAGGAGTAAGAGGGAGACAGAAAATAGCGAAGCGGGGGAGGGGAATTTTAGTGTCTCTAGCAATATTTAGAAACCAAAATTGATTTTTTGGCTTTTTGACCTCTTTTCAGGCCTGTATTGATGAAAACTTGGACATGGTGAAGTTCCTAGTGGAGAACAGAGCCAATGTAAACCAGCAGGACAATGAGGGCTGGACTCCTCTTCATGCAGCAGCTTCCTGTGGCTATCTTAACATAGCAGAGTGAGTGAGTTTCAATGGGTCCTGGTTCTTTGCAGTAGTATGTACTATCTCTTTTTGATTCTGCTCTGCTCCAGAACTCTAGAATCATTAATGGACTCAACCACTGTAGATCACAAGTAACAAAGGCAAAAAAAAAAGAGTTTCTGATGCTAAACCTATACACATGGTTTTTCATTTGAAATATTTCTCTCATTAAAATAGATTTTATTGGTATCTTTTGTTTTTACTTAACTTACGTTTTCCCTTATATTCCTATTCATCCCTTTTCTTTATCTCTTCCAGAGAGCTATTTTACATATTTTAGAACATTATATGCAGTATTTCACTCTTGTAGGCCCCTCACTTTTGCAAAGGACTAGGGAGAGGTGTTTTCACAAATCTCTTCTTTGGGATCATTGTCATCACAACTTTACTACAGCTAGGTCAGCTAAATTTCAGTGATTAGAGAACTGAACCTGAAGTCAGGGAGACTTGAGTTCGAAGTCAGCCTTAAATACTACTAGGTTAATGATGTTCCACATCACTTAACCTCTGTCTCCCTCAGTTTCCTCAGCTGCAAAATGGGGGTGATGATTACACCTACCTCCCAGGATTGTTGCAAGCATAAGATGAGGTGATATTTGTAAAGTATTTTGCAAACCTTAAAGAGTTATATAAATGCTCACTGTTAATACTATTACGACTACTCATAAAACATTATTTCATTTTCATTTTATTTTTTTAAACATTCAGTTTCAATTGTTCTTGTTCTTTCCGTTTACATTGTTGTGATTATTGCATTTATATTATTTTTCTTGTTCTGTTTCCTTCACTTTGCCTCTGTGCATGTAAGTCTTCTCATGCTTCTCTGCATTCATTTGTCGTTTCTTATAGTGTAGTACTTTTGTTCATTCTTGCACCACACTTTGTTTAGCCATTCCTCAAGTGATGGGTATATAATTTGTTATGAATTTAATAAACATAAAAAAACTCATTTCCATATATTCAGTAGAACAAGAAAAGAGGATTCATGAAACCACAGATCTCTGTTACCTATTGCTTTAAAAAAAAGTTTATAGTAAATTTAGCACATTACTTTCAAAAGTGTTCTGCTCATCTGTATTTCTTCTTGAATTTCCTTCTGTGTTATGAGCTTTACTTTATTTCTTCTTTTTGGCTACCACCAAAGAAGTGCTACTAAAAATATTTTGTGGTGTACGGAGACTTTTCTTTTTGCCATTGTCCTTCTTGGGGTGTATAACAAGGGAACCACTGGGTCAAAGGGCATGGATATTTAAGATATTTTCTTTGTATAACTCCAAATCACATTTCATAATGATTATATCAGGTCATTTCTACCAACAGTATAAGACTACCCCTCTCTTTTTAAAGCCATTTCCTACCTTTTGTCATTTTTGCTAGTTTACTTCCTAGCCATCCTAGTTGCCACTTGAGGTTGAGTAGAAGGATCAATTTCACAGGTACTTTTTTATTTATTCCAATTACAAAGATACAACTTCTTTTTGTTCACTATCTGTTTTCATTTGGTTAACATTTACAGTTAGATACAAATGTCATTAGGGTCAGAGATTTGTTTGAGCAAGTTTAATCAAATATTCAAATGTGTCCGTGATCGCATTTGATGCGGGACGTAGGTCTTAAACCATCTATGCATCTCTTCCTGGGAAACTCTTGGCCATGTCTTCTCTTTGGTTCACCAGAGGTGGTTCCCCCCAGTATCTTGGGACACTGCCTTGATCTGTCCTGACATTATGAGAACATGCACTGTCCACTCGTAGGTAATCTCTTGCTCTTGGTGGTCTTGGGACCACTAGATTTTCTTCTTTTTTGGTATGTCTTTGTCCTTCATACTGCTCCTCTCTAATTCATTGTTTGTAATGGGTTGCAGCCTGCTTACCTCCACTGTGCAACTAGGTTATTGAACTTTGAATACACTTCAATTTCAGTTTTTTGGAGACTATAATATTCTATGACTTCTAGTCATATAAAAACAGAAAAATAGAACAAGAAAGAAAAATAAAAATATTAAGCCTTCATTTAAGGGAGAAACCTGGGGTCATATTCTATTCTGCTCTGGGGACAGTGCTTTGTCCATTTGTATAGCATCTATTCAGTTTACATATACTGATAGATGAGCACTCTAGTTTTCCATTCAATTGTGGATTGAACATTAGTAAGGACAAATTCTTTAGAGTGATTATGGTTTTTGTTTTGGTGACTGCAATTTCTGGGGCATCATTTAATCAGTGTAATGTAATCTATAAGTAAGAATACTAGCAGAATCTCACCAACTTTCAGAAATTCCTCATTTAGTGTATGCTAGATTAAATCTGACAGTGGTGAACACCCCTAGAAAACATGTCTCTCTGTTTTACTCTTTAATATTAATGATCAGAAGTTGAATATCTGTTGTTCAGTGAGTAACCTGTAATTTTGATATATACATAGGAGATAACTTGTTGGAGGAGAATGATTAAGATAATATTATATTGTACCACGTTAAATTTTTTTTTTGAAAAATAGTAAACAAATACAATGTGATCTTATATTTTTATCTATCATTCAGCCTGATTATTTGTGTCAAGGTTAAGGTGTAATATCTCTTGTGAGAGGTTGTTTGTTCCCTTCTAATGCCCCTAACAAAAATGTACTCATAATAATCTATATGTGGATTATTGTCATAAAATTTTAAATAGCTAGGAAAGAAATGAGTTGGTAATTGCTGGTGGTCTCTTGTCACTTTTAAAAAAATAATACTAAAGGCTAAGATTTCTGCCATATCTTTGGTATTTTACCTTGAAATACCTTAAAAATCAGTCCCTCAGTTACTTCAGAATTGTGTTAAATTTAGCGTGGAGCTTACAGAGAAAACACAAATAGCCCAGTCCCGGTATGGTTCTTGTATACCCAGGACTGCAATGTGAGAGTCCAGATGTGCTGGCTCCACTGGCCTCAAGGCTGAGGAGTTTGTTGATGGTCTGTCCTGGCTTTGTCCTTCAGTGTCCTGGGCAGGGCTTGCTGTTCTTTCCACTATTGTTTGTGTGTGTATGTTTTAGGAGACATTCTGGCTTTGGCAGCTGCTTATAATTTTTCATCATCCTCTATAAAATTTTACAAACTAGCTTGTATTCTAAACCAGTGAGACCCGTCTTCCTGCTTGGTAAGTGAATCAAGTATTTGCTGTCAGAGTTGACTTCTAGGCTCTTTTGGTCTCTAGCAAGCATTTTCATAGCACCTTAAGGTTTGCAAAGCATTTTCAAAAATATTTTCTCATTCTGTCCTCATGACAACTCTGAGAGGTAAGTGCTATTATTAGACATTATACAGATGAAGAAACTGAGAATGGCAGAGGTTAAGGGACTTTCCTCAGAGTTACACTGAGGCCAGATTTGAACTTAGGTCTCTTTGATTCTAAGTTTAGTGCTCCATCCACTATTCTACCTCACTGCCTCTGATTGATAAAATGCACTACAAAATGGCATTTGTCAGTATTGTTTTTCTTTCTTACATTCATTTTCTGTTTTTTAACATCGTAAGTAACAGGTTGGAATACTAAATACTAAAACATTTTCTTGTTTTTATTCTTCTTGCTTCAATTAATTTTGGTCTTTGCTCTAACATATTACAATGGTCTGATGGTAGACAGAGTGTAAATTTAGCAATAACTCCCTCATTAGTAATGAGTCATTTCCTGCCAGTTAAAACATAATCAATTTCTTTTTTTTTTTTCTTGTGATATTGCCTGGTTTTCATCATATCCAAAACTTTCTGTCTCACTTTTTGATGTTTCAGAATGAGGATTCTTTACAGTATAAAAGCTTTTGACCTATTCTGTTTTCTTAACCCTGAACTATATTTTCCTCTACTCTCATCACTTCTTAGCTTTGCATTGAAGTTATTCTGTATTAAAGTATATGCTGATTTAATTTAAAGGGTCTTGTTAAGTGTTAGTAGAATTTTTCCTATAGCCAATATTGGTGCATAAACCCAGCTATTTTTATGGTGATCTTTTTGCAGATCTTACCTTGAGCACTGTCATACAAGATGATCAAATGTCCCATACAATATTTTTCTTGTTGCCTTTGGATATATAGTAATACCAGAGACTTTACCTCTCCCAGGAGAACTTGTGACCTATCCTTTTATTTAGCTGCAATTCACTTCTGTTTTCTGGATAAGAATCCTTTCCTCTTGTAGTATATCCACTCTTTGGTTATTGAAGAAGGATCTCGTAGAGTACCAAGAGCTAAGTTAATGTTTATAGATAGTCCAAAAATTCTTGGAATTACCTATTTCCTTTTCTCCTGCTCCTAACTATAGAAGTAGGAAGGAATTATGTAGAGCTAATTATTTTGGTTTTTTTGTTTGTTTGTTTCATGGGTTGCCACGGCCCCTCCAAAATCATTACCTAGTGGCCAACTTGGTTCATTATCTTGGTGATAAGTCCTCCCAGTAGTTAGCTAGACTGGTATTTTCCTTGGACTGTACTTGAAGGGTTTCCAGCAGGTTAATAACTGGTGCTGGCATAATTTTCACGAATTCAGGGACCCCTCTGCCCCACTATGAAGCCTCAGAGAAGGACTTTGTGGAGATAAGCTTGAATAATTATGTTTTAAAGCAAAAGAAGTAGGCCTGAAGATGGAAGAACCGCTGCTTAAATATCACAAAAGCAACTTTAGGCAGTATTAAAAGAAAAAGCCTAAACATAGTGAGCAAAAGATGAGGCAGTAACAGGTTCTTGCTATGTTAGTCATGTAATTACGTTTCATAAATATTACAAGCAAAGACTTAACTCCTGAGATATCCACCTGTCTTCTGAGGCAAGGAGGCATCACTAGAACAGTAGTGGTTTTTTTTTTTAAAGGAGAAAGACTGGTAATTGAAAATCACCCTCAAAATAAGATGCTTGGAGTATATCTTAGATACATATAAGTTCAGATTATGTTCAGGTATGTTTTATAATGAAAAGAGAATTAGAATATTAAGGCTGTTTAAAGTAAGCTTGTTTAATGGAAGTTCCTCCTAATGTGCTTAGAGCTTCATTGCACCTCTCTTGCTCTTGATGACTGAGTGGAGACCAAGGGAGTCCCTTCCTCTAGAATTTGATTCTTAGTTTTATTTGGCAGCTGTGGCATCGGAGTCACTTCTGAGCCCCACAGGGTTACTGTGATACTTTGTGGGAGAAGCCAAAACAAGAGTCAGGCAGCCAAGCATTGAGCTTTGGCATGGGTGTTTGGGAGCCTGGGCTGTCCCCAGAGCGAACGGAAATGAACAGTATGGTTTTATTCACTCTTAGATCCCTCTTTTTGTTTCATTTTTGTGAAAGTTGGCAACCTTTTCAACACTCAGGCCGCCCACCTCTTAGAGTCTCACAGAGATGGCTCTGAACCTCTAGTGTGCTCAAGTACACTAGCTTTTACTGCCTATGAGTTAAGGTGATTTCCTCTTGGTGGTTACTTTTAGTAAAAATTTAATTAATTTGTGAAACATATAAACTCCCTTACTACTGGCATTTCAGTTTTGGTCAGTCAGCCATGATTTTTGAGCTACAGAAGAATCTCATTAAATTAACTGCCTTTTTATCTCTTTCCATAGATAGATGGATAGAGCATATGTTATACACTGGCTGGGGATACAAATATAAGCACAGCCGTAGCATGCAAGGACTTTACACTCTAATGGGAGAAGATGATGTATCAAAGCAAGCTGGAAGGGGAGAGTGGTGGACACTTGGGGAAGGCGCTGGAGAGGAGAAGTCTTGGGAAGCCAGAGTAGAACCAGGAGTGAAGTGAGCGTGGATGGCCTGAGCCACTTCTGAAGTGGCGTCCTGGGCCAAGAATCCCCTCATCAGAACAGGGCCACAGAGGCGGAGGGATCTGATCTCCAGTCTGCTGAGGAGCCATGAGTGGAATCAGAAGGAAGAAGTAACAAGTAGAGTGTGTGGCCTCAGTTAGGAATGTGCCTCTTGATGGACTTTCTCCTTTTTTTCTTCTTTCCTTAGGAATCTGTGCACAAAGAATAATTTTAAATTAGCTCTCCTGTTACACACCTTTGATCTTATATGAATCAGTCACAGTGATTTCTTTAACGCGTTATTTAACGTTTGTGTCTTAGAAATAAGTATGATGTTTATCAATCCTTTTTTCCCCTCAGAAGAATTACTGATGTGAAGTGAAATCACTTATTTACCATTTCCAGGATAAACCTGAAGTCAGCATCTTTGTAAGAATAATTATGATGAACTGACTTCACACAAAACCTACTTAGATAATTCTGTGGGGTTATGCTACAATTCATTTCTCATTAGGTTCATTCTTATGAGAGGTTTTGAATTTCACTGTTACTATTCATTTCTATACTACATGGATTCATTTTTCAAAAAATTGAAAACTACTTTTCTAATAAGCTGTGCTTTAGGCCAGGAATTATATAGACACTTTCAGAGCTTGTCAGTTCTTAATTACCTACTTGTATTCGTTTAGTTTTTCATAGACTTTGTAATCCTTTCGGAAAAGACACTGATGAACCTTTGTTTTTGGGTGTTTTAAAAATAGTATTCCCCCCATTACATGTAGCAACAATTTTCAACATTTGTTTTAAAAAATTTTGAGTCCCAAATTCTCTCCCCTCCCTCCCTGAGGCAGTAAGCAATCTGATATTTGTTATACATATGCAACCATGTAAAAACATTTCCATATTAGTCATTTTTTGGAAGAAAACTTGAAACCCCCCCCCCCCCAAAAAAAAGACAAAGTGAAAAATAGAACGGGGAGGGAGAAGAAAATGAGAAATAGTTTTGTTTTCTCTTTCCAGGAAGACCTTGTGTTGAAGCGCTTTCCATTTCAGGTTCACATCCATTTTGAATGTTGTGCTCTTGCCTCTCTTATCTTTACCCTGGATAGTCATATTAAAACACAAAGAGAGGTTTGGCTTCAGTTGTATTTCTTTTTTCTGTCCTTCACATGTTCTCTCTCCCCTTTACTCCCCTGCCTTCTCCATATTTATTATGCTTCTAAATATTCAAGTGCCTTAACGAGGATCGTAGGGAGAACACATTAAAGCTAGGCAGGGATTCTTAGGCTTACATTAATTATGCTTAAGGAGAATAGAAGCTTTTAAGGTGGTGGTTTTGGAGGACAGTGCTAAAGGAGATCATATTTTCCTTTCATGTACTTCTGGTCATGCTTATAGGTTGCTCCCCAGTGTTATACGTCTGGGTGCTTATTATATCATTGAAGAGGAAAACAATAAATGCCTACATCTGAGTCCATTTGTGTGTGGGAATGTGCTCATTCACTTAGCAAACATTTTCTAAGTGCCTTCTCTGTGCTAGGCACTGTGCTATTCCGGGAAAGGGTGATGTGTAGTCCACATTGAATAGTTCTTTTTTGGTTTCAGATGTTTCTGAGTACTGAATTGCTAATTCCAGCCATTATTGGGCCTCTTGCTGACTCATAGCCTAAATTCATAAAGCCTAATTAAATTCCTCACAGACTTTGAATTACACAATTATATATTAATGAAAGAAAAAGCATTTATTATATGCCAAGGCCAATGACAGTCCCTGCTCTCAAGAAGCTCATACTTTAATTGGGGGAAACAAAACACATAAAAGAGCTGCTACACAGTGGGGTGAAAAGCCTAGAAGTCCTAAGGGGATGATTCTGGGTTGTGTGGCAAGGTCCAGGGGTCTTTACCATGGATCAGAAGGCCTCCTGACAGTGACCAGGGGCAAGGTGGATGATAAGACTTAGTGATCTTCTTTCTGGTGACTCCCAGCTCATCTAAGTGATATGAACAGCCATGTTGCTGTTTTGCACGGCTGCTCTGGGGGGGGCTAGCAGCAGGAGAGGGGCGACCCTTATGAGAGAGGTGTTCCTGTGACACTGCTTTCTGTCCAGCTATCCTGTGAATTCAGGGTATCACCTCACAGGGAAGGGGCAAAGGGAAGGAAACCTCTATCAGTTGTTCTTTCTTCACGTAATCATAGGAGGCTATCACATATTTATGATTTCTCTGATATGATAATTCTCTTCTGAAGTGAGGAAGGGACTGTGTGGTATCTCTGTGAGGTGATGTGTGTCTGTGTGTGTATGTGTCCACATTTGAGTAGATACGTTAAATATACGTACTTGAGAACAGAAAAATATTTCATGTACCCAAATGTAGCCATTGGCAAAATCCTAGTAAAAACATTGCTATATGTCTCTTCTGACTTTTGTGTCAAAATTATCTCAAGATGTAGCAAGGAATTTTCTTTTTGGAAACTTGCATTATTTGGAGGGAACATAATTTTACTCCATATGGTTTTTCAGAAAACTTCTTATCCATCCATAAAGGTTTGTTTTTTTTTTAATATTCTCAGTGGTATTTGTGAAATATGTCCTGCTTGTTGCCATAGAAGAGAAGGAAGAAAAATTGAGCCTTAGTTATTGAAGTATCTTAGAGATCCAGAGGGTTAAACACAGACCATCTTATTTGTGACTTGTTTGGAATCCCAAAGCAGATGCCATTTTCTGTCAGTTTTTCAAGTTCCTCTCTAACCTTTGGTGCGTGAGTGTAAATTGACCCCAGCCTGGCATAGATAACATTACTCCTGGGTCTCATCTATGCAGGTATTTCATTAACCATGGAGCCAGTGTGGCTGCAGTGAATAGTGAAGGTGAAGTCCCCTCTGACCTTGCAGAAGAAGCAGCAATGAAGGACCTGCTCCTGGAGCAAGTGAAAAAGCAAGGTAACTCATTGGGGTGACTGTGGGGTTGCAGTGCCCTCTGCTAGAGGGAAGCGTGAGAAAAAGCAGCGGCTGTCACTTCCATCTTATGGGAGCCTTTCATTACTGTGTGATGGGAGAGGTTGGGTTAGATCTGTCTGCACAGCGTTAGTCACCAGTCACCAATATCCTGGATCCTCTTAATAACTCAGGCAAGGAAAGAACAAACACCACACGGAGGTGCCGTCTTTGTGTCCTTTCTTGAGGTTAGGTACAGACTTACTGTATTGTGTAAGTTGGTCCATTTTTGGTAAGGCAGAGCCAACTGATACAAGTTAGGAAGACTTAGGATTTTTTATTTTTTTTTCCCATTGTTGAGAATCTAGAATGAACTTGGGCAAGCCATTTATTTATAAATTATGAAATGATTTTGAAAGTCACACTTGTCAGGTCAGTTTGCTTAGAAACATAAAAAAATAAGACAGTAGATTGAGGAAGCAGAGAATAAACTTTACCTTCATCCTCATTTTAGATTTTCAGGAAAATCAGCATCTGGGGATAATTCTGCTGTAGGTAGACAAAGGAGCGCTGGATTTGGTGTAGGTAGGAGAACTTGAGTCTGGTTTCATCTCTGACTGTCTGACTTTGGGCAAGTCGCTCAACTTCTGGGCCTCACTTTCCTTATCTGTAAAATGAGGGGGTTGGACTAGGTTGTCTTAAAGGTCCTTAACCACTGAAGGTACAGTAATCCTTTAGTAATCATTTAGCTTTTTAAACCAAGTTTTGTGGAAGCAACAAGGGAATGGATAGCCTTGAGAAATGTGGGTGGGATTATTGCTAATTCTTTGTAGTCCATGTTTATAGTAGTGGTAACTTCAAATAGCCTGTGTCCATACAGGGGCCAGCAGTGCAAATCAACAAATGGACCCTGTAACTATTCATTAGTCATGTCCTAAATTGATTCTGTACCTCTCTTAATGCACAGACCCACACGGTTTTGCCTGTTGAGACTTGCTTTGCCTCATTTAATGAAAATGGAGAATTTTTTTTTCATTCATCCAACAAGTAATTAGCAGTTCATTGAGGAACATCATGGTATAGCTACCTCTAAAGTTGGAAAGCTGTAGATTCAAGTTCTGTTCCCAGTACCTCCTAGCTGTGTGACAAATAGACAAATCCCTTAACTTCTCAGTATCCTAGACAGTTCTCTGACACTATAAGTCACAATGAATTCTTGGACAGCATTGGTGGAGGACATTTCCAGTCAAGGACTTCCCTACACATACATCTTAGGTCCAGACTGAAAATAAACCATGTACAAAGCCCTGAGTCATGAGTAGGGGATGTAGAAACAATGATAAAGCCAATTCTTTCATTCAGGGAACTTGCATCCTGCTGAGAGGATACACAATGGGTCCACCAAGTCTTGAACTCCAGCTGATACACAGGACGGTGCTAACCACTAGTGGAAGAGGAGGCCAAACATTCCAGAGGAGTCAGCTTCCAAGCAGGTTCTTGGAGGAAACCAGGGATTTTAAGAGTTGGAGGGGAGGAGGAAGATTATTCTAGGCCAGGGGAACAATTGGTTTGAATTCATGGAGGTCAAAGATAAAGTGCCCATGTCAGGGGCAGCAAGTCTGTGTGTGACTTGAAGAGCAAGTGAGTAAAGTCGAGTGATGTGAAATGAGATTGGAAAGCTAGACTGAAGCCTGACTGTAGACAGTCTTAGATGATAGGCCAGAGAGTTTGTGCTTTATCCTAAAAGCAATGGGGAGCCACCATGGACTGTGCCTTGGGAATAGGATTTTGGATGTTGTGTGAAAGATGGAAGCAAAAAAGATCATTAAGGAGCCTGTTGTAATAGTCTGGGATGATGAAGGTCTGAACTATGGTGGTGGCTGTGTTATTAAGGAGAAGTGGACAGATGCAAGAGAGATCATGGAGGTAGACTTGACAAAGCTTGGCAACTGAGAGGGAAAGGTCAGGGATGATTGCCAGTGTTAAGATTGCCTCTGTGTTACTCAGAGGTACCCTCAGTGAAAAAGGAAAAGTTTGGAGAGAGATTCTTTGTCCCTTATGGAACTTAGAATTTAGTAGGAAAAGTGTGTGTACATGCATATGTATATATGTGTGTGTGTATATATATATATCGTGTGTGTGTGTATACACATCTGTCTATGTGTCTACATATACATGTACACATACACATAACTATAACATAAGGTAAGATGTGTGAAAGTCTTATGGGAATTCAGGGGAGGAAGAGAGGTCTTCTGTCAAGGGGAAATCAGAGATGTGTTGGGAGAACTGGCATTTACAACCCGTATCTCATAGACTCATTAGGGAATGAATAGATAGAGTCTATATTGTATGATGAGCATTCAAAGTAGAAGCAACGGCTCTGATCAAAGGCAAACTGACTTACCGTCAGTTAGTAAACAGTGATTTAACATCTCCCATGTACCCAGCACTGTGCTAAAAGTTGGGGACATGAAGAAGGGCAAAAGACAACCCTACCCTCGAGGAGCTCACAGTCTAATGGGGGAAACCACCTGCAAAAAGCTATAAACAGGATAAATGGGAGATAATCAGCAGAAGGAAGGCATTAGCAATGAGGGAAGGGGGAAAGGTTTCTGTAGAAGATGGGACTTTGACTGGAACTTGAAGGAAGCCAGAGAAATCAGGAGGCAGAGAAGAGGAAGGAGGTATACCAGGCATGGAGACAGCCAGTGAAAAGGCCTAGAGTCAGAAGATAGAGACAAGGATGGATGACAGAAAGGCTGGGGGTGGGGAGAAAGATGAGGATGAAAATGGAGCACCCAGTCAGAAAAGATAGTCTTGTTGGAAAATAAGTGCTTCTTTCTGAGACAAGCTGGAGGAAGAAGTTACTGTTTTGGGTTATGAGACCATCTGTGATTGAAACATTTGCCTTCTGTTGTCTCAAGTGTGAGTGTAGACAGAATCTCAGTATAAGTGCCCAGTCCTTAACACCTGAGGGATGGTTTGATTCTGTTAGATTTGA
Organism: Potorous gilbertii; assembly: GCA_028658325.1. Lineage (NCBI taxonomy): Eukaryota > Metazoa > Chordata > Mammalia > Diprotodontia > Potoroidae > Potorous > Potorous gilbertii. Next base: position 604,216,727 of record CM053770.1, on the reverse strand, counting down.
GCTCCTGTCAGTCCTTGATTATTTATAGCATCCAGGATTTCTGCAGCAAACCTCTCCCTTTCCACACAAGTTTAGCTGCATTGCAGATTACCAGTAGTGTAACTAACTGGGACGGTGTCAGGACCAAACAGAAAATGACTATCTGGATTTGTGTGAATTGATTTTGGATTTTCCTGTGTTGAGGAAGAATACTTCTGTGACATCAAGTAATGTAAAGTTGAGTACCTTTAATAATTTACCAATCAGATATCCCCATAATATTTTTAAATGGCATATGAATTTTCTGGAGTTTGATGGCATTTCTTCAGAAGGAGGACGCATTGAACTCCAGTTACTATTGTATTACTTATTAATAATACTTGGGTAAGAGTCATCTGCACTAGAGATTTTATAGCCCAAAGTACTGTTTTAATTTATGTATGGGAATTACTTTTGGGAAATAGCTTTAGAGAATGGTGTTTTATTTGTTTTTATTTGCAGTTTGCAGACTAAATATATTGTATTCCTAGTGCTATAGAGGCATGGTCACTATACTATAATTCAGGGAAACCTGGTTCTAGTGCTCTATGACTACCTATGTCACCAAATAGCTGTGTGATGCTGGAAAGTCACTTGACTCTTCATGTCTGTCTCATCCTCTTTCAGATGTTCTCTCTCCTGTATACATCTGGTATGAGGCTAAAACTACAGTACATCATGTATAGAAAAGTTCTTTAAAAGTGTTATGCAAATACAAGGCATTTGATTTGTAAGCTCTTTTCCTCTTATGAGTACTTATGGTATGTTCCCCTCATGAATGCTCCTTCATGTAGAATTTTCATTTCTGCCTCAGAAGTTATCCATCAGTTTAAATAGTAATAGTGATATGTGTATGTGTTGTGTATACACACATATATGTACACACATATAGAACAGTAATCTTAGTGATCATGCTGTTTCACATTTATTTTAGGAGTAATAGTAATACCTCAATTACATATCATTTTGAGGCTTGCAAAGTACTTTACGTATATAATTTCATTTGAGTCTCATAACAACCCTATCAGATAGGTACATATAAGTATTATCTCCATTTGAAAGATAAGGCAAAGATCTTTCCCTAGTCACACAACTAGTGAGTATCAAAGTTCACATTCTACTGTAGATGTTTGTTGACTCTCTCTCCAACACTTTATCTACTCTCATATGCTTCTCTGATGAGGACAGAGAAATGAGAGAGATGAAGAGACTTGCTGAAGAACACCATTACTTAATGGAAGAAATCTCTTTACTCTAATTCATTGCATTTTACATCATACTAGACTTTGTGTGTGTGATTGTGTTTAAACATCATTTGCATTCTGAGATAGGCATAAAATGGAAAAACTCAAAGCTTGAAGACTGAGCTTATGTTTTGAGGCATGTTTGCGATCCAGACAAAGAAGATACCCTGCCAGATCAACCCGAGGGCTTCACTCTGCTGGTTTCTGCAGGGCTTGATCTGGAGCAGTCGAGAAAAGAAGAGGAGCAGCAGATGCTGCAGGACGCTCGCCAGTGGCTCAATCGCGGTCAAATTGAGGACGTGAGACAGGCTCGTTCAGGGGCTACTGCGCTGCACGTGGCCGCGGCCAAGGGCTACTCCGAAGTCCTCAGGTATGACCTCTTGACACCTTGAGCAAGTTTGTCAGCTAAAACTTGGCCGATGAGTCTTTTGTCTGATGCCTCTGGAAGGAGAATGAAGGATTTCTCAGGATGCAAGATTTTCTCAGTTGGTATGTGGTTTCCTCCCTCATTAGACTTTCAGGATACATACTCCACCTTCTGCCTTGTTCATAATGAGCTTCCCCTTTTCTTTTCTTCTTCCACAGCAGCCTTGGGTTTTGCAGGTTTGTGAGCATACAAGCATGCTATGAGATATAAAGCATGCAAGTGTTCTATGGAACATAAAAAAATTTGGGAAACATTGGTCTACTAGACTCCACAAGGCTACTTCAAGGCCTAGAATTTATCACAAATAACATGTGTAGCCAGAACCTCTTATAATTGGTAATAAAGTATGAATTTGTAATTATTTTGGTCCTTTGTAGTCTCTGGTAATGGCTTTGACATTTTTAATTACGTGTACACCAATTCACTATATTGCCTGTCTTCCAGATAGATGTAAAAATAAAACTTCTTTAAAGCCTCCTTTTTATATAATATACATCATCCATCCTACTCATCCTTCATCTCTTGATGTTGATACTAGCTCAGCTTCCCTAAAAACTTAAATGGCCAGCACCAAAGAGGAGTAACGGGTGCAAGTTGCAGATAAGCAGATTCAGGCTTACCATTGTCCCCTTTACCAATTATGTATTATTTACTTTGTAGAGATTCTGTACTTATCTGTGTACATGCTATTCACTCTCTCTGTTTTGTTGAAATCGAGGCCTTTGAGAGCATAAACAGTTTCGTTTGTGTTATATTTCCTGTACCCAGCCCAGTGCCTGGCACATAGTTGATACTTAATAAATGCTTATCGAGTTGTTGAACTGCATTTAAGAAAATCATTCTTTACACTGGGATGGGTTGCCTCCTGAGACAGTGGCTCAAGCTGAGGCTACATGTACACTTGTTATCTATGTTTACGTGATGAAGGAATTCTTCATCATGTAAATATTGACTGGATCTCTGAGAGGACCTCCAAATCAGAATTCTGTGATTCATGGCTTAAAGATGGGAGCCACAAGTCTTCAGCAGCCCTCCAACAAGTTGGGGACTTCAGGATTTCCTACCTGCCACAATCTCAAATTTGGGCTGTAGATTTTAGTTGTTCAGGCTTTGTTGGCTGAGCATTTATAGAATGAGGGTATCTGAGTCTGTCATACATCTGCTATGCAATGTATGAGCGATTTTCTGGAAAGTGCCCTGCAGAGAATTGGGTTTACAATCTGTATTTTGTCTTTTCCTTGTATGAGAAAATCAAAAACTCATTTTCATGTTATACTTCTAGGACGTAGCTACTTGAATTGGTCTTGCTTTAGTATGCATATTGAAGGTACACACCTTTTTAAGTTCTCTGTTTACAGGGACAATATGAGTGTGCCAGAAAAATGCTGAAGTGCTGGGTAGCATTTAGTAAATACCATCTGTGGACAATAGAGCTTATGATGGGCCCCCCTAGAATTGCTTTTGAAACCTGAATTTTGGCTTAGAGAGTGGAGGGCATCATTCAGCTCATTTTAGTTTAGTGTTTTTTAAATGCCTTTCTTCTGTGTGTAAGATACTTGCTAGGCACTGGGAATACCTAGAATTTCAGGACCCAAAGCTAAGCTGGTAATGGGTTAGGATAGAACTACATTCTGCAGAGAACTACAGTGTTAAGCATTTTACCTTTGATTTTTCTTCTCAGGCTTTTGATTCAGGCTGGCTATGAACTAAATGTTCAGGATCATGATGGCTGGACTGCCCTCCATGCTGCTGCACATTGGGGGGTGAAAGAGGCCTGTTCCATCCTGGCAGAAGCACTCTGTGACATGGATATCAGGAACAAACTGGTCAGTGAAACAGATATACAGTAGGTAGCAGTGGGCAGAGTGATCAGTAACATGTGAGGAGGTGATGAGTGGTTAGAGCATCACATTGCATACTTTCTTTTTTAAAAACAAATTTTTATCGATGTATTTTATTTTTATATCACCTATGTTTCTCATTTTATCTTTTCCTTCCACCTGCTCCCAGAGTACCATTCCTTATAAAAACAAAGAAGAGTAAGGAAGAAAATAGTTCAGCAAATACTAACAAGCATATCAAAGGAGTTTGAAATTATATGCAGTATTCCCCATCCATAGTCCCCTACCTTTGAAAGAAGTGTGAGGAGGTACCAATACTAAATCTTGTAACATATAAAACATTATTTTTAAGTGGCTGTCCTTTATATGTCTTCTCTGGCAGGACAGTATCATAAAAAAGGAATTCTGTGGGCAGGGTGCAAAAGCAAAACATGGAAGTTGAGTGGTCCCTAGCACAGAGAGCACTGACTTTGTTGCTATTTTGTTTCCTGCTGGTTATTGTGCCCCTTCTCACTGCCAGGGACAAACACCCTTTGATGTGGCTGATGAAGGGCTTGTGGAACATTTGGAGATGCTCCAGAAAAAACAGAACGTGGTGAGTTGGGACTGGTGCCTTTTATTGAAACTTCTTTAACAATTTGATATCTACTCCAGGTATCTTAGCCACCTGCTTTAGATATGTCTCTGCTGAGGGCTAAAATGGGCACATCTGCATTCCTGAAATGATTATTGGTTTCTTCAGGGGCTATCAGACAGCCTGTTATAAGGAAATATACCAGAAACTCCCAATGGTAGAACCTACTTTTTGTAGTGAGATAACCTGTCAATTGTTAAAAGAGTTTTTAAGCTTCTGATTGCCACTGAATTCTAAGCATAGCTATAGAATCATAATTTTTTCCACAGTAAGTACCTGGATACCTCATAAGTTGGATGTTATTGTTGGAAAAACTGAAAAGATCAAGAAACTTTTGTTACTTTAAATTGAAAAAAGAAGCACTGCATTTTGGGTCATGGACACTGGTTAGCTGAATAATCTGTTATTCCAGAAATCTTAACTATACAAATTGGAAGGTTTGTTATCATCCTGCCCTCATTGAGCTTCTAACTATGGGTGTTATTTTGCTGTCTCCTTTGCAAAATAACAACATAAACATGTTAACTTCTATGCTTCATGAAAGACTTTAATGTTTTCAAAGAATTTTATCTTCCCTATCTCTTTAATCCTCATCACAACCTTATAAAGTAGCCGTAATATGTATGATTATCCCCATTTTATAGATGAGGAAATTTGAGGCTCAGATATGGTACATGACCTGCTCATAGGCTCACCACTGTAGGTATGTGATTTGAAACCAGGTCTCTCTTGACTCCAGGTTCACAGAAAACCATATACAATGGTTAAACTTATATACAATGCTTAAAGATGGCAGAGTAGAAACTTCAAACCAGTGTATAAATGAGCATGAAATAATTGAGGTTGTGTCCGTTCGAAGATTCTGAGTGTTTGGTCTGGGAAAGAGAACAGTGATCACAAAGTCAGTAGCCATGGGAATCCCAATCAGTGGCTTCCTTCTCATCCATCTTGGGAGGCTGTTTTTCTTTGAACCTTTTTATTGACTGTGAAGCAGGCAGTAGCTGTTCAGAGTGTTAGGACAGTCACTATATCTGATATAATAGCACTGTTGCATTGGACTTAGAGCAAGTAGGCATTGGTGAGAGTTCTGATAGTGTGGTTGGCACATGTACCCCAAGATCACAAGACCTCCAGAGGTAGGGAAAGAAGAATTTGTTTTGGGATGCTGAGATAAGAGTTGAGTCTTGCTGTTGGTATTTGTTGATTGACTGGAGAGAGAAAGGACTCTAACAAAAGTATAGTTATTAACACCATAAATATAGGTGCTCATCTTAGAGAGAATAGAATTTTTAAATTTGAAAAGCCATTAGCTTTCTGGAAACCTAGGCCAAAAGTTTTTAACCTGAGGCCTATGAACTTTAAAAAAATATATGTTTTGACAACTGTATGTCAGTATAACTTGTTTCCTTTGTGATCCTATCTATTTTATGCATTTAAAAACTTAAACAGATATATAAGGGTGCACTAGACTGCCAGACAGGTCCATGACATGAAAAAGGTTAAGAAATCCTGCTCTGGGCCAACCTCTTCATTAGAAAGAAGTTACTTGTCTTATAAGTGGTAGAGCAAAGACTAGAATTTGACTTCTCTGAATTGTGCTATGTGCCTTATAAAATGCCTAATGCAGGATCCTTTGCAAGTACCTTGGGTAATGATCCTCTTACCTTTTCTGTTCCTTTAGCTGAGGGAAAGAGAAACATCTAAATGGGAAGACTGTCTTTACTTTCTTCTCCTGCTGTTATGATATTGAGACTTGGGCTTTCATGGGAGCTTTAAGAAGTGTGGACAGCCCTTTATAGTGCATTATTTCTTTCTGGCAATTCTTGTGTTTCAGTTTACTTTAAGACAGTGACAAAATTACATAGAATTATGCTCCAAGCAGAATAACTAATTGCTAACTCTTTAAATCTCTTTTGTTGTACAGTCTATCACTAAATGCCACTGTTTCCTAAATGACAAAGATTCGTATTGTTAGCCACAACAGTATTCCTAAAACAGACATATGTGGTTTGTGTGATTGGGTTTGGATGTAATTGGGTGGCCATAAGGGATTGTAGATTATAATTAATCCTTAATAGATTCACTGACAGATGAGGTTTCTGTTTTGCTTTCCAGCAGTATTTGGTGAATTAGTTTGCAGGCCTATGAATATCCTTTGGTCGAGATCTTTTCCCTAGTCTTGGGTGTTAAACTTTCTTAACTATTGATTTCTTTTTGAAGTAAATCTGCTTTTTCATAATAAATCTATAGTGGCATGATCCTTTTGGGTCAGATGCAAGAACAGTGGACTTAGTATCACAGAATATGGTTGTGCCACTTGTTGCTTGTGTAACTACGCACAGGTCACTTCCCCTTTGTGGGTTTCAGTTTCCTCCTCTCTAAAACGAGAGAGCTGGACTGGATGACTTCTAAAGTTGATTTGAACTTTTATATATTATGATTCTATGATTATTGACTTCCTTTTTATCCACCTCCCCCTTTCTGGATTTTTATTCTTTTTCTGAAAATGGCCTGGCAGGTTAGCAGAGGTAGCTTTGAACTTTGGTTCCTCTCTTGACTCAAAGCTTCACCTCCATCTTCTTTGCACATCCTGTCCTTTACTTCTCATCCTCACATGTGGCTGGCTCCTCCCTAGTGAGGTCCTTATTAAAAAGACCTAACTTGTGACACTCTCTGTATTCCCTTCCCTTCAGTCCTAATAGTCACCTCCAGGATGGTCAGACCATTCGAAGAGCCTTTCATTGCTGCTCATGCTTATTAATCAACAAGTTATTTTTCTGTATTTTCCTTTTTCCATTCTCAGCTTCGAAGTGAGAAAGAGACAAGAAATAAGCTCATTGAAGCAGACCTGAATGGCAAATTGCAGCGTGGACTCTTCAAAAAGTAAGAACAGGACAGGGAGGAATGGAATTTTAGCTGACTTTATGAGCAACTCCTTCCTAGACTTTGAAAATGCATGTTTTTAAGTGATATGAGATTACAGAACCTCAGCATAACTTATGTTCCTTGCCTTTTTAGTTCTTTCGCACATAATATTGTGCTGTAGCACAGAGGCCTACATTGGCCTAAGAGAAATGTAACAAACTCTACTTCTTTCCTGTGATCTCTTAGGAAGGTTTTTTGGGGAATTTTATTTATCATCATTAACATTACAATCCTTATAACCAAAAATCATGACAATAACTCACATGTATTAATTTATTATGGCTTTCAAAGTGTTTTCATTATAGGTAGATTGCATTTATTAGTGATGTCATTGGGAATAAGTGAAATGTTTGGAGTTTTGAAATTAGTTAGGCCTAAATAGCATTTTTCTCCTTCTGATCCAACAGCTCTTATCCCATCTACATTGGTGGCAATGTTTACCATCAAGATGCTGGGTATGGTTCTAGAGCTATTAAAGCAAACTATGCTTGAATAAGGGAGTTAAATAAGGCAGACTTGAACTAGGTTTTCAGAGAAAGGAAATGGAAGCTACTCCCTTGTTAAATGACTACAAATAAATCTCAGAAATTGCTTGTCTTGTCAACACCATTTAGTCTCATTTCTGATTTAGCAAAGAGAAGATTCTGTATGATGAGGAAACACCCAAGTCCCAAGAAGCAGAGGAAGAGATTAAGGAATCCAGCAGCTCTAGCTCAGAAGAGGAAGCTTCCGAGTCAGACACTGAGAAGGAGGCAGGTAATACAGTGATGTTTATGTATAACATTCTCAAGCTGGATAGCTAAGAGAACCTTTCTCAGGGGTGGAGAACCTGTGGCCTCAAGGCCTCAATTGTGGTACTTTCACTCAACCAGTCCCTAGAAGACCTCATGTGGCCCTGAGGCTGCAGGTTCTGCACCTCTGACCTTTCCTATTTGAAAACTACCAGGCCACTGAGGATTCCAAAATAAACTTTTAAGTCTTGATTTTGTTTTAGAAACTTAGTTGTAGAACTCTTGGCTGTGGAAGAGTATATTTAGCCATTCCTAGGTAGTGATGTGATAAGAGCCAAATGTCCTGACCCTGAGTTGGTGGATGATATGAAGATCAAATTCCAAAGACTCTGTATTAAAGATGGGAGGCAGAAGAAAGGAGAGCTTGCAAGTACACTTTTGGGCAAATACTTTTTGTTTCTCCCTAGTGAATAAACTCATATTTAGTTATCTAACCTATAATTATCTAACCTCAGTTCTGTGGTCGGTGATAAGATTTTGTAAAAGGCAAGTACTATGTAGGGGAAGAAAGGGATCATGTATTTTCCATCTTATGACTTTTTAGTTTGGACATGCTGTAGTTACCAAATATATCTTCTTGAGCAGTTTGACCAAGACCTCTTTAATAGCAAGTGAGATGTTAGTATAATGTTCCATAAAATGATCAGTAGGTTAATCTAAAATAATTTATAAGAAGCTCTGCTATGCAGTCAGGCATACATTTGGAGAGATCCATTCACATGTACTTTTATTTCATTCTGCCTACTCTTGAGGGTCTAGATCTTTTTGAACAGTGCGTCACTTTAGATGATCCATAAAGCAAATAAGATAAGGTCTTATATTTGATCCAACAAAATGATACCATTAACTTGATACTCTCAACACTCACCATGAGGCTATATTTCCTGTGAAGACAAATGTTGGAACACTACAGAATCATGGATGTAGAATAATTCCAATGTATGTTCAGTTTTTCTGGCCAGAAGGACTGACTTGGATAAAAAAAGTTCACATGGGTAACCTGCAGTGGAGCCTGTTTTCTCCTAAACTATGACGTTGCCAGGTTGAAGTCTGAACATTGTTGTTCCTTTGGTGGGGATCACGTCCTGGTGATTTTTGGCATGGAGGCACCACTACTTTAGATATAGGACACCATCTTCTCTCTTTCCTGCCTGATTCTCTGTGGGCTGTTAAATTTCAGTGAGGGAAGTTGAAAAGTTGAGGGCCTGGAGAGGAGATAAATGCTAGTTGAATTTAGCAGATTTCCTTTTGTCCAGTCAGAGGGCAGGTACAGCTTGCTGGGAAATGCTGGTCCAGTGCTGACTGAATGACTGAATATTTAACATGAATACTTTAATGTTTATTCAGCATCTACAGTGTCTTAGGTATTATCTATCCAGTGGAACGTAGCTTAAATGTTAAGGCATAGTTAGAATTTTAGAATTAGAAGAACACAAGGGGTCTTTGGACTATTGCAGTGACTCCTAACTGGCCTTCATGGCTTTAGTCTCTTCCCTACTTCCAGTCTACCCTGTCCAAGTCTGCCAGCTTAATCTTCTGCATCAAGGCTTTGATTACTTTCTTTCCTCTACTTAAAAATGGTCTGTGTCTCTCTAACAAATAAAGCTTCCTTAGCCCAGTGGTCAAGGCCCTCTATAATCTGTCCTCAGCAGCCTTGACAATTTTATCTTATCCCACTCTTCTGCATATATAGTACTATGCTCTAGAGTCTGGACAAATAAACTGTTCCTTAAACATGTTTTGCACATTCTTGTATCTGTGCTTTTCCTCATTCCTTCGGCTTGGAATACCTTAACCCTTTGATCCCCTAGTCGGTGCCTTTTGAACAGTGGGTCACTTTAGATGATCTATAAAGCAGAATAAGCTGTTGTATTTGATCCCACAAAATGAGACCATTAACTTGATAGATTCAGCATTCACATTTTCAAATTTTGGTTGTTTTTGAGGGCACTTTCTCAATAAAATTTTCCATAATGTTTAGCCAAATGTGAGTGCCATAAGAATGGTATTAACAAAGAGCTTCTAAACTGCTTGTAGCTCTTTGTTGATACCATTCTTATGGCACTTATCAATAAACTCTATATTGTAATCACTTGTATACAGTACATGTTTTATCTTCCTTACTATATTTATGGATTGTCATGTAAAGTAATCCAGAAAACAAAAGGAGGTTGCAGATGAAAGGAAGGCTAGGCCATAGGCTCTCCTTGGATAGGTAAATAAAGGAGTTATTGTGAATCCAAAGACAACCAGAAGTAATGTTTCGTGGGACACGCATCTTATATCATAATGCTTATGATAACCATTTGCAAAAAAGATGACCATAGAAGTAATTGCAGTTTATGTATGAACATTAGTTGATGAGGATGAGGAGTTAGACAAATTTTACAAAGAATTTGATAAGTCTTTCCAATTAAAAAAAATTTGCCTCTGAATTTAAATACTGAATAGAATATTTCCATATATATAGTCGCATAGAAAAAGAAGACTACTTAAAACTGTCATCTTTATTTTGTACAGCTGGTTTTTCTTTTAAACTATGTAATAATTCAACACGTAACTTTCAGAGTTATCTTACTTGTCTAGTTCTTCCTTGTCTTCCATCCTATTTTGTCCTATATTTAAAGTGTTGCTCCCTCTTCTCCTTCTCCCTTCCCTTCTTCCTCTCCCTGTGTCCACATGGGATATCATGTCCCTATCTGTGGGTGCTCTGCCCAAAGGAACGTAAGTTTTGATGGCTGAAACCTAGCAAGATATCTTAGGGTTTGCTAGCTAGATTTCTTTCTTTTTTATAGTATTTTATTTTTTTTCAATTGCATGTAGAGAAAGTTTTCAGCATTCACTTTTATAAGATTTTGAGTTCCAAACATTTTCCTTCCTCCCTCCACTCCTCTTTCCATAAGGGGGCAAACAATCTAATATAGGTTATCCATGTATGTAAATTTCTTTTTTAAAGACTATGCCTTAAGTCCAATTCACTCTGGCTCTCATTGTTTGACCAGCAATAGGTCCCATCCCAAGTACCTCTTAGAGTTCATTGCTTGTGCCCTGAGGGATCAGAGTGAATATAAATAGTAATTGTTAGTGTTTTGGCCAGGAACCCTGAGGGTCTTTGCCTCCCAAATTAATTTTTTTTAAATAGGTCAAAGGGGCCATTCCTTGGCTCATTTCTTTTTTTAATTTTTATTTATTTTTTAATTAATTTTATTTATTTTCGGTCTTCCACAATCACTACCATATAACTTAGATTTCTTTTTCCCTCCCTGCCCCCTACTTTCCCCCTCCTTCCCCGAGAAAGCATGCAATTTTACACAGGTTCTACGCATACATTCCTATTAAATACATTTTCACCATAGTCATGCTGCATAGATGAATTGAAATGAATGGGTGAAATCATATAAGAAACCAAAATGTAATACAAAAGAAAATGATCTGCAACATTCTGCAATTGAATTCCATAGTTCTTTCTCTGGATGTGGAAGCCATCTTGCCTTAAAAGGACCATTGGGAATTTTTTTTTTAAGTCCTTGCATTGCAATGAAGTTCCAAGTCTACCAGAAAAAACTCTCACACACTGTGGTGTGATGTGCACAAAGTTCTCCCGGTTCTGCTCCTTTTGCTGAGCATCAGATCATATAAGTCTTTCCAGGCCTCTCTGAAGTCTTCCTGTTCATCATTTCTTATGGCACAATAGTATTCCATTACATTCATATACCATAACTTATTCAGCCTTTCCCCAATTGATGGGCATCCCCTTGATTTCCGGTTCTTGGCCACCACAAAGAGTGCTGCTATAAATATTTTTGTACATGTGGGACCCTTCCCATTTTTATGATCTCTTGGGAATACGGTCCTAGAAGTGATATTGCTGGGTCAAAAGGTATGCATATTTTCGTAGCCCTTTGAGCATAGCTCCTTGGCTCATTTCTTAACTAGTTTTAATCATTAAATGGGTATTGCTTCAGTCAAAGTGAGAACTCTGAGAGACCATAGCTTAAAAAGGCCAAGGTCTCCCACTGCATCCTAGACCATTTCCAGTTGTCCTGAAATGTATCTTACTGCTGGACAGATGTACATGGCTGTGTAGGAGAAAGTGAGACCCACTTCTAAACTCACCACCATGCTGCTAACTCAAACCTTGATTGACACCACCTCCCTCAGCCTTCCTTGATTGGCACTTTATTCAGAGATTCTTGGCAGGATATTTTTAGGGTTATTTCTTTTATTGTGGTTGTCAGGTTTTTTGACCTTTGTTCTACTAGGAGACATCTTGTAATCCTTTTAATGTCTCTGTGTATTCTTTCATGGGGAGCAATATGTTTTGCTTACGTAGAGACCATGATTTCTTTTAATATGTTTGCCTTTGCTTCTCTTCTTCCAGATTGTCCTTCACTTCATACAGTATATATCATACATCATTCATCACCAACTGCCTTTTGGATATCTTCAGCTGAATGTGTCATATAAGGCATCTCAAACAGCAATCCAAAACAGAAATCGTTATCTTTCTCACCAAACCCTTCCCTTCTAAACTTCATTTTTCCTGTCAAGGACACCACCATTTTCCCAACTCCTCAGGCTCACAGCCTCTGTATCATTCTTTACGCCCCTTCTTATTCACATCCACCTCCACATTCTCTCTTAGTATCATGCCCTTACCTGATGCTCTGCCCAAAGAAAGGTAAAGTTTGAATGCTGAAACCTATCTAGATATCTTGGGGTTTACTGGTTAGATTTTTTTCTTAAAGACTATGCCTTAAACCCAGTTCACTCAGGCTCTCATTGGTTGGCCAGTAATAGTCCCTTCCCAAACACAACTTAATGGTTATTGTTTGGGCCCTGATGGCTCAGAGTAATGGTAAATAGTAATTGTTTCTCTTTTGGCCAGAAAGCCTGTGGGTCTTTCCCTCCCTCGTTGTCCTTTACTTTGAAGAGTACCAAAATGACCTCACTTTGCTAAGTATCAAGTTTCAGTGTGTCCAACTGTGACTGATCAGAGCAATAGGAGCTTGATATGCTCTACCACAGATGGACACAAATAGTCCATGTGAAAATTTGGGATTTCCCTTCCTTTATCTAAGTGGTCTCATAACATTCAGAAAAAATGTCCTATTCCAAGACTATAGCAGGGGGAAAACATTCCTTTTCAGAGGAACACAATGGGGAAACTGAGCCAGAAGGATCCCATCCCAGGCTGAGGACAAGATTGTCCCCTGAGACAAACTTTTGCCTGTAACAGTCACATTCTCTTCTGAGTAGTAGAACATAATTAGTAATAATCCCAACAGCTTTTGTATTAGATGGCAGGTTTCGCTAATCAAAACTTTTACCAGAACTTACATCTTAGATCTTAAATTTGTCCTAAAAACCAATCACTAGAGATTATCACCAAAACAAGTTCCTTATTTAGGAACTCCATAAAGAGTTCGTAATAAACCCAGTTTACCTGAGTCTGAGGCACCACTGCTTTCTAGCCTCAGATGCTATAGCCACTTGGGTTATGCTTTCAGGCTTTTCTAGCCTTAGGGACCCAGGGTGGGACTGGCGCCCCTCCTTCCCTTCAAAAATAAGAAAACGTTAACATCTTTTCTCTGAGCAGCTCTGAGTTCAGATTAGATCCTAAGAAATCCTTTTGCAATAATGACTGGACTTTGAGGAGAACACCATGAGGCTGTTTTAAATTTATCAAAGAGCTTCCTAGAGCCATAAAATTCCTGTTATCCCATATCTTGTCTCTTATCTTCCAAACCCCATAAAACCTCAAGTTATTATAACAAATTAACTTACAAATATAAATTTGATAGACCTTCCAAAAATCATACAAAAGATTTTACAAAACATTTCTTCATACAACAAATATTTTCCTCTCTTAAAAACAGTTGACATTTATCACAAAATCTTCTTCAATCTAATTGGAAAAAATTAGAAGAAAAGATCTAAAACCAAGACCTTTGCATATTTACCAAGTTTCCTTTCACAAACATACTTCTGTAAACGCTTGATTTATAGCAAAAATAATTTTAGTTAAAAATTCCTTCTTGATAGCAGAAATAAACTTTTTAACATACTTAATATATCCTTAGATGAAACAGGCTTGAAAATCATACCCATATATAAAAATATGTGTGTGTATTTTTTTTCAAGGATTATTTTTTCAGTAGGAATTCTACAACATAGAAACTCTTACACAGAATTCATAATACCTTTTTAACCAGTTCATCATTAATTTAATGGTGCAATTCCTAATATAACAACATTTAGATAAATTACTTTTTCAACAATATATTATTACGTATTTAAAACTTAAAGCAACCCATTGTTGGTTCAGGTAAATGTATTTCCTCATCACCTTGCACAGAAATTCATCTCCTTATATAACTTTTTTTAATTATAAAATTTTGCTATGAAAGAAAAAGAGGGACAGTGTCATATAGTTGTATAGAAGAAAAGAACTTTCTTAGCTCTGCTTGATACCAGAAATGAGTAAGTATCTAACCAGCCAATCATGTGATCACTAGGTGCTAAAAGCAGGGCTTAGGAGTAATCAAGTAGGGGAATTTTTCTTTTTTAGAAAGGGCATAGCAAATTTATTGGGAAATAGAGTTAGGAAGATCCTTCCTCAAGGTCTTCAAAACTCCCTCCAAATATCTGCCTGTAGCAGTTCTCAGCCTGCAGTCAGTGTCAGTCTGCTTTATGATAATTTAGACAATTTATTCCTGTAATCATAGCTTAAAACAATGGTAAATTGTAGTCCCATAAAGTTTTAAATAGCAAATAAATACTGACTTGATATCCTTTCAGGTAGAGTCATCTCCAGTTATTACTTTTCATTAATACCCCTGTTTCTACCAAGAGGTGCAAATATCAGTATAATCACTGCTTATTTGTAACTAAATATAAATTCAAATTATTTGATTTCCTTCACATCTTCATAAAATCCCAATCTATGTATAACAAAATCCAAATTTAAAAATTGTGACAATTACATTAGACTAATGTTGCATCTAACATATACCCTTCCTTGTGGCAAGCACTTTACAATCATAAATGCTAGATAACAATATCTTCTGCTTAATTCTGATAGGAGGAGCACTCCCAGATGTTGCTCTTTATTCCCCCAGGACAGATTTTGACTTGAATCATATCAAATATGGATTTATAATCACTAATGATAAAACATTTTAACCTTGGCACTCCAGTTTCCCACTCCATTCCCCTTGGGAGTTTTAGGCTATATACTAGGAAAAGCATATTCTACCAAGAGTTTGAAGTCACATCTGTTCTCCCCAGGTTAGTTTACAATATGCCAGTATTCTAAGACTAGGCTTTTGATCCAGGCAGAGACCTAAGGAATTTAATTTAATGTTGACAGAGTATAACTTCTAAGAGTGACACTTGGGAGCTTCGTAACTAATAGTAATAATTACAAATTATAGTAAACATTTTTAAAAATTTTAAACTGGATAACCTTCCATAACTATGCCTATTGGTTTCCCAATCAGGATAAACATTTTCTGAAATGGGATGGGGGGAGGGAAGGAAGTAACTTCCCCTGGGGCACAAAGTCCAAGTACTTGGACACTCTACAGTCCCACCCATATCTTTCTCCCTTTGCATTTCAAACACACCAAATACCAATCTCTTCTAGCCTTCCAGCTCCTTCAAAAAAAGAAACCTTAGAAGTTAAGAGCCTAACAGTGTATATATATGGAGTCACATTTTTCCTTCTCAGCCACCCCCTCCAACCACAGACACGCACAGACAAGACAGTTACCAAAGCATTGTAGAGTGCACATCAATTTCGAATTCATATTCAGACTGGTCAAAAACTTGTGGTTATTTACTCTGGTTGATTGCTTAGCAAGTTCCCCAACGGGCTCTCCAGAGGTACGTTTTGCCAGAGATTAAGCTTAGAATTTCTTCCCCCCATTGCTTGAAATCCTGGGACTCTGTTCATGTTTACTCATTAGCTTAGGGTCAACCAGGAAACTCCTGAACAGGGATATGACTAACAGAGAGATTGCAGTGCCAAACTTTACTCCTTCAGTAAAAGACCAACCTAGAGGGCAAGTTCCTGGGCTGGTCTTATCTGTGCCCAATATACTGGCTGACCTGGTCACCCAGCAAATTTCCTCCCCCAAAATGTGTTTTGAGGTCATGTGCTTGGACGGAGTAGGAGTGCTCTCCTTATGTCTTATTTCACTCTGCCCAATTCAGTGAGTCAGGCCACATGTTGGGTGCCAAATTGTTAGAGACAAGCTTGACACACAAAAAGATGTCAAGGAAATTTATTAAAATAGAGTTCAGAGGAATTGAACATCTTGGCCAAGGTGAACTCCATCCTTCTTCAGGAAGAGAAAGAGAGAGAGATATGGAAGTGAGGGCATTTTTATAACATTCATGCAGAACAGATCCTCCCATCAGAGAATGGATTGGTCTGTTCTCTTTCGGGTCACAATCTTTTGACACACCCCCCTGTATGTCATTAACAAGTGCAGTTGGATTTTTAGGTGACTTCTTAAAATGACTTCATTGTTCTCTTTGCTGACAGACTTTCCCTCAAACAGCCCATCAAGCCTGCGCACAAGTTTCTGACCTTTACCTGACTCTGCTAGGTCACAATTCTGATTAACTTTCACCCAAAGCTGTGGAAATAGAACTTCTTCCTTGTTTCCCACAGCACCTTCTCTGATGTGGACACCCTGTGCTGAGCAGTCCTGTGCCAGCGTCTCCTATGACACATAATCAGTTCTAAAGTTCTTAAGAGAGACCCTGATAGTGTCTTTGTATAGCTTCTTCTGACCACCATGTGAATACTTGCCCCTCCCAGTATGCCTTGGCTCATCTCACTTCTTAAACAGGCCTAGTCATTGAATTGCCTCAGTAGAGTGAGAATTTTGAAAGACTTCTGCTTAAAAAGGCCAAGGTCTCCCACTACATCTTAGGCCATCTCCAGTGCTCCTGATCTGTATTTGGCCACTGCAACCAGATAGCTCCAGAGGAGAAAATGATGACTTTGCACAGATGATCCTCACTTAAATACAGTTAACTTGCAAGTCATGGCATCTTCTTCCTGATGTCTGCCAAACCTTATTTCTACATCTTCATTGTTTATCTTTTTCTCTCCTCACTCAGTTGCCACCCTATGTCAAGCCATCATTGCCTCTGTTTGACATCCCTACTCCAAATGATCCTTCACTGAGCTTCCAAAAATGATTTTCCTAAAGCCTCTGCCTGTCTCTATATCTTTGTCATTCTCTGTGTCTCTCTCTCTCACACACTCACACTCACATATCCCTTCAGTAAGCTATAGAGCCTGCCTGTTACCTCCCAGATCAAATGTAATTGCGTGTAAAGCCCTGTACAGTCTGGCCCCTTCCCATGTCCCCCAGTCTTCTTACTCCTTACTCCCCTCCATCCATCTACATTCTGGTTCTACCTATTTACTGTTGCCTTTACATGACACACCATCTTTGAACCCTGTCCTTTCCCTACAACAGAGTATGTTAGAGTAGGAATTCTTTGGGGGCAATCAACTGAATTAGCTCAGGAGTCTTTAACCTGGGGTTGACAGATTCTCTAAGGCAGAGCTTCTTAAACTTTTTCCACAGATGATCCCTTTTCACCTGAGAAAATTTTACATAAACTTGCTTATATAGATAGTATATAAAATAGCAATACAAATCAAACATACTGATAATAGATCATAAAGAAATTTATTTTGGAACAATTCTGTGGCATACATAAAATTTTGTCATTTATTAAAGAGGAAAGCAAATTTGCATACCAATGAGATGAATATGTTTGTTTATTTTTACATAAAGCATTAAATCTGGCAGAACATTTGATACTGCAGGACATAGAGCATCTTTGACATTTTTCAGAGTTGATCAGTGTTTTGATTTTATAATCGTCAGTGCTGAGAATGACACTGCATGAATATATAATACAAAATGGCAGAAGTAAGTCTAAGGCTATTTTAGAAATTGTTGAAAATTCTGTCCTAATCCCAAGCCAAAATTCGTTTAATGATTTTATATGTACAGTAAAAACACTGCAATTCATAATATACAGTAGTCTTGAATCTGAGCCAAGGTGTTCCTGGCAGTGTTTGTTAGTGTTGCATGCCATGACAGTAGTCGTCCTATGTATAGGTAGGAATATTGACACATACACTGACAGGGTAGGTGCAGCGTCTTTGTGTTCCTGGATCAAGGAGACTTCCAGATCCCATTTTGAGCTATAATCTCAGGAAGAGATTGCAGAATAATAGAATTTAGAGTTGGAAGAAACCTCAGCATTCATCTGGTCCAGGAGTTCTTAACCTTTTTTGTGTCAGAGCCCTTTATCCATCTCTGATCCCCTCCTCAGAATAACTTCTTTAAATGTATTAAATAAAATACATAGGACTACAAAGGAAATCAATTCTAATGAAATAGAGTTTTCAGAATATTTCAATCCTAGGTTAAGGACCCTTGATCTAATTCAGTTGATTGCCTGAAAGAATTCATACTATAATATACTCAACAAGCAGTCATTCAGCTTCTGCTTGAAAATCTCCAGTGAGGAGAAATTCACTACCCATGGGGGGCTGCTTAATTAGTGGTAATTGGGGGTGGGGGGTGGGGTTGGTCTTGCTGTGGTGACTCAGAACAGAGGTGTTAGAGCCTCTGCCTGAGGCAGCAGGTTCCTTGGGGGAGGAGGGAGTGTCCCACTCTCATTGGTCAAACCAGTCATTTCATTCCTCATTTGATACTTTAGAATTTTAAATTTTGTTTTGTTATTGTTTTATATATGCTAGTTTTGTCTCCCCAACCAGACTACATATTTATTGAGGTCAGGGACCATGTCTGATACTTCTTTTGTCTCTCAGTGCCTACTTAACATCATGAGCACAATAAATGCTTAATAAAATTTTATCAGTTGATGAAATATTTACAGTTGTATGGCCCAGTAACTCATTCATGAGATTAAATTGATATACTTTTAATCCCTCTACACATAATAAAGATTTAGACTAAAGTTCTTAGGACAGGGGAGTAAATTACACACCTTAAAGTTCCAGCAGTCTCTTAGTGGTTTTCCATTTATGTGGAGTTCACATATTTGTGTGGATTCATGCTTTAATCCTTTTGTCTAATAATTGCTAGGTGACCCCTTTCAATTAGCAGATAAGTGCATGAGAGAGAAGCAAAATTTTAATAGTATTTTTATTCCTTCTCCACTGTTAAACACCAGATCAAAAGCCAGAGGCTGTTGTCAACCACTCCAATTCTGAATCAAAGAGTATGGTCATGGAGCAGATACCACCACCATCTCAGAATATTTTCTCTGCTTCTCCTGCCAGAAGAGTGAGTACCTTGGGAAGGCCATAAAATCAACTCTAGCATTGTGTTATTCCCTAGAAAACCATGGGGATGGCTTTGGAGTGAAGTTTTGTAAAATCATATTGTCATAACTTATAACAGATTATGTATTTATATGCTTTAGGGTTTATAAATATGCTTTTGATGTTGATTCTGTAAAATTCTCATCTGGATGGTAGCATTAATGTACCTAACGAAAAGGGCCTTTCTTGTTAGAAATTGCTTGTTACCTATCACCTGAAAATATTTATCTTAAGTTAGTATTTCCTACAAATGGTTTTGTATAGGCAACAGTCTGGGGGAGCTTAGCTTCCAGTATTTACTGTTTTGACAACCTCCCTGTGTTCTTTGCCTCTGGTCTAAAGTCTTTCTGGTGAGACTCCCATCTCTGCATTTATAGGAAGTCAAAAAGAAGGTAAGTGTCCACTGAAATGCAAAGCATCAGTTGATTCATACACTATTAGTTCTCTCGAAACTTTGGGGAATAAACATGACACACATGGCATTCTATGGCATTCATATTCTCTCTGATAGGCAAAGATGACTTGATAGGTAAGGGAGCCCATGGCATTTTGCAAAAGTGCTTACATTAAAGCTCCAAACTAATGTAGGTGCATCCAAATCCTCTGAAAGGTTTTTAGCAATTAGAATTTGAATGAATTTTTGTAAAGATTGCACATCTTTACACCTTTTATTCACTACATGTTTTTGTAAAGTGTAATATATTAGTACTTCATAGATCCTTGGCCTGCACAGGATAGATTTAGATTTAGAGTTGGAAGGGGTTTTAGAGGCCATCCAATTCTTCATTTTACAGCCTTAATTGACTATTTCATAAGTCAGTATACCTAAAAAAAGTGTCACTTATTAGCCAAACTCCTAGTGGTATGAGCCTATCTGAGCTAGTCAGGGCTCGTTGCCAGGTGACAGATTGACAGTATGTTGCTGAGCCCATACTCTTTGCTTTTCTAGTTGGTAGGACTTGGAACTACTTGGCATAGCTTTTACAAGAATTAGGGCTACCTCCTCATTACATTGAAGACTTTAGAAACAGGGATACTTAATATTAAATCAACTTGTCTTACTGCCTTTCTTGGTAAGAACTCATTTTAGTTTTAGTTTTCAACCTCTGGTCAAGGCAATGTCTGTTATCCCCATTTTATAGATGAGAAAAATGAGGGCCTACGTGGCACACATGTAACTAGGATCCAGTGTTGTAATCCTTGTGCAAGACAGCAGGGTTTTATTGAGCTCATATGTGAAGAGTGGAATTATGTTGGGGAAAGGCTAGTTGTCTGAGAACATTGTGTGAACATTGCCGTTTGACCAGTTCTTCCTTGTTCCTTCCTGTCCTTGAAGTTCTCCTCTAGTTTCTTCAATAAGGCGGAAGAGCCCAAGGATGAATCACCTGCCTCGTGGCGACTTGGGCTCCGGAAGACTGGTAGCCACAACATGCTTAGTGAGGTGGCCAGTCCTCGGGAGGCTTTAAGGGATCGAGGTTCCTCCATCTACCGTTCATCATCGAGCCCCAGGATTTCAGCACTGCTAGACAACAAAGAAAAGGTTCCTTTTTGGGGGGGTCTTGAGATTTATTCTGTGACAGTCCAGCTGTGGGGGTAAATAGAAAACCTTTGCCAGCCCCAGAAAGTCACAGATATTGAAGATAGATCAACACTTTAATACTGGGGACAAAACATGATTCACAAGAGACAAGTAATTGTTGACAAAAGTTGCAGTAATTCTTGCTCTACCAATCACATAGTTTCTCCTCTTTATTTATATCCAGTCTTCTCACACTTAGGACAGCAACAGTGTGATGTGTATCCACGCTTGGATGTGTCTTCCTGAAAAAATACCACTTGCTTGTTTTTTTAGGACATGGGAGCAAAATAGTTAAAAGACATTTGGGACAATCCCTTAATTTGGACTTTCAAGCCAAAAGATCTCAGCAAGAATAGAATTTGGAGGAAAAAATGCTCCTAAAACTTCCACCCACAATAAAAGGGGGAAAATCTGTTTTGTAATGGCTAAGCAATCCTCACAAATAGCTTCTTACCCAGGAGGAGTAAAAATGATTCATTTCAAATTGCTCCATCTCAGGTCTTAAATTGACTCACTTGATATTCTTGTCCTTCTTCTCTGAGGTCATGACATGTTATTTTAGTTAGACTGAAGGGTTTTTTAACCTACTGAGAACACTGAGATGGAAGGAGGTCTCGGTAGTGATGTTTGTGGTATTTTTCCTTCGAGAACTATCTACATTTTTTTTCCCTCACAGGATGAAAGGACAACCTAACTTACTTGTCCTTTATATCTGAAGTCTAATTGTTTCAAAACAAATGCGATGGTGGTAGGGGAGAAGAGTAAATGAGTACTAGTCCATCTAACGTTTGGAACTGTTTGGAATTTGGCTTTTGAACACCTTACCTCTCTGCCATAACTGAGCAATTTGAGCTACTTGTATCATGCTCTGATCACCACTGCAGTCCAGTGGCTTTTTCCATATATTTGTTTCTCTTTGAAAGGGCCCAGGAACTCCTGAGCCTCTGAAAACTTGCCATTGTATGTAACTCTGGATATTGAATTGATGTCTGAACTGATCTGGATAATTGGGTTATGGTTTGTGGTGATACATTTAGTCCCAGGCTTTATTTTGTGTGTCAGTACTACACCCACCCAATACTTCCCTTATTTTGGTTTTGCAGGAGAGGGAAAACAAAAGCTATTTTTCTTCACTAGCACCCCGGAGACTCAATAACGCAAGTGACATTGAGGAAAAGGAAAACAGGTATTGCTATGTCAGTCTAACTGGGTTCTAGTTTCTCTGCCCTAAGGAGGCAGATATCCCTGGTCCATTTTGAATGTCCTTCTGTCAGCATCCCACTGCACAGTATTGGCATTTACATGTGCTCCTGGTCCCTCCTTCTTGTGATTTTTCTCACTTAATACATCTATATGAAATTTTTCTTTTAGTTTTTATACCTGTCTCACTGCGCCCTACAGGTAGTCCACTTTCTTCTTCAGAGGATCTTTTCTGTTATTTTCTAGTATGATAATCAACTCCCATTCTGTGCCTGAGGGGCACAGTAGATACAGTGCTGGACCTAGAGTCAGGAAAGCCCACCTTAGACATTTACTAGCTGTGTAATCCTGGGAAAGGCACTTAACCTCAGTTTGCCTCAGTTTCCTCAGCTGTAAAATGGGGATAATGATAGTACTCTCAGAGCTGTTGTGAGAACAAAATGTTATTTGAAAAGTGCTTATTACAATGCTTACTACATAGTAGGAACATAATAAATCCTACCCTGCCCTGCCTCCCCTTCCTTCCTTTGCCTTGTCTTCCCTACTTTTCCTTCCCTCCTACCATCCTTCCTAAAATAACCTACTTGTATTCCAAATTCAGAGATATTGTGATTTATGCTCTAAATTTATCTTGCACATAGAAGATACTTAATGACTGCTTGTTGAATTGAATTGAAAATTATAGACTCTAAAGGATGTTGACTCCTATTTATGTCAAGTTTCCTTAGTACTTTCATATCATAATGGCGAAGTATTAATACAGAACTTTAAAAAAGAAATTTTAGCCTGTTGGTAAGAAATGGTCCTTGTTATTATAAAGCAGATTATTTCCTATATGTGCAGGTTTACACAAATATAAATCATCAGCACATGGCTGCTGTATACCCACAGATTAGGTCTGGGACCCAGCTGGAGTGCCTTCTGATTCATGGGCACCTAATAGCTGATGTGCCCAAAAGACCAGGGAAGTGATCACTTTGAGGGGATGGAAAGGGCACTGGGCTTGGAGTCAGAATCTGGCCCCTAGTGCTCATTGGTTGTGTGACTGTGGGCCAGTCACTTCTTAGGGTTTCGATTCCTCATGTGAAAAATGAAGATCTCAGTCATTGATTGCTAAGGTTCCTTCCAGATCTAACATTCCATGATTCCAGGAATGCTGTTGCTATGGAATATGATGTCTGAAATTGTTTACATGATTGGTTAATTTGGTAGAATTCTTTCCAGTTTCTGGAAGCTCAATGCTAACCTTTAGTTGTGTTATTCTGCTTACCGTGTCGTGGAGCAACCACAACATTTTGTTAGTTGCCTTCAGTTTTAGCTGCACCAATACACAGTTAAGAAGGCATGATGCAAAGATGTACGGAGCTATGATCTGAATCCCTGAGGAGCTTACAAGGGATACAAGACTAACATACATAACACAGATAATTGTTGTAAGAAAGCATGCAATTCATATATCACCCAAATCAAATTGTTTGCCTTCTCAGTGAGAAGGGTGGTGAGGGAAGGAGAGAATTTAGAACTCAAAATTCTAAAAAATGAATGTGAAAAATGTCTTCACATGTAATTGGAAAAAAAATATTTTAAAAGAAACAGAAAGTATGTGATTAAGCACCACAGTAACTGGCAAAGACAAGTAAGTTCCTAGACCAGGAGGTAGAGCACAGTGTGTTGAAGTGGTTGGGGAAAAGAGGCAGAGTTTGAGGTATGGGCACTTGGAGCAGGGAAAATAGCAGGAGCCTTCCACAAACATTGAACCTTTATGGGCTCAGAGGTTCAACTGGCCTGACCAGAGCCAAGTTGGCAAGTACTGTAAGATAAGGTAGGATAGGTGTTTTTTTTCCCTGTATTGACACAGTATTTTCCTACTGTAATGTCTGCCTAGTCTAGTTTTCTCCTACTCTGAAGATATGCAGAAAGAAGTAGGACCAATGGAAATTCCTGGGAAGCATATTTTAGGTTGTAATACAAAGAACTTCCAAATAAAGTGTGGAGGTGAAAAAAGAGTTTATTCTACGTATGGGAGACAACCTGTGTGCAGGCATGGAGATGAAAGAGGGAATGCCAAGTTTGGAGAACTACTTAGCCTGGGACATAGTAAACACTAAGAAGGAATGACGTGAAGTAAGTCTAGAAAGGGGGATGGCATGCAAATTTGGGTGGTTTTTAAGTGCCAGGTTTTGAAATTTACATTTTATTCTGGAGGCAAAAACAATCATTGAAGATTTTTGATCAGGACAGTAATATGATCAGATCTTTTCCTTTGAAAAATCATTTTGGTAACTTTGTGGAGAATGGATTGAAGAGAAGGGTGTCAGAAACAGGGACAGCAATTGAGGAAGGTGGATCAGTTGTCCCAATGTAGGTGATAAGAGTCTTATGTCGGGTAGTGGCTGTGCAAGTGGAGAGAAGGGAATGAACCTGAGAGATGGGAGGGAGGTGAAATTGACAAGACTTGGCAACTGATTGAATGTGGGGTCTGAGGGAGAGGAAAGAATCAAAAATGACCCTGACGTGGTGAAGCCTACATATCTGGAAGGATCGTTGATGCCCCCAACAGAATTGGGAAGGTTGGAAGGAGGGTAACAATTTAGAGGGTAAGACAAGTACTTCAGCTTGGGAGATTTTTTAGTTTAACAGGCTTACAGGACATCTAATTGGATATGTAATTAGAGATGTAACACTAGAAGAGAAGGAGAGGGATTAAGGCTAGATATGTTGACTTGAGAGTCTTCTTCATGCTAGTGATAATTGAACACATGGGAAATGATGAGATCACATAGAGCTGCTTTGAGGTTCTTGGTAACTTTGGAGAGACACCAAGTGTTAAGAATTGAGGGTTTAAGAAGTGAGTGGATGTTGAAAAAGTGCAAACAGTATAGATGATACTTTCTAGGAGTTTGGTTATGGAAGGAAGAAGATATGTAGCACACAGTAGCTTGAGGAGATGGCAATCCAGTGAAGGATTTTTGTTTGTTAGTTTTGTTTTTGTTTTTTTTTTTAAGGAGATTGGGAGAGATTAAGAATGAAAGAGGTAATCATGGAAGGGTCAAGTTTTTAGAAGACAATAGAATGGATGAGATCAAAGACATAAATAGAGGGGATTGACGTTAGCAAAGTGAAGGATCATCTTTTCATCAGAGTTTGTAGCAGAGGAGGAGAGAGTGGAGGATGATAAGGAAGCATTTTCAGGGGTAGATTAAGGGTGAAGAGGAAACCCAGGGAGTATATTCCCTGTTTTTCCCAGTAAAGTAGGAGATAGCACAGAAGAGAATAGAAAAGGTTTGGGGTTGGCATAGGGATAAAAACTGATGAAGGGACTGAATTTCTTGAGAAAGGAAGAAGAGTGGCCTGGACTCCAGTAGATGTCAAATTTCTTGGTATAGTGTTAGCTTATCTACTGAAACTTTATCCCTCCATCACTCAAAAACAAAAAATCCCTAAAAAAATTTTGCCCCAGACTTTCTAAATCTTTTAACAAAGTTTTGTCATACTGCCAGAAATTCTAATATGCATGCTTTTCTACAAGTACTTCTCAGCAGGTTAATGTATTAGTAAGCATTAATCCAGCCTGCCATATTTGTATTTGAACCTCTAGCACTGAGTATAGTGAATAGGAATGATAAGCAACAGTTAATTGGTTGGTAATAACCTAGGTGAAAGTGTCAGCATTTTGATTGGGGAAAGTTTGTAATTTTTTAGTATGGAGCACTTTGGTGGTTAGAGCAGAGAGGGAGATAGAGGGAAGTGCTTAGAGAAGTATAGGGGTTCTGAGGATCTCATTAGTGAGGCTTTAGGAGCTGAGAGTAGAGTGTGGAAGGTCTAAAAGATAACGTTTCCTACTTCAGCATTTTTCTAGAGCCAGCCTCCTAGCAAGGAAAGGGGCAAGGATTAGGGGCAGGTGGGGAGCAGAAAATTCTTCTTTCTCTTAATTTTCTTCACCTCTATATGGCATGATCCCATATTTCTAAAATTCAGAAATTCACCATATTATGGATGAAATGGACGTCTATGAACTGCCCTGGGACGCCAACCACTATTTGTTATACTTTCCTGGGAATCTAAACACTATTAATTGTAATTTTTTTCCCCTGTGGAAAAATGCATTGCCCTTCAACTTACCCATCTAAACAGCCAACTTAAAAATCAATTTCTAGAATGCAACCATCTTGTAAATATGGACTGCTCAAGTAATGAAGTTAAGATAGCTTGATACAAATTATATAAATAAGCAATGGAACACTTTAGAGTAAAGGTAATGTCAGTGTAGGATAGGGAAGCTTCATAGATCATATTAATCAATGAGATACCAAGCATTTATTAAACACCCACCTTGTACCAGGCCCTGGAGATCACGCACAAAAAGAAAGAGTCCTTAGCCTCAAGGAGCTTAAGTTCTATGATGAGGAACTAGTACATGCACATATGAGTACATAAAGAGTAAAAACGAGCTTATTGCAGAGTTGATGGAGCTATTAGCAGCTGAGGGATCGGGAAAGACCATATAGAAGGTAGTATATGAGTTAAGCTTTGAAGGAAGGTAGGTCATTTTAGAAGTTCACTCTGGAGCTGGAAGGATCTAATGATTATTCCATTTCGTGGATGAAGAATCTAAGGTATAGAAGCAGCTGAACTTCCTCCAAGTAACCTAGCAATTATATGGCAGAGCCAGGACTAGAAACCCCCTCACCCCACCTCCACCCCCCCACCCCTAGGCCAGTGAGTCACTTTCTGAGTCATATGGATTTAGGTAGATAAAGATGTTCTTATAAGGAGTCTTTAGATGGTTAAAGTTCAGTGGGTTAGAAACCATTAATTTAAAACAAAAAAGTAGTCAAGGGTGGCTGTTAACATGTAGGCTTTGAATTGTCACAGAGTAATGAGTGCTTTTGAATTTCAAACTCCTCTTTCTCAGAGTATCTACTGAAATTTTTACCTTTTGCTTGTATCACAACATCTCTTAGTTGATAAGGGGTAGAACTAGGGCACTGCTTACCCCAGAATACAGGATTTAACTAGGGTCTTTAAATGGATCTGTTACTTACTTTTAGCATTAACCTGGAGTTTTAAGGTTTTTGTAGCATATTCACAACTCTGTATTTGGCTCAGTCAGTCCAAGAATCAGCAAAATTCAGAATTATCATGATTAATTAATAATTAGTGTTAACTGATTATTCAATCATATTGAACCTGAGGTACTGTAGCCCAGAGGAAAACCTTACCCGGTGGAATTATTTTTTTGTTTAGATTACATGATTTTCAAAAACCTAACTAAAAAATGGTTTTGGACCCTCATCTGGCTAGCAGAGTATCTCCTGCCTGTAAAGCTTGCAGTCCACGTGCTTTACCCCATCTTAGGTGTACAGCAGCATTTATGTGGGACCCGCTGTGTTCCACGAGCCACGCTAAGCACTTCACAAATACTATCTCTTTTGATCCTTACGACAGCTATGGTGGGTAGGTGCTATTATGACCCCCATTTTACAGATGAGGCAACTGAGTCAGGTAGAGGTTAAGTAAGTTGCCCAGGGTCAGATGGCTAGTAAGTGTTTGAGTCCAGATTGGAGTTGGGTCTTCCTCATTACTTGGGCAGCTAGGTGATGGATGTAGTGCATGGAATGCACGGTTTAGGCATATCATTGAACCTCGGACTCACTTTCTTCATCTCTAAAATGGGAATCATGATTGTACCCGACTCCCAGGACTGTTGTAAGGACCAACCCTAATGTACTCTCTGAATTCATTGCTGTTGCTCTCATCGCTGTCATCATCATCATGATCATCCATAGAAAAGGGTTATGAAACCAGAAGCTGCTGAATTCAGAGGCCAGAAATATACTGCCTTTGTCCACAGGGCCCCTCTGTCGGCTGACAGGGTCTCCCCAGGCACAGACTTCCCCAGAAATACCTCTTCCTCTCAACCTCTCATTTCCCTATTTGCTCAACTTACTACAAGTCATATCAATTCAAGTCAACAGGAGTTTATTATAGTTTACTCCATGACTGGCACTGTGCTAAACACTGAGTATGTATACAAAAAGAAAGGCAAAAATAGGCCCTGCCGTTAAGGAGCTCCCATGGTAAGCAGAGAAACAGCACGCAGGCAACTCAGTTCAGACAAGATGTCTACAGGCTAAATGGAAGGTGGCCCCCAAGGGAAGGGGCTGACATTGAGGGGGATGAGGAAAGGCTTCTTGTGGGAACAGGCAGGAAGCCTTCAGAGTTCTGTTCTCAGGGATTTAGTTCTTGGGGGTAGATAATCAGCTCAAAAGACTGATGAAAGCACATTCCAGTATTTAGCCAGGAGAGAGGCAATTGAAATGGGGAAGGGAGCAAACGTTTACAAAGCACCTGCTGTACGTCAGGTACTGTGCTAAGCACTTTATGCATATTATTTGATCCTCAAAACAAGAAGTCGGTGCTATTATCCTCATTTTACAGTTGAGGAAACTGAGACGGGCAAAGGTTAAGTGACTAGCCTAGGACCACACAGCTAGCTAAGTGTCTAACCCTGAATTGGAACTCAGATCTTCCTGACTCTAGGCCCACGGCTCCATCTCCTTTACCGCCTAGCTGCCTCATTGCTGTTTTCTTGTCTGTAGTCATGATCCATTCTTGCTGCTCCCTCCCAGCTTGTACTGCATAATGCATAATATATAGTAATTAGAAGTCTGCAGCAGCATAGGAATAGGGGTCCAAGGGGGTTGAACATTTTCCCAGACTCAGTGTTTTGTTTTGTTTTTTTCCTCTTTTGCCTCTACAGAGAATCTGCTGTTAATCTGGTGCGCAGTGGCTCTTATACTCGGCAGCTTTGGAGGGATGAAGCAAAGGGAAACGAAACTTCTCAGACTGGTGCTCCTTCCACCTATGTGTCAACCTACTTGAAAAGGTAAGTATCTTGAGGAAGAATTCCCAGTGATTAGCCACAGCATGGCATCTGACTCAAATGGAAATGGTCTTTGAACTCTACAGGAGGATGTCTGCTGGGTGCACATTGACTTAGTGTTAAAACATAGTATTATCTATGTAGTTTTAAAAATTTTATTTTGCTCATATTTTCTAATAAAATTTAATCTGAGCCAGACCACACTTGGGAGTGTTGTGGGCTGCACATTTGTCATCTCTGCCCTACAGAGAGAAGAGTGCTAGCTGCATGAGTAACTAAAATGTAGGATTTTTTAGCTTTCTTGGGATATTTTAGTTAATCTAAATTAAAAGCAGTTAATATTCATTGAATTAAGTCTTTGCACAGATCATAATTTTTCTTCTTTGCTTTCTTTCCCGTGTCCTCGTCTCCTTTTCCTCATCTCCATCCCATGACCTCCATAGAATCCTAAAGCAGAGGTTCTGCCTGTTGTAAGAACTGACCCTAAATCTGAATCATTCCTATTTCTAAAACTTTTAGAGGAAGGGAAGGCCTCATTTAAGTTGCCTATATGTGAGCTTTATTTTTTTAATTAAAAAAGATACTTTTAGAAGTAGTCCGGTTGATTAGGTGCCTGAGTTTTCTAAATAACTTGTTTGATAACTTCAGACATTAAAAGATGCTCAAGTTTAGGGAATACAGGTTTTTCATTTTTTCTTCCTGCTTTTACAGTCCCTTTTCCGTAATTACTTTGTTTATTACTGGTCAGTCAGTGAAGAACTTCTTTGACCAAATGGCTTGACTAGCGCTCTGTTTTGGACCTTGAGAATTGTCGATTTCTCTCTTGTTGCCCACTTCGCATTCCTTTTCCAGTCTCTTAGAGATTTCCTCCTCCCTTTGTCTGCCACTCCCATTTTGTACTGTAGCCATCGTAGATTGATGCATTAGTTGACTGATGGTTGTCTCAGCTTGGAAAGAGAGACTCTGTATGGGCAGCTTACCCAGGCTGGATCACACCATATTTCTGTTTGATAGGAAGCCTCTCCACTCTATCTCTTACTCAGTACTACTGTCTAATATGGAGTGAGAGGCACCACCAGCTAATAAATGTTTGAGCATGGCATTAAAATTGTAAACTTATGAAATAAATAGCCTCTGTAGCCTTTTAATGGTTTTCAGTTTTGCACATACATGCTATGAAAGAAGACACAACTAAGTACAAGAAATTATTTTATTCTGATGTAAAATTATCTTTGATTTTCAGTTGTGTACATTCAGCCAGCCAGGTGCAGCAGGATAGGGGAGAATGAGAAAGCTAGCCAGACATATTGGAAAGGTCAAGGGCTTGGTGCACCTTGTTTGATATGCCATAATATCTTTTAATATTAAATGGCAGCAGTGAAGTTCATTGCCTCAGTAAGTGGGTCTGATATTTCCTGATTGGATGTTGATTTTTTGAGCCTATCTCTTTCTAAACAGGTTAAATGGATGCCATTTGGTTTGACAGATGCAATAAATTTCTTTGGCACAGCTCTTGTGAGCAGCAGGGAGAAAGGCTTTGTCAGATCAGGTTGGAGAGCATACTTATTAATGAGTATTTTGAAAGAAAATGTGTTCAAGATTCACCAGAAATTGAATTTTTATAGCTTTTCTAGTTCTAAGAACTCAAAGTACTTTCTTTGTGATTTCATTTTTCTTCAAACCTGGTTCTAAGGTAAATAGGAAAATAGTATTCTCCTCAATTTTATAAACAAGGACCCCAAAAATTATGACTTGTTCTAGGTTACAGAGCAGTGAAGGTAGAATTGTAGCACTAAGCTCCCAACTCACAAGCCTATGCTTTTTTCTTTATATGGTATGATTTTCAATCACGACTATATGGTGTTGTGCCATGATTTGAAAGGAAAAGAGGGGTCACAATTCGAGTCGTCCTGGAGCTAATGAGGAGATCTTGGAAAAAAAAAACCTGTAGTTTTTTTCTTCCCTGCACTCAGGATTGCATTCATACCACCAAGAAAAACACCTGTCTTCCGCTTTCTTTACAGGAGGCTTCTGCTTCTTTCTTAACAAAGCCCAATGTGTGTACAGCTCTTCTGGGTTCTTCCAAATATCTAACTCTGCAATTTGAGCAGATTCCTATATTTAGTGAAAACAAAAGTGAACTTTACTTTGTTTATTGCATCTTAGGCTAAGATGTGCTGAAGTCCTCTCAACAACACTTCTTTACTGCTAAATTATCCCGATTCCCTATGCCTTGGGCTTTCCTTTTTTTAATGTCAGTCCTTTAATAGTCTTCGTTCTTAGTTTGTTTTATGGAAACTTTCCAAAGTTTCTTCTGTCGTGTGGGCTTTCTGCAGTGCTAACTTGATTTCCATCATGCTCTTCGGGAAGCACTATTTCTTACCCTGGGCTCTAATAGGCTTGGCCTCTTTTAAAATGATCATTTCCTTTTCCTTTCCTGGTCTCTATCTTGGCTGTGCCTCCTACTTCCAGTGCCCCACGTTATCTATTTTCTCTCCCATTGCCCAGCATACTTGCCCTCTTCTGTCACTTCAGTTTCATATGAGCATTTAGGAAAGGAGTATTTTTTTGCCTTGGGGTGTAATAGAATAGGTCTCTCTTTGAATATAATAATCTTCTTTTTCTTACCTACATTCCCCTAGCCATGTCTCCCATTTTCCTGCAGTCTTAACATTCCTTGTCTTCTCATTGCTGCATGTATTCTTGTATTCTTCAGTGGAAACTGACCTGCCACATCCCCCTAACACTAATGGAACCACTTCTTCATTGCCTTACCCTCTGTAGGCCAGCTCATGTTTATGTAAAGCACACGACTTAAGTGGGGAGATGGGGCTGGGAATTGTTGTGTGCACTACATGTCCTAAAGGGAAGTGACAAAGTGACCCTGTATGCTGTTTTGCAGTGCTTCATTTGGTAGAAGTAGTGACCCCACCAGTCCCTACATTTCAGCCAATCGCAATTCATCTCCTGCTACCTCACCCACTACCATTGGTTCATCTACCTCTCGAGGCAGCCAGTGGCAACCTGCCTCTTCCTGCCCTACACCAATCAGTGCAAATACTACTGCATCTGTTCACCATGGCAGGTAAGGTTTACTGGAGCCATTTACATTAGGTTCCACAAGTTTTTGTTGTTGATACCCAGACAGAAATTGTATTTAGGCCTCAAACTTGATGGAAATTACCTACAAAGCTAGATACACTTTTAGAGTGCATTGCAACATATATAATACTCAGGATACATATTTAATTAACACCATTGGCATCTACACTGGATTCTTTTGTCAGTTATGAATGGAATTCAGGGTTACCCTAGTATGTGTTCAATCAAATGTTAAAATGATTTGCACACCCCATTTGCAAGATATGAATTTTTTGCAGATATATAAAAGTTGGAATATTTATTCTTCTATCTTTATAGAAAATAGAATGTGAACCTAGCCATAATGAAAAGTGGCACCTTATTCTAAAAGGCAGCCTCTAGTAGAAAGCCTTCTGCTTTCTAGATGCAGATGGACAGTGACTTGCTAGATAATGTGGGAAGGGGGATGTCATCATTCATTTGAAGTTTATTCCAAGATATTCTCTTCTTGGCTTGTAGGTAAGTCCAAAGGTATGACTGTAAAGATAGCTGTGTGAAAGTCCAGCAGTGACTAAAAAGAAGTACATTTTTATTGATACTTTTTGATTTTTAGGTTTCCAATGTATCTTTCCTCTCTCCCCCTAATAATAGTCATCCCTTGTAATAAAGGAAGGGGAAGCAGTTGAGCAAAATTAACCAACCCTCTGAAACACTCTGAGATGTTTAGGCCTCCTTCTTTCCAAAGAAGGAAAAGAGTTTGAGCAGTTACTCTTAACTAGAGCTATGATACTTATGACTAGTTATGGAGACGCTTTTACTTTAGTGTAGCAGTTACTTACTTTCTAATGGGTTTTACAATAACTGAAAGGAAATAGAAAATGACGATAGTCATAACTCTAACATTGGGGCAGGTCATAGGATGTTAGGTTGTAAGATAATTGAACAATCAGTCTGTGTATGTTGTCGTTGAGGGTGTGGAGACTCACTGCTAGGTGTCAGCAGAACCAGAAGGTGAGGCAGTGTGGTGAAATGGAAAGAGCAATGAACTAGGGTCAGCAAGGTGGACTTACCCTGGAGTTAGGAGGACCTGAATTCAAATCGAGCTTCAGATACTTACTAGCTGTGTGACCTTGGGCAAGTCACATAACTCCGATTCTTCCTCTCCCCACCTCCAAAAAAAGAAAGAGCATTGAATTTAGAATTTTTAGTTCTGAGTTGAAATCCTAACTGTGCTACCTACTGTGTAAAGATCTTGGGCAAATCCCCTCACCTTTGTGGGCTCAGTTTCTTCACTTGTAAAATGAGAGGGCTGGACTCTGATTTCTGAGGTCCCTTTGTCTCTTAATCTATGGTTTTTGACCAGGACCTGGGTCTTGCAGCTTCCAGT
Organism: Potorous gilbertii; assembly: GCA_028658325.1. Lineage (NCBI taxonomy): Eukaryota > Metazoa > Chordata > Mammalia > Diprotodontia > Potoroidae > Potorous > Potorous gilbertii. Next base: position 604,183,325 of record CM053770.1, on the reverse strand, counting down.
TCAGTACTTTCTTGTTATGCTGTACTTGACACCTACCAATTCACCAGGAGATTTCTTTCCCTAATGTAGGGTATGGTCATTTTAGACAGGTCTCTGTTATCAATTGCTTCTACTATTAGTGAAGCCATGTTATCACTAGTGATTATTAATATCAGAAGTGATCTCCTTATTTCTGTTATGGTGGGGTGGACAGAAATACTGGCCTTAAAGGTAAGAAGACCAAGGTTTGACTCCAACCTCTGATGGCCGTGGGCAAGACGCTTCACTTGTGTGCCTCTCTTTTCTCATCTGATAGGGCTTGGGCTCAGAATCTCGAAGGTCTTTTACTGCTTAGAAACCTAGAGCTGATCCTGTGATATGACATTGATTTGAGCCTCTGGAGAGAGTCAGGGTAGCTACTCTCCTGCCCATTTGACAAATCAGACATTGAGGGTCAGAGAGGTCACAGGACTTGAGCAAGGTCAGATTTTGGGAGCTGGTGCTAGAATCCAGATCCTTGACTTCTAGCCTGGAGTCCTAGGCATTTGATAGTGTACTACCCCCACCCTGCCTCCCACCCTCACGTGTACAAAATCAATAATGTTTTTGAAAAAGAATAATAATTTTTAACACAAGAAGAGCTGGAATTTAAGAATACTTCAAAGGACCAAGCTTTGTCAATTGCTAGAGAACTTTTTTTTTAATCCATAAGGCAAAGAAAACATAGTAGGGTGAAAGATTTTATTTCAAAGTAAAATTATAATTATTTTGTGTAAAATTATTGTCCTTAGTTCCTTCTAGTGTTTTTTAAAACTCCAATATTAAGAAGAAAACTCTCTAACATTTCTATAGATACTGCTTTTAGTGGTTCTACCTCTTATATTTAGTTTTATGCTTATAGCAATACTGGGAATACAATAGAGGAGTGATTTGAATCGAAAGAGAAGGAAACTCTCATTTTATTAAGTGTCTGCTATATTCCCAGTACTGTGCTGAATGTTTTGTACACATTTTCTTATTTTATCCTCACAACAACCCTAGGAGGCAAGTGCTGTTATTTTCTCCATTTTACGGTTGGGGCCACATAGCTCGTGAGTGTCTGAGGGGGATTTGGCCTCGTCTTCTTGGCTGCAAGCCCAATGCTCTACCATCTAGTTAAGGTACCTAGTTGCCTTAGAGGCATTTATTGTTTACATTTAGTACATATTTCATACATTTAATATAAACCTAAGCAACATCTTTGGGTTCAGTCATTTTTTAAATCTGATTTTTAAAATTGTGATAATAATGGTAAGTCACAAAACAATAGAATCTTTGAATTAAAAGGGACTTCAAAGTTTATCTTGCACAACCTACGTGTTAAGTAGGAATCCATCCTCCACTTGAGGACCTCCATTAAAGGGGTCCCACTTATTAAGGAACCTATTCTACTTTGAACAGTTCTAATCGTGGGGAAGCTTTTCCTCACGTTCTCATCAGCAGTACCACTGTGTAGAGTGTCTTTTTACCTTAGTGCCGTTTATTGTTTGCAAAAATGGCAGTGATGCCTTAGAAGATGAAGGTCAGGAAGAGCATCTGGGGGTGGTCCAATATATGTTGGGAAAAATAAAACATGGACTTAGTGTTCTACTTCTTGTGGCCTCACTTCTTACGTAGATCACAATATCGTCTTCAGTCACTTGTGTTCTGACTGACTCATGCTGCCCGCCCTTTGTGTGGTGTCTCTCAGAGTAGAGTTTCATCTAGTTTTCTGCCTTCCTTGATCCCAGCAGCTGCTAATATTCTCTCCCAAAATTTGCCTTGCATTTATTTTGTGTGTTATGTCCCCTGGTAGAAAGTAAATTGCTTGAGAGTAAGGACTTTTCTGTTGTTTGTCTTTGTAGCCCCAACACCTGGTACCGTATTTGATGGTAGTAGTTGCATGATAAATGCTTGTTGAATCATTGAGATGGATCTAGAGATGTATTCAATTTTTCCTTTGAAGCTCATTCTGCCAGTGTCATATATTTGACCGTGACGGATCGCTTGCAGATTTTCATTGGATTAAGCTTATGGTAGAAATCTGGTATTTAGGAGTTTTTATATCCTGATTGCTTCTCTGATAAGTGTGGTTTTCAATTTTGGATTTTGGTTACCCTAGCACCAAACTGTGACATCACGAATAATAGCTTTCTGGGAGGAGAACCTGTAGTTGGAGCCAATCCCTTTAAGAAACAAAGATCTTGTTCTCATGCAAATGACTTTAATTATACACCTTGTGGATATAAAGTCTGTAGTTAAGGTCGCACATAGAATCCCATTTTGAACCAATCATTACTTGCCCTCTAGTTTCCTTTGTTGTCAGAAATATATTATGCTAACATGCGTGCGAGCAGCCAAGTAAAGGGCTCAGATACCAAGCAGGAGCTAGGAGAAGTAGAAGTAAATATGCTAAGGGTTTACCAAATATTCAGAATACTTATATATGGATAATACAAGAAGCTCACCATCATATCTTGGCTCAAGACTCCATGAAGGCTCCCTTTCCCAGGTATTGATTGAGGGGTAGATGGAGACTGGAATTGTAAGTGACTTCAGTGTTCTTTTCACGCGTGGCCAGAACCAGCTTGTGTATACATGTGTGGGATCCAGACGGCAGCAAGGAATCCTGCAAAATACTGTTGCCCATGTCAATCAGCATCTTGGCTGTGCCTTAGGTAATGGTTTTTATCTCAGGCGAGGAATTTCATTAAATGCAGCCTCTTGAGTGGTGGGTGGGGAGGTGGCTGCGAAGGAGCACAGTGTTAGTGTTCCCAAACAGATAAGCTTTTTAAACTTAAAAAGCTCAGAATTAAAGAGAAGCAGGAAGGTTTTGCTATTAAATCTGACTTGATTCTACCCTGCCAGGAGTCTATTGAGGGAGATGGCTAAGTGTGCTCTGTGTTATATCTTCTTTGGTTTCAGAACTCCTTACAAGCATGCAGATCCATCTGTGGAAAAAGCTGCAGACAGTGTGTCCTCTAGCACCCCGCTGTGTGTGATCACCAATCGCCCCCCACCTAGCACTGCCAATGGAGTTACAGCTGCCAATGTGCTCTCAACTACTGGGACAGACTCCTCCACAGAAGCCAGAGAGAGGAGGCGGTGGGTGACAGTTTTTATTTTCATCTATTAAATATTGCTTTGAGGCAATTGATAAAGAAGTGGGACATGATATTTCTTGTCCACCCTTAGGATGATTTGTGTTGAATGATTCCATATGTTCCAGTGTTTATCTTTGACCTCAGGGCGGTTTTGTGGGCATGAGAAGGGTGGAAGGAGAAGATCTCGACATATCAAAAAGTGCTGTGTTCTGTATGTACTGTTATTTCATTGACACTGTGAACCAGCGAAATGGAAGGGAATCTGTTACCTGTTGTATTTTTGAAAACCGGAAGTACAAAGATGTTGTGACTTTTCAGGATCACAAAACAAATTTGAAAGGCTCCATTAAAATAGAAGAGTTACAGAATAAAAACATTAAGGGAGAGTTTTGATCATTCCATCCAAAAAGGTATGTCTAGAGGAGGACATGGTAGGATAAGAGGCAGCGCACCGCAACAGAGAGAACAGTTACAGTCAAAGATCCTTGTCCTAGCCTGGCTTGTAGCACTTAAGAGCCACGTGACCTGGGTTAAATCATTTAAACTCTGAGCCTTAAGTCCTCATCTGTAAGACATCATAATACCTGCCCTGTCTACCTCACCAGATTGTCATGAATATCAAATAAAATATTGTATATGAAAGTACCTCATGACTTAAAGTATTGTACTAATCAGTGTAAGCTGAGGAGTGCATTTATTTGACTTTTCTGCTGGAGATGGAGCTTGGGAGACATGATTACAGTAGGGAAGGTTTAGTGTAGACACTAAGAATTTTTTGCATGTGATCATTCATATCCCTTAGGAGTATGTAACTCTGCTTGGAGGCACAAAGCTAGTTCTGATGAACCCTAAAGGCCCCTACTAATTATTTCTCTCATAGTAAATAATAAGTGTTACTCTAACTACTTACATTTGGGTTTTTACCATCTTCAGTTTCCAAAAGACGGTTTTCATTATGAGAGAGTAGCAACCCTGGTTTTAATCAGTTAGAAAGATGGTTATTTTGGACATTTTCATTCTGTTTTATTTTGTTGTTTTATTGTTTTATTTTGTTTATTCAGAGTTGATCTCTGAAACTAGAAATGAATGAGAGTTTTACATGGTAGAGGAGACAAAAGAAGTTGTGACATAGAGCTAAGAAATAGGTATTTTCTTCCTACCAGTCATTTCTTTCATTGATAACATATTGAATGAAGAAGGTTCATTTTCTCCTTAAGTACATATCAGTAACCATAATTTCTTCTTGTGTATTGGTTTGTCACCAAAGAAATATTAATAAACCATTGTTGGACATGTAATATATACCTAATAGTAGCCCAGGTGTAATTTAGATACAGGTGAAAACTTGTTAAGTACAATAATGATATTCCTATACAAGGAAAAAACTCCCAGATGGAATTTCTCCTTCCATTTAAAAAACTCTACTGTACTGATAGAATTAACATTAAGGTTAGCTTCCTTATTGTGCTTATTCTTGAAAAGAAGGAGGAATCAGAGTATACATCATACATGAAGTGCCTGCTTGCATCGATCAGTTACATGTTTATGGTGCTATGCCCATAACTGGAGATACAGAACCAAAAACTGAGAGTTTCTGCCTTGGAATAGTTGAAATTCTACTGAAGAAGGCAGCATATGCACACATAAGTGTCTACAAAATAAATTCAAGGGAATTTTACATGGGAGGAAGGGAGGAGGAACCAGAAGCTAACAAGGATCAGGAAGGGCCTCCTCCTTCTCATCAAGCATTTATTATGTACAAGTCCTATGTTAAGTACTGGAAATACATAAAAAGGAAAAAACATGATCCTGATCTCAAGGAGCTTGTAGGGCAGGTAACTACAAAAATAAATGATGTAAATACAAGAGATATACAGTGTGAAGGGAAGGAGATCTGAGGCAAGAGGCACTCACACAGTTAAGGAGAAGTGTGGGAATCAGAAAAAGCTTGTCATAGAAGGTGAGATTTGAGTTTTGAGGAGGCAGAGCCATGTGGAGGATGGATTAGAAAAGGGAGAGACTTAAAGCAGGGAGACCAATTGGAGGGCTCGTGTAGTCCAGGTGAGAAATGATAATGGCCTGAGTGAGGGTGGTGACTGTCTAAGTATAGATGATTGGGAGAGATGTTGTGCAGATGGAAACATAGTTTAGTGGTTGGTATGAGTCAGAGAGATGATTCTGGTTGACCAGGGTTCTGAATCTGAGTGACTGGAAGCATGATGATGTCCTTAACAAACTTTCCTAAGAAAATGAAAGGTTTGGAATAAGAATCAGTTCAGTTTTGGACATAGTTTGACATCCAGTTTGAAATTTCCAATAGGTATTTCATGAGACAGGGAAGTTACATTGGGATGATAATTAGTTCTATGGAAGCCAATTAAGTCCCCAAATGAAGCAATACAGAGCAAAAAAGGAAGTGGTCCAAGACAGAGCCTTGGGATAACATTCAGTGAGTGTGATATAGATGAAAGATCCAAAAAAAGGAGAATAAGAAAAAAATGGTCAGACAGGTAGTAGCTGAACCAGGAAAAAACAGTGCCATGAAGTTAGAAAGGAGAAAGTATCTAGGAAAAGAGAGTATTTTAAGAGGATGTCATGTGCTCCAGAGGTCAAGAAGGATGAGGATGGAGGAAGACCTTTGGCCATTAAATTATGATCGCTGACTTTGGGGAGAGCAGATTATAGCTTTCTGAAGAGTTTTGGCTAAATGAGGTTGGAGGCTAGTTTGCAAAGGGTTGAGAAATGATTGAAGTGTGGAAGGAAGATAGTGCATTTCCTAAGATTTTGTCTGTAAAAGGGAGGAAAGACAATCTATCTTGGATGTGGGTGCTGGATTCGTTAAGACTGAAACATATTTGTAAGCCAGCAGGGAAGGATCAAGTAGATAGAGGTTAAAGAGTGGAGAGAATGGGGATTATGGAGGTAGTCTGTTGGAGAAAACTGGTGGAAGTGGGACCAAGAGGTAGTATAAAGATATTGGTCTTGGGGAGGAGAGGGGACTACTTCTTCAGCAGGGTTTGTAATACAGGAGGAGAGAATAGCAAAGGATATCTGGGGTTTGAAATGTAGAGAAGGGGAGAAGAGGAAGCTCAGAGAGAATGGCTCTACTTCCTCGTGAAAGTGTGAGCTGAGTTCCTCAGGTGAGAGACAGTGATAAAGTAGTGTGGGAGACTTGAGAGGTGAAAAGATTTGGAATAGTGGGCTGTGTAAAAGACATTGGAGAATTAGTTAAGGAAAAATGAAATTATTTCATTGCTGTTGTGAGGTCTCATTTGAGATTAGATAACATAAATTTGTAGTGAACCTAGTCAGCAAGATTCCAGCAACAAGAGTAGGGGTGGAGGAGGTAGAATTGTGGGAGTTGTCTAGGTTTGGGTTTGGCCACACAAGAGCAGAAATAGGGTAAGGAGTCAAGAGTAGAGAACAGTATGATATTGAACTGATTAACTGTAGAGTTCAGATTAGAAAGGGAGGAAGTTGAAACTATCAGTTACTATAGAAAATAATAAATAAGACCATTTTCTGCTTTTTGGGAAATAATAGTCTAACACTAACATGAATCAAAATACACACATGTCTATCTGTCTATCTATACACACACACACACACACACACACACACACACACAATATAGAGATTTTAGAATAACAGCATTAAACCAAGATATGAATGGTTTGTAAATGCATTTTAGGAGTGAGAGGTAAGGGGAAGAGCATATTAGGAGAGTAGCTGTAGGAGTGTGGGGTCAGAATGTGTTGGCACCTCTGGTGGGCATGCAAAGTGCTGCCTATCAAAGATGGGGATAGCAGAGGTAGATGAACTGGAAAATTAATCAAGAAGATGTGATCCTTTACTCCCAAGAAGTTTACAGTCTAGCTAGAGAAATGTAGCACAAAGGAATCATCTTTTTTCTTTCATTTTGTAACTTTATATTAAAAAGACAGTATCACAGTATTTCAATATGAATTTATATAAATTGCTGTTTAATAAATACATTCAATGCAAAAACAAAATTTACAAGCTTTTTGGCTCCATTTCTATTCTGTAATTACCCTGATGTACTTTCTCTAGCTTTCTTACCCTTGGATTAAGAGTTGTTCAAACAGAAAACTATGACAGTATAAAAAAATTTACATGAAATGTAAGTAAAGATGAGGCAGAATTTTAAAATATAAAAGTTATGAAAATATATTTAATTTTTACTCCTGTAATTCACACTCATAATTCTTTTTAAAAATTATTTTGTGTTTAGTGTTCTACAATCACTTCCATATGTCTTAGATTTTTTTTTCCCCTCCTTCCCCACTCCCTCCCAAGAGAGCATGCAATCTTACATAGGTTCTACACGTACATTCCTATTAAATACATTTTCACCTTAGTCATGTTGAATAGAAGAATTAAAATGAATGGGAGAAACCATAAAACAAAACAAAACATAATACAAAAGAAAATGGTCTGCTTCATTCTGCAATCCAATTCCATAGTTCTTTCTCTGGATGTGAAAGGCATTTTGCCTCAAAAGTCCATTGTGAATTTTTTAGGTCCTTCCATTGCTATGAAGGACTAAGTCTACCAGAAAAATTCCTCACACACTGTGGTTGTTGCTGTGTACAAAGTTCTGATTCTGCTCCTTTCGCTCAGCATCAATTCATATAAGTCCTTTCAGGTCTCTCAGAAGTCTTCCCGTTCATTATTTCTTATAGTGCAATAGTATTCCATTACATTCATATACCACAATTTATTCAGCCATTCCCCAGTTGATGGGCATCCCCTTGATTTCCAGTTTTTGACTATCACAAAGAGAGCTGCTATAAATATTTTTGTACATGTGGGACCCTTTCCCATTTTTATGATCTCTTTGGGTTACAGTCCTAGAAGTGATATTTCTAGGGTATGCACAATTTTTGTAGCCCTTTGGGCATAGTTCCAAATTACTCACCAGAATGGTTGGATCAGCTCACAGCTCCACCACCAACGAATTACTGTTCCAACTCTCCCACATCTTCTCCAACATTTATCATCTTCCTGTTCTGTCATGTTAGTCAATCTGATAGGTGTGATGTCGTACCTCAGAGTTGTTTTGATTTGCGTCTCTCTAATCAATAGTGATCTAGAGCATTTTTTCATATGACTATAGATAGCTTTAATTTCTTCCTCTGAAAACTGCCTGTTCATATCCTTTGATACACTCTTATAATTCTTAAGAGATTCATTCACTGAAACTGAAATCAAGAGGTAATGGTGAAAAAATTTAAAACGATTAAGTCTAGTTTCATTTCTACATTTCAGACAATTATTAGGAGTAGACATAGACAATTAGTGTGTGTGGAGGGCACAAAGAAATCATCTTTTAAAAGATGAAAGTAAAGTGAGTACAAATTATTGCAGTACATAGACTAGTTATGTCCTGAAAAGATGTAGAACAAAATGTGAATAGTTGGTACATATCCCTGAAAAGAATTTTGAGTTAGATTTTATTTTTTGAAAATATTTATTGATGCTTATTAAAAACATCTAATCACTTTCCAACAACTCTATTCACCCCAGAGAAGACTGCCCTTATAATAAAGTGAAGAGCCTTCCTTTATAATAAAAAATATACTTCCCTTGTAATAGAGTTGAACAGTTAAAACAAATCAACACATTGATTATATCTGATAATTCCATGTCTGTGTTCTACCATCTTTTTAGTGAATTTCATTTTGAAGGAAGAGAAGCTGGGTTAGAGAGGGACAGGTGGAAGATAGAAAAAGCCAGAAAGTCTTCGTGAAGGTTTTAGGACTTTTTTGATTGTGGGAAATCAACCACGGGGGAGGTTAGGAGTGAGGAAATGTTCTAGTTGTAAGGCTTGGAGTTGCAAATGAGGTGAGTACAAAAATAGAATTTAGAGTCTGAAAGTGAGAAAACTAGATGGACTCTCTTTTGATGTAATTAAGTTAATATTTCTGTTAATGTTAGCCTCCTCATTTCCCTTTTCACAAAAACTCTGTTGAGTCTCTCATTTCGTGTAGCTCTGGGTTGAACGCTACCTACTCAATAGGCACTCATATTCTAAGGCAGACAGGACACACTGATGTAGAAAAACATATAAAAGACACATGTGCATACATACATATATAGTATATGTATGTATGTATAAGACATGTTTTCTGGAATATAATAGAAGCATTAAACTGTGATTTGCACAATGATGCTATTGACCAACTCACCAGCATTAAGGATATGAGTGATATTCTAAGAGTGTTATGATGAATGGATCAAATGTGAATTACATGTACTGCAAATATATCTCTTGAGAAGGCCTACCTTCTTGGGAATGAAAAACTCATACTCATAAAACATCTTATTATGGCTGTTGGTGAGATAAAGCCAATTTATTTTTTCTTTTCACCCAAACATGAATTTACCCCTTCCACTCCCTCACCCCTCACCACACAAATCAGATGTTTCGTAAGCAACCTGTTCTTCTCTTTAACAGCATGTGCTCCTGCTTAATTCTTTCCTTGAAATTGCAGCATTCCCTGTATTCAGCCTTTTGTTGGACTATAAAAGGACATTTCACAGCTCTTGCTGTGAACTAGTGCAGGCATAGAGATTCTATTTTCAAAATATCTGATTTGAATCTCATGATGATTGGCAAAATGCGACTTTAAAACTGACTTTGGAGAGGCTATAACTCTAGGAAGCGTAAGATATATGGTCAGTGGAAGCTGTTCCTTCAAAAATTAGCTCTAATTGTAATTAGTGTAATTTGATCTTTTAGGAGGGAGAATGTTTTATTTCCTAAGTATCAGACACATGGGCTTTTGTTAGAGAAGTCTCATTCTTACCAAGAGCGAAATAAAATTTTGGATTAGAGAGGAGGTCTGAATCTATGTTTGTGTGACTGTAGCCTATATTCTTAGTGTTGGTGAGAGTTATATTCATTTTACTGGCTACTGGGACCGAAATTATTGTGCAACATTTTAAGGTGACTTTTTAGCTTCTTCAGTGCTCATGAACATATCAGGTTGAATCAAATTAATTGGCTGACTTCAAGTCTCATGGGAATCCCGATGATTTACTCTGTTGAATAGACAGTATAACCCAGGGTCCTTAAAACTTTTAGAACACTTCTATTATTTTTAACAGAGATACTACCTTGAATTAGGAAGCACTTAAAGTACTCTCACATCTATATTTATTCATACCTTTTATTTGAGGTGAAGAGAGACAGGCACTGTTCTTCCTGTTTCACAGATTTGAAAAAGTGAGATCAAGAAAAGGGAAATAATTTTTTCAGGGTCTCATCGTGAGCGAGGTAGTGGAAGGCTAAGGACTAACTCACACCTTGGGTCTCCTCAGTCTCTACACTGAATTGTTTAACTAACTATTTCTTCTTTGGATGCAGTTACTATTAAGTTCAGAGGGTAGGTCTGGGTTGTAGGATGGCCAGTTATTTTCAGTTTATAACCCAGGATGAGAGAATCTGACTTTCTCTTTGAATGAGCCTGTGACTGAAATCTTTTCTCTAATGTCTGTTGCACCAATTTCATATTGTTCTTATGAACATTACAAAAACCAGTGGGTTCATATGATTGTAAAGGGATTACTTTGGCTAACTGACAGCAGATTGAAAATGGAAAGTGGTAACCAGTTTGAAGATAAGCCTGTATGGCTATCAAGTCTGAACAGCAGCTGTCACCGTGGTGTAGCGATCTGGTTCATTTTCCAAAGCCTAAAGTTTTCCTTAGCAACAAACTATAAACAAATCCCTAGCTAATATTAGAGTCCTCTAACAGCATTTGATTCTCTTGCTCTCCCTCCCTTTGTACTCTTGTGTACACTCTCGCCTTTTTTCTGCCTCCCTTTTCTTCATTCCCCCTCCCTTCCTGCTTTGCTCACTTTCTCTCCTCTCCTTCTCTTCCCTTTTCTCCCCGCCTTTCCTTCTTTCTTCTCCTTTGTCCTACTTCTCTGTTCTTTTATGATGAGCATTCTTTGTCCTCTGTTGTACTGAGTTAGTTTGGCTAATCAAGGGCAAGGACTTAGTTTTTCTTAGTATTCCCTGCACCTGGTAGAGTGACTTCTATGTGGTGAACAATTAATAATTGCGTATTGAATTGAGGTTCAGCTCTGTATTGAGCTTATGTTGCGTATTGGTGATAGCAGGCTTACAAGACGTGAATGGGTGAGATGGTTCGTTTCTCCTGACCTTTGCTGGCATCCTGACATCTTCATGATGCATTTTATGTTAGCAAGGTCAAGTCAGAATCTAATCAGTGACTCTGATAGGGACATAGTCTGAATATAACTTCAGTCAATGCAGATGTCTTTTAATGGAGTTGAGTGGAAAACAACTAAATTCTAATTCCATCATGCCTTTTGGTTTTTCTGAGTCACTCCTTCTAATATGAAACTGATGAGACCATTGTTTTGGTTGCTAGAAAAATTTTAGTTGCATAGTTTTTTTTTAAATATTTTTACTTTTTATGTCACCTTCATTTCCAAATATAGCTCTCCCCTCCCCTTCCCAGAATGCCTTCCCTTGTAACAAAGATTGCTAGAAATTGAATTACGTTGTTCAGTCATGAACAAATGGAAAGAACCCTTTGATATCACTGGATCCTAGATGGAATCATCTAATAAATTTCGTATGAGGAAACTGACATCAAGATAAGTTGTGTAACTTTCCTAAAGTTGTCCAGATAGTAAGCTCAATTGGAGTTCATATCCAGGTCTTCTCTCTGACTCCAATGCCCTTGCCAATATATTGTGATCTTATCCAAGTTTGTAACAAAGCTTTAATTCAAGGCTTGTTAGTTAAATTGTACAGAGTACTATGCTAGGTGCTAAGGGGGATATAAAGTTAAAATAAGATATTGTCATGGTCTGCTATGCACATAAATATATAACTGTAATAAATAATATGTCAGTGCATTACAGAGTTACAGAACAAAATGCTATGTGAAGAATGAGTAAAGTTGGTTACTAATTTGGTTCAGGCAAAGTTTTATTGAACAGGTGGCATTTGAGTTGTATTTTTAAAGGATGAATAGGAATTCACCCGACAAAGAAAGGGGGAAGGGAAAATACTCTAGACATAGGGAGCTCTGTGAGCAAATATATGGAGACAGGAAAATATGGAGTATATTTAGCAAATAGTGTAAAATACAGTTTGTTCAGAGCTTAGAATATGTGGAAGGAGGAAAATGAAAAAGGCTAGAAAGGTAGGGTAGTCCAGATTGTGCCTGGTAAACATGTTTTTGGTTTTTACCAATTGTTCAGTAGGACCATTGAAGATTTTTCAGCAGAGAAGTGCATGGCCAGGTTTATATAATAAGGAGGATTAATGTTGCTAGTGGTACAGCTTTTACAAAAGAAGAAGTGGAGAGGAGAAAGAGTGGAGGAAGGAAGGTGTATTTGAAAGCTCTCCCTCTGTTTATTGATAAGATGTGGTAAGCATTTGGATCTAAGATGCAAATGACAGGGAAAAGTTGCAGGAAACACCAAGGTTTTAGAAATGGGGGACTTGCCACTGACAGAATGGTGAAGTCAGGGAAAGAGCAGATTTAACAAGAAAGAGAATAAATTTGTCTTTGAAAACCTTACTGGAAATAGGTATCATAAAAAGAAATTCCAAAAAACCCTTTCCATCTCTCTAGTTTTATTCTAAAACCAGGATTTTCATTCTTAATACAAAAGTCTATTGGTGATGCTGCACCATCTTTTCTTTCCGTTGCTATGGAATGTACTTTCTGAGGTCCCAAGCATTCTTCCATGTCACAAGGAAGCAATGAAGTATGTGGATTATGTATTTGTTCTAAATTTATAATATTTCGGGGCAGGAGAAGATTTTCTTCTCTCCCTTGTACACCATCTATAGAAGGGATGGTCTGTATAATGTAGAAGGGGTGAAAGAGATGGAAGATGGATGTATGCTGGATATAAGACTGAAGAAGTTAGACTATTTGAGTGGTGATTTTGTTTAGGGGAGCAAAAGGATAGTTGATTGTAATAGGGTGGGACAACTGGCTAGAGGCTTTACATCATTATACTGACGCTTTTAAAATGTCTGAAGAGAATCATCTTGGCAGACTTATGACGTTTGTAGATAAAAAGAAGGTGGTGAGAGGCATTTGGTGTAGTGAAAAGAACACTGAATTTGGAGTCAAAGAACCCAGTTCAGATTCCATCTCTGCTGCTGACTATTTGTATGACTTGAACAAGACCCTTAACCTTTTTGGACCAGTTTCTTTATCTTTAAACTTAAGAGTGTATGTGTGTCTGCGGGACACCTCATGGTGGTGGGTTTGGACTTAGATGACATCTAAGATCCCTTCCAACACTGAATACTGTGATCACTATGTATATCAGTAGACATATTTTCCATTGTTGCAGCTTTGGAAGTTTCCAAATTACTTGTGTAATACTGAATCAAGTTTCCAGTCCTGTGCTCTGGAACAACAAAAAAACAAACAAACCTGTGTTATCTCCTTGAATATAAATGGTAGCATAGAAGCTAAATGACAGCAGGTATCAGCAGGCTGAATGAATAGGCTCTTCAAGGGATACTTCGATACATCAAGGGTTATATATATCTAGGATTTTTGTTTTGTTTTTTTATCTCACATTTGCATTTGTTTTGAAAAAAATAGGGAGAGTAATATTTGTTTCTGAATTTTATGCTGTCACCAAATACTAGGAAGTTATAAACTTCCTAGAAAAAAATACACTAATTTTTCTTTAATTTCTAATAGTTTGTTATTTTTATTTTTTAAGTAACCAGTATTTTTTTGTGTGTTAATCTGTCCCTCCCCGTGCTCCCCTTTCTCATAATTAAGCAAGTTTAAAAAAAAATCCGAAAAATCCCTCTATCTACAGTCTGGTAAAACATGAGCCATGTCCAAAAATGTCTACCTCTTTCTGTATTTTAACTTCAGAGAGGTGACTCTTTCAGAAAGTGAGTAGTGTGCTTCATCTTCATTCTTTTGGATTTATAGTTTATTGCTGCTTTGATCAGAGTTCTAGTCTTTCAAAGTTTGTTTTCTATATATATAATGTTGTATAAATTGTTTTCTTACTTCTGCTCACCTCGACATCAGGTTGAACATCTTCCAAGTTTACCCTGAAATTGTCTATTTCATCATTTCTTATGGCATAATAATATTCTGTTACTATCGTGTACTACATTTGTTAAGCCGTTCTGTCAGAGGAAGACAGCCCTTTGATTCTGAATTTTTGTTTACCACAAAAAGAACTGCTATAAATATTTTTGCACTTATACATCCTTTCCCTATTTTATACATTTTGTACTAAATAGATTTTGTAAATATTTTGTGCCTGTAGATCCTTTCTTTCTTACTTTGACTTCTTTAGGGTATAATCCTAGTAGTGGTGTAACTTGGTCTGAGGATGCACAGTGTGGTATCTTTCCAGGCATTGTTCTAAATTAGTTTCCACGAGGGCTGGGCCAATTCGCAGCTCAACTTATTTTCCCTCAGCTCCTCCAACATTTGTCATTTTCTTCCTTTATCAGCTTCGACAATTGAATAGGTGTGGTGTGGAACTTCAAAGTTGCTTTAATTTATACTTCTTTAATTATTAGTGATTTAGACCGTTATTTCATTTGATTGTTGCTTGAAAACTATCTCTTCGTATTTTTTGATAATTATCTGTTGGGAAAGGGATCTTAGTTTTATACATTTGAATTGGTTCTTTATGTATATTAGAAAGGAAATCTTTACCAGAGAAACTTGTTTCAAAGATTTTTATTCCCATTTAGCCTGTTTCCTTTCTGATTTTCATTACATTAGATTTGTGCAAAGCTTTTAATTTTATATAATATATATTATAGATAATATACATAATTAATACATAAATATAAATAATATAATAAAAATACCTTATGATCCTTTCTGTCACTTGTTTGGTTATGAACTCTTCCCCTATCCATACTTCAAAAAAGTATCTTTTTCTTCTAATTAATTTATAACAATTTGTAAGTTTCCTCTAATTTATTTATGATGATCCTTTTATATCTATGTCATCTATTCATTTGGAGCTTATCTTAATATATAGTGTAAAGTTTTGGTCGAAACCTAATTCTGCCTCTTCTTCCTGGTTTTTCCAACAGTCTTTCCCCCAGTAACTAGAATCTTTGGGTTTATCAAAACTACTACTTTGCTTCTTTCTGTGTATTGTAAATTTAAAGTATCTTATCGGAACCAAGTCCTTTTAATGATTATTGTTTTATAGTTTGAAAATTTGGTACTAATATATATTCCATATATTTCCTTCCTTCCCTTTTTTCATTTTATCTTTGAGATTTTTGACCTTTTGTTCTGCCATATAAAATTCATTACTTTTTTAGATTGATAAAATATACTTTTCAGAGTTTTGTACAGTATTGAATTACTAAATTAACTTAGGTAGGATTGTCATATTTATTATATTGGCTTGGTCTACCCATGAGGAATTAATCTCTTTCTCCAATTGTTTAAGTGTGTCATTATTTCCACAGAGTGCTTTTTAGTTAACATGATCATATTGGAAGGTACAATCCCAAGTATTTTATATCTTCTGTAGGTATTTTGAATAGAATTTCTCTTTCTAGCTGTTCTTGCTGTCTGTGTGTGAGAGCATGTGTGCATGAGAAGAGAGAGAGAGAGAGACTGTACTGGTGAATTTGTGCCTTTGTCTTACATCTTGCAACTTTGCTGAAGTGATTAAATCATTTGAATGAATCTTTGTCTGTCTGGGATTCTCACAGTACACTTTATAGCATCTGCAAAAAGCAATGGTTTTGGTTTTCCTTTGCTTATTCCCTTCATTTTTTTTCTTGTCTTATTGCTATAACTAGAATTTCAAGCACTGTTCATGGGTGATAATGGATATCTTACTTTACTTGTGATATTATGGGAAAGTTCTCTGACATCTCTATTACATATGATGTTTGGGTTTGTGTTTAAATAAAAACTATTTACTATGTTAAGGACAATTCCATTTATTCCTATTTTTTTTAGAGTTTTTATAAAAATGAATGTTGGACTCTGTTAAAAGCTTTTTTAGCATCTACTGATATTGTCATATAATTTTTATTATTTTGTATTATTAACATGGTTTATTATACCTGTAATCTTCCTTATGTTGAACCAACCTTATGTTCCTGGTATAAACCCAACTTGGTCATAGTGTATAATTTTTCTAATATGTTGTTGTGTCCTACTTGCTAATATTACATTTAATATTTTTGCATCAGTATTCATTGGGGATATTAATAGGTGGGTCTCTTTATGTGATTTATCTCTCTGGTTTAGATATCAAGACCATAGTTATAGTGTAGAAAGAAATTGGAAGAGTGTCTTCTTATCATTGCAATTGTTCCATGAATGTTTGTTAAAATTCATATCTGGTGCTGAAACTTTTCCTTTAAGAGTTCATTTATGACTTGTTCAGTGTCTTTTTTTTCTTATATTAGATTATTAATCTATTCTAGCTTCTTTTTAAAAAGCAGAACAAAAATATTTTTATTAATGTCTTTTGCTCTGTATTACATTTTTTCCTATCTTCTCTCTCTTGCCCTGTCCTCCAGAACGTAGTGTGCTATCCCTTTTAAGAATATTTTAAAAAAATAATTTATAAGGGACACTAATGCATTGTTGGTAGAGTTGTGTGCTGATCCAGTTGTTCAGGAGAGCAATTTGGAACTATGCCCAAAGGCAACCAAACTGTACATACTCTTTGATCCAAGGGTACCACTACTAGGTCTATATTCTGAAGAGTTTATAAGAAAGGGCAAAGGACCTATATGTACAAAAATATTTATAGTAGCCCTTTTTGTGGTGGCAAAATATTGTAAATTGAGGGGATGCCCATTAATTAGAGAATGGGTGAACAAGTTGTGGTATGTGAATGTAATGGAATACATTGTTCAGGGATGGGAAATCTGCGACCTTGAGGCCACATGTGGCCCTGTAGGTCCATAAGTGCAGCCCTTTGCAAATTGCTTTTTGTTCTGTGAAGTTTGGAGTCAGTTAAAGGGCTGCACTTGAGAACCTAGAGGACTACAAGTGGCCTCAAGGCTGCAGGTTCCCCACCCCAGCTATTGTGTAATAAGAAATGATGAACAGGCAGATGTCAGAAAAACCTGGAAAGATTGATGCCAAGTGAAATGAGCTGAACCAGGGAAGCGTTGTACACAGTATGAGTAACATTGTGTAATGATCAACTGTGCGTGACTCAGCTCCTCTTGTCTTTGTAAGACGAGTACAAAGGACTCTTGAAGGAAAATGTGTCCATATCCAGATTAACTCAGAGTGAATGGAAATAGGAATTCTTTCTGTTTTGGCAAAAAACCCGAAGCCCTCCTAGTTTGCCTTTTTTTTTTTTTTGGACTAGGTTAAAGAGGTCATTCTTTGCCTCATTTTTTTTTTTTTTACTTTAAATCCAATTTAATTTAAAAGTCAGTTTGCTTGCATATCATGGCATTATCTCCCTAATGTCTTTGGGAAAGAAGGACAAACGACAAAAATCCATATCCAGATAAAGAACTGGTGGATTCTGGATGCAATTCAGCATATTTTTTTTCACTTTATTCTTTTTCATGTTTCCCCTCCCCCTTTTGATGTTTTTCTTTCAGACCTGTGACTAATATGGAAATATTTTACATGATAGCACATGTATAAACTATATCAAACTGCTTACTATCTTCAGAAAAGGGGAGGGGAGGGAGAAAAATTTGGAACTCAAAATCTTGTAAAAGTGAATGCTAAAAATTTTCTTGACATCTCACTGGGGAAAAATAAAATATTATTAAAAAACGATTTAGGAAAACTAACCAATGTATTAATTGTATCTGATAGCATATTCAGTTTTTAACATCCAAAGTACCCCATCTATTCAACAAAGGGTGGAAAGTAAATATTCTCAGTTTTTCTCCAGGGTCAGTCTTGGTCATTATAGTCACACAGCATTCAGTTTCATCTTACTGTTTTTTGCTAGTTATATTTTGTAATTATTGCATATGTTGTTTTTCTGATTCTGCTTTTTTCACTCTGCATCGGTTTATCTAAGTCTTCCCATGCTTCTCTGAATTCATCTCCTTTATTTACTGTGGTTCAGTTGTATTCCATTACATTCATATATCATGATTTGTTTAGCCATTCCCTAATTGATTACCATTGTATTTCCAGTCTTTGCTACCCTACAGAAACTTCAGTGCTTCAACGAATATGTTTCTGTATGTGGTGTCTTAGATTTTCAGTAGAATCTGTTGGTCACAGCTAGTATATTTAAAAATAATGTATTGGGACCAAGAGTGTTCACTGTTACTGCCACCCTTTACTTCAGGTTATTTTGTAAATCATACATAGGAGTTGTAGGATCTTGTTTCAGAGGTAAAAATTAATAATAGGTGCCATCTTAACAGTGCTTTCAAATTCTTGGAACCTTACATTCATAATCTTATTTGAGGCTCTCACCAACTCCTTGGTGTAGGTAATAAAGGTATTGCTATCTCCATTTTACAGATGAGGAAACAGACTCAGAGAGATAAAATTTCTTACCCATGGTCAGTCATAGCTAGGAAGTATCAGAGGTGGTATTTGAAGAAAGTGACCTTCCTGACTTTAAGTCCAAGTTCTTATTTTTTCAACCTACTTGGTTTGCCTATTGGACAGATAACTTGGTTTTAAGGGCAATGAATCAGTCTCCTTTATTGTTCGTGCTGGGGTCTTGAAGGGAAATTTTTGTAAATGGCAGTCATGGGCAGCTACCTTCTCATACCTTCCATCTCAGTGACAAGATGTTTCCAAGAATCTAAACACTTTGTAATCTACTTGGAACTATAATTAGCAAGTTCATTATGGGAACAACTGACCTTGACAGTGAGATTTGATTTGAGCAAGGTTTCTCCTTCTCTTTACTCTGCATATCCCCTAAGATATGCTTCATTGTTTAAAAGCCACCACAACACTACCTATTAATCCCTATTGAACAGTTTTAGCAAAGGAGACCTGGAATATCTAAGACTCAGGTTTTTAAGGGTTAAATTTGCAGGAACCAAGACTTTGGAACAAGCAAACAAAAAACCTGTAATGTTCAATAAAAAGTTTAAAATGAAAATAAATGAAATTTTAGAGAAGACAAAAATCTTTTTTATTTCTCTTAAAAGAAAAACATGACAAGATGGGCCCAGTTTATTTTTCCAAGAACATAAAAACACTTAGCACTTCAGAAAGAGAGGATGAACCTTGAAGTCTTATTTTGGAAGTCTTCCATTGTCCAGTGCACCTGCACTCTGAAGGGAGAGGGAATCTTCTCCCCAAGCCTGCAGGGCCTCTGGTAGTTCCTTCTCCAGTTTCCTGAGTACTTCAGAGTGAAGTGAGCAGTTATCTAACACGTACTATTCAAAGCTTTTTATCAGCCATGTTTTTATAGCTAATCTACTTTTAGATAAAGTTGAACCTTTTTTTCTGGGCTGTAACTATTAGCATAATGTGGGAGGGCCCAAAATGTTCCTCTTCCTGCAACTGTCTTTCCCTGTGACTTTATCAGAAAGAAAGGACCAGTGTTTTACTGGGGAGAGGACCAAGGCAGGTGTGGGGTACCCTGGCTCTTGAGAGTTGGGCTTCCTGGAAATTCTCTCTAGATGTGTTGTTGCATGGTACAGCAAGGAAATAGAAATGCTCTGAGGTGTATTGAGATGGAGTCTGGAGCCCACACTCATTTGAGCCTATCCTCTCCCAGTGCCAGTTCTTGGCTAGAAAGCCAAGAAATGTGGATTTGTCTGGAGGGGGTTGGCCCATAGTATGCTAGGAAGGTGTCCAGTACACTGCTGCCCTGGCACATTAGCCCTCACCGAGCTCAGAAACTCCTTAGGGTAAACCAGTTGCTCAGGTATGCTGAAGTCTGAAAAGCAGCCGGACAAGGGGAGGCAGTAACATCAGGTAAAGCTCCTTTATTGTAAGACCCCCTAACCCTTCTGTAGTTGAAGTGTATGTTCTTTTATCCATTCCTTTTTGTGGTGGTCTTGTGGGAGACTGGCTTGATTGTTCTATGCAGGGGAAGACGTCAGGGCAGAAAGTGTTCCAACTGAAATGTTTTAAAGCCTTTCTGGTATCTTCCCACTGCCCTAAGTGGTTTTACATAGTAATGAGTGGGAGATTATGTATGTAAGGAATTGGGTGTCTGGGCCGACGGGAAGGCAGGTGAAGAGCCAGGAAAGTTATTTCAGCCTTAAAACTACACAGCTGACCATTTAAGTGATATATATTAAGTCTGTAGTGCTGACTGTTCTTGTTATCTCTTCGGAAAAACTGGGTGCATGTGAGGGGCATGTGGGGGGAATTGGTGGAGAAGTAGAGTGCTTAGCATTTGAGTAAGAAATTGCGCACTGAAGTAAAAATGTCTTCATAATAGTTTGAGTCAGAGCTGTTTAGCCACTATAGCCTATATAGTTCTGTTGTACCTTTTTGGAGAGAAATGCTATTTTGAATATAAAGTGAAAAGTTTTGAAGTGGCACCATTTGGTCAAAGTCAAATGTACTGGGCAAAAGTCAGATATGAGGTTTTAGGAGAATCCTGCTGATGATGTGGACAATCTGGTACAACAGAGTGTCATAGATTTAGAGCCAGAAGGACCCTCAGAGACCATTTAGCCTGACCCCCTCATTTTTCAGATCAAGTTCAGTGAGCACCAGAGGCAAGATCTGAACTATGGATTTCAGAGCAATCTTTCCAAGGTGTCCTCAGTGAGCTGTAGACTTCATGTTCATGTTGAACCTCCTGTGCCCATAAGATGGCAGCAGAGGTACATCAGAGCCACTGCTGGGGGGCCCAGGATTCTGGACACTGTCTTCTGTGAGGAGTCCCTTCTCTTCACAAAACAGGGCCCAGGTTCTATCCAACTGCTTGAGACCCAGCTGGGTGAGCTTTCTTCACACCCCTGAGCATGGATTATCCCATCTACTGAATAAGGGATTTGATCAGACAATCCCTGAGGGTGCTCCCTCTTCTGACATCTTCTGATTGAAGTCTTCTATGCTTGGCGTTGAGGCAGGACCAGGAGATTGTAAGATAATGTAAGAGATATGTGTGTTGGGGTGATGGTGGTAGGAGCTTGGGGAGAAGTAAAGATGACTTAACTGAACTAATTTTGCAAACTCTGTATTAGAAGTTTGTTTGCAAAGGTAGACACAGTGATTAAAGGCTATTGTTATTTTCATTGGGGAAGATAGATCTTCTTTGGAAGATGGGCACTACCAGAAACTAAATATATGAAAATGGAACAGATTGCAAATTTTTAATGTTTTAATTTTTCATAACAGAAATTTTTGAAAACCAATTTATAGACCTGTAATAAGTAGAGGGAGCTGGGGCTCTGTGGGATTTACCTTTACTTTGGGACAGACCCACTTCATTCAGAGAGGTTTCATGAAAATGGAAATAGTGGTTAAAGCCTTTCCTTTATTGCTCATATTCCTAAGTATAGTGATTTTCGTTTTTGCTTTTGTAACCATAATAGTACACACAATAAATGCTTGTGGATTGATTGACTTTGTTATAAACGCTACATTTTCTTTCTTTATCTTTCTCTGCCTCCCAGATATCCCAAGGAAGCACTGACTTAGCTTCATTCTAACATGCTTCTTTGGAGAGACCAGGGAGACCAAAGAGAATCTCAGAGAATATACGTTAGTGGAGGATCTAGAGAACAGATGAAGAGATGAGGGCAAATAAGCCCTAAGATGGTGGTGTCCAGGACTTGTCCTCTTAGAGTCTCATTCTCCTTGATGCGGGTTGGGAAGGGGATGGAGGATTCTGGGACACCCTCACCCCCACCACCAAGTATAGGGGTGGGTTGTCTGGAATGAATTCACAGACTCGAGCATTCTTGAAGTCAAAGTGGTAAAGATTCATTGTTATGCTTTTCAGTGGGCAAGAGTTCTTAGGGAACCTGCAATTTGAAAGGGATTTAGGCAAAGTTTATGTAGTATATTCTATAGTATAACATGTGCTAACTAGATGATTCAGGGTGGGATTCAGGAGGAGTTAGTTCTTACAGAAACATGCACTTTTGGTATCTACTGCTCAGGTATTTTATCCAGAGTTCATCCAGAAGTAGCCCAAAGGGAGGCTACATGAAGATGTGGTTTTAGGCCTAAACATTACTAAGTCGACTAATGGTCAGGGCCGACTGAGAATTACCCAGGCTTCCCCCATCAGTGTTTTGTTAGACAAAATAGATATAAGGGAGTGCACATATGTCTAAGTCTAGATTGGTCAGTGAGTAGTAAATATCTTTATGACCCAGTACACAGCCAGTTCAGCCAGTACACAACTGGTTCAAACTAATAAATTCTGTAGGTGCAGCTAGCTACTGTATTAGGAAGAGAGATAAAGGTTTTACTGGGGCAGGCTATCCTTGGGCTGGGGAGAAACTGCTGGGGATAGTGTTTTGAGGCTAGGGAGAAATGTGATTTTAGAATTGGAGTCCAAACACAGGCACCCAAGCACCCATCATCCTCACCACTCTAATAGGGAAATTGCATCATGGTAAGTTACACAGGAAATAAGGGCATAAGCTAAAAAGGGGTTACATTTCTTTAATATAAAAATAACATACAGTGACACTTTGATTACCAACTTTTCAAGAGCAAAGCCCTTCTAATAATGAAATTGAATGTTTTTTTTTAAGTATATAAAATCCAAAAAGCAGAACTATAAGCCCAGCAACTACTGGGTTTAAAAAAATAATACCCCAGCACACATTGTATTTGTCCCCAACCAGTAGAAACTAGTCAACCACAGAGAATCAGTGAAATGTGAAGATAGAGTTTATCATTAGATTCCTTTTGTCTGAGTCTATTTACTTCTTCTGGTGACTTCTCAGTTTGGATGAGATCTCCTATTTACAACAGCTTCTTCTACAATTGTCCTGTAATACACACATACATACACACACACACACACACACACACACACACACACACACTCTCTCTCTCTCTCTCTCTCTCTCTCTCTCTCTCTCTCTCTCTCTCGACTAGTTTACTTAACTGGGAATAAGTTTCATTTGATGTATTCACCCAACAACTAGCATTTGCTTTTTTTACTCTTTCATCTGGATGGTAGAATGGAAGGTTTGTTTCCAATCAAGGGAATTCTGAGGCAAGAGTTTCCCTGAAATATTAGGAGTCCCATTCTTAAGGTTAATCCTCAAGGTGAGGCTTTGTAGGGTAATGATAGATGTGAATTGTGGAAAAAATAAGGAAAAAGAGACACAGTCTCTGATCTTTGGCCCTTACCACCAGTAAGAACTGCTTGGAATAGAAAAATCTGTCCTTCCACTGAAAAAATCTGGCACCTACCACAAGGCCTTTCTTAAATTTTCCCTGTTAACCTAGCCTTTCTATATTCACATTCTATGTTTTTCAGGATATTTGGATTATTTTAAGTAGTATTTAATTATATATCATACCATGAAGGTAGCTGGGTGACTCAGTGAATTGAATGTTGCACTTAGAGTCAGGAAGACCTGAGTTTACATTCTGCCTCAGGCATGCACCACCTGTGTGACTCTGGCGAATCATGTAACCTCTTTCAGTCTCAGTTCCCTCACCTGTAAAATGAGAATGGTAACAATATGTACTTAACAGGATTGTGGTGAAGCTGAAATAAGGTAACAAATAAATCCCTTGGCAAATCTTAAATTGATACATAATCACCTCCGTGATACATAATCACCTCCGTGCCCCCTACTTTGCCTCTTCCCCCTTTTACTCTCCTCTTATCAGACATTCTAGAATGTGTCCCTTTACATATTCAAAGTGTGTGCACTTTTTGGAACCTTTTACTTTATAGAACCCTTAGAGTAAAATCTTTCAGAATAATTTTTTTTAAAGCTTCTCATGGTACTAAATAAAGACTGATCTTATGTGAATGTAATAGTAAAAACACATTTACGTTAACTTAATTAAATGGACATGGCTATTTAGTATCAATAAGTTTTATAATTGAGAACAATACTGGTTATGGTGGCTTGCTTTGTAAGATATTTTATAGCAGTTCAAATTTTTTTCTTACATAAATGAGTATTTTGGGAGATGGTTCACCATCCTATCACATGCATTTTGGGTGGGTTTTTTTTGTAAATTCCTTGGGAAATCTATTAAAATGGTGAACTGTTTGTGTCATTCATACATTATTGGGCCTGTTTGATGACTGATTCTAGTAAGAAGCCACCTTTTCAGTCATGATCTATTTTGGTCGATAATTTTTGGCTTGGAGATAGCTTGCCATAGTGGTTAGACTGTTGAACTTGGAGTCAGATGACTATTGGCAGTGGTTGAAGGACCGAACAGGATAGTTGTCAGTGGTTTGTTGTTAAGATGGCAGAAGGTCAACAGTAAAATACTTAGACTTTTGCTATTGTAACATTTTTATCAATGACTTGGATAAGGGCATAGATGACATGCTCATCAAATTTTCCAGTGGCAAAAACTGGAACAAATAGCTCAGAAACTTGGTGATAGTTCAGATCTAAGAGAATCTTGACAGGTTAGAACAAAAGACTGAATTTGTGAAGAAAAAACTGAATAGGGATAAATGTAAAGTCTTGGATTTGGGTGCAGAAATTATCATCACAATATAAGATGGGGAATGTGTAGTTAGATAGAAGGAGTTCTGAAAAAGATCTTGGGGGTTTTAGATCTTTGGGAGTTGACTGCAACTCAATATGAATCAGCAGTGCAATCTGGCAGCCAAAAGAGTTCATGTGATTGTGGGCAGAACATCCAGGGGGAGACATGTGATAGTGCCACTGTACTTTGCCCTGGTCTGATGTCATCTGGAGTATTGTGTTCTGTTTGGAGCACTACTATTCAAGAATGTCCTTGATAAGCGGGGGTATTTCCAGAGGATGATAGCCAGGGTGTGAAGGGTCTTCAGTCTATGAAGTAGGAACTTCAGAAGAGAAGAGAAAGTTTGGGGAGACGTGTTCCTGTCTTTCAGTATTTGAAAAGCTGACATGTAGAGCAGGGATTACTCTTACTCTGTTTAGCTCCAGAGAGTAGAAGCAGCAGCAGTGGGTAGAAATCACAGAGAGACAGTTTTAACTTTGATGTCATGAGAAGCTTCCTAATAGAACTGTCCAAAAGTGGAATGGGGTTTCTTTTTTACTTAATTTTTTAAAAAGCTATTTTTCTTTAGTTTGCTGTAATTTATTTAATGTTAGTTTTCAATGTTCACTTCCATAAGCTTTTGAGTATTAGATTTTCTCTCTCCCTCTCTCCCTTTCCCCCTCCCCAAGAAAGCATGCAATCTGATAAAGGCTCTACATTTACTAAAAATTGTTTTTCATTTTTATTTTTCTCCTTCCCTCACACCCATTGAGAAGGCAAAAAGTAAATACAGTACCTATTATACATATGAAGTAATGCAAAACATATTTCTACATTAGCCACTTTACAAAGGAAAAAAAGCAAGAAAAGTAAAATAAAAAATATGCTTCATGCTATACTAAGAGTTCATTAATTCTGTCTCTGGAAGTGGTCCTTTGGTATTGTCAGGGATTATTGTATTGATCAGTGTAGCAGCTATTTCTATTAATACTAATTTGTACTAACAGACAGCTAGCTAGAACGGTTGAAAGAGTGCTGGACCTAGAGTCAGACAATCTGAGGTTCAAGAATAGTCTCAGACACTTACTAGCTGTGTGACCCTGGGCAAGTCACTAAACCCGTTTGCCTCAGTTTCTTCCTTTGTAAATTGGGCATAATAATAGCACCTGCCTCCCAGGGTTGTTACAAGGATCACCTGAGATAATGTATAGAACGTGCTTTGCCAGTCTTACAAGTGCTACATGAATATTGGTCATGATAATGATGTTACCCATAATCCTTATTAGAAAGATTTGTATACGTGTTCAAGTTTTTCGGCTCTGTATAAGGAATATTAAACCTTAAAAACATATACAACATTTAGAGGACGTTTTTGAGATTACCGAAAACACCATCTCATAGAATGGTCTTTCTTGAGAGTGGCAAGTTTCCCTTCCTTGAAAGAAATCTTTCCAACCCAGAGAAAGAGAATTTGAGAATTGGAGGGAACCTTAGCAACCATCTAGTCCAATCCATGCACAAAAGGAATCTATACTAAATCCTACCCTCAAAGTGGTCTTCTTTGAAGTATGATTTAGTATAGATTTCTTTTGTGCATCAATTGAACTTGATGGGTGTTGAGGCCCCTTATAATTCTCAAATTCTGTTTCTCTGGGTAGGAAAGACCTGGGTTCAAATCTTGCTTCTGACCCTTGATAGCATTCTCTCAATCAGAAACTGCTATTTAGTGCCAGGCATTTCTGTAGGTAATGGAAATGCAAAGACAAAAGTTCAACAGTTTCTGGCCTTTAGGTACTTACTCTTTACCTAGGGGAAACAACATACACACACAAAGTTGATGCAAGGTAATTATGAGGGGGATATCACTGCTGTTTTGGGGATCAGGAACACTGTCATATATATAGAAGTTGGTTCTTGAACTAATGATTCTCGAAGAGGGAAGTAAGAAAGGAGCACATTTGAAAAAAAAAAAAAAAGAAAGAAAGGAGCACATTCCATGTTTGGAGGCTGTTGGACTTTACAAAGTCTTGGGGGAGTAGGAGATAGTGTCAGGTGCATATAAGTCCAGGCTCATAGGATTTCATTGTGAGTAGAGGTGAATAACATGCAATAAAAAGAAATAGGTTGGGGCCAGGTTGTGAAAAATTTTTTAAAAATTTTTTTTTTTTATAAATTTATTTATTTTACTTTTTACATTCATTTTCACAAGATTTTGGGTTCCAAAATTTTCTCCCCATTTGTCCCCTACCCCTTCCCCAATACACTGAGCATTCTAATTACCCATATCATCAACCTGCCCACTTTTCTTTCATCCCTCCCTTCCTTTACCCCATCTCCTCTTTTTCCTGTAGGACCAGATAACTTTCTATTCCCCATTACCTGTATTTCTTATTTCCTAGTAGCAAGAACAATACTCAACAGTTGTTCCTAAAACTTTGAGTTCCAACTTCTCCCCATCCCTCCCTCCCTACCCATTCCCTTTGGGAAGGCAGGCAATTCAATATAGGCAATATCTGTGTAGTTTTGCAAATGACTT
>CM053770.1:604091535-604155592 GCA_028658325.1 Potorous gilbertii | reverse complement strand
GATTGCACCATTCCTCTCTGAGGACGAAGAGATCTGCTTACCATCAGGTAAAGACATAGGAGTCAAGGCCTCTGTATCCCAAATATCTGAAATAGATACCCCATGGGCTCAGGCCATGGAGGAGCTCAAAAAGGATTTTGAAAGTTTTTGGTAGAATGAGTGTGTAGCGTTTAATGAAGTACTTGCAGGCTCAAGAGCTAATTGACACTATAAAGATAGGTCTTCTAGTATATCCACCTCATGGGTGGAAGGGGCAGGTGAGGAAACTGGAGACCTAGAGTCATAGGTAAGTAGCTCCCCCAGAGGTGCCCAGGTGAGAAGCAGAGCTGGTGTTCAGACACTCGACTCTATACTCTCAAAGATTTACCCTTCCAACTGCAAGATAGTGGAGATATGGCTGGATAACAGTTGATCTGAAAAGGTTCAGTGGTTTTGGCTGATATCAGATTCATTGAGTCAACAGTGTGATTTGGAAGACAAAACAAAGTAAATGTTCTCTTAGGCTGCCTTGTGAAATATGTGTAGTGTCCAAAAGTAGACGTGATAGCATCATTATTGTCCGAGTTGGTCTGACCACATGTGGTATCTCCTCATGAGAAGACTTCTAGTAAAAACTAGGTGAGTGCTTATTAGGGGATATCTTAGAAAGAATTCTCAGCCACATGTGCTGAATAGAAGAGAAAAACAAAAAATAATAGATTGTATTTTTGTAGCTATTTGAAGTTTGCAAAGTATTCAGCATCCAGATTCTCTCATTAAGACAACCTATGATGGCCTCTTATGCCCTTTTATAGGTCAGAGGGACATTTGCTTTACCGTGTGCCTGAGCATAAAGGTGAGCTCTGAGTAGAAGCAAAGTACAGTTTGGAGGATTTGGAGGAAGAGTCAGGAAGTTTTCTTTTCATAAACCTGAATAATTGTATCCCAGTGCCCTTCTCCTGATCTAACACTTTGCTTTAGTTTCTGTTAAGGATGAGAGGTATATCATCATTTGAATGAACAACCAAGTCTCAGTTAGTGTGGAATAACACCCCCCCTCCCCTGCCCACCAACTCAGCCCCCAGCCCCAGTTGCATTATTCAAATCAAGCTGCATTTTCTTTAGGCTAGAACCAGTCACCATATTTCATGTAATTATAACTTTGAATAGCATGAATGGGAATACATGCAACAACTCCTGGGATCGTCATCCACACTAATGGGGACCTAGTTATGGTATGCCCTCAAATTCTCTAGGAATAGAATTTTGTGCAGAAATAAAAATGTTCATGTTCCAGAAATCTTGTAACGAGATTGTCAAATTGGGCAGTGTTTGCAAGCCCCCTCCATTTTAATTTAACATATTTACACCAAATCTGGAATCATATCCCTGAATTTCTACCTCTTGGGTGTCTGCTTACCTACTTCCATGCCGCCCTTGAGGTTTGCCAGCTGGCTTTCTCTCAGTCTCAATTTAGACAGTACTTACAGCTCGAATGGAAGGATACAAGTCACTGGGGTTAGCCCAAGGGCAGAGGAAATGATGCTCAGAAAAAGCTGAATCTGCCCTGTCCTGTTCTCCCTCACAATGAAGGGAAATCATATAGAGCTCTTTCCTCTACACCAAATCAGAAATATTGATTTGCTTGGTACAGTATATAAAATATGCATCTAATGGAATCTTGTTTGAGGAACTGTTATCATCATTGGCTCTGCACAGCCCTAAGAATCCAAACACTCCCCCCTTCCTACTCCTCCTCTTTTGTAGACAGCTTCTTAGCAAATTAGAGGCTTTACCTCAGGCTTTCTGGGTAGTGGTGACAGTACAAGCCTTCCCTGGTTTCCAAGGGAAACTGGGTGCTGAGACTGCAGTCTTTACCAGCAGCTGCTTTACCTTTCTTTCCTATCCATCTCCGCGGTTCTTTTGACCTTCATTCTGCTATGCAGGCCTACACGAGGAGGTAACTGAATGTTTTTTATCAGAGGTAGTTTGTCAACAGGCAGAGGACGCAGTGGGGTCTAGTGGGGTAAGTGATGAGGGGCGGCAGACTGCAGATGACACAGTTGGGAAGAAAGTGCCTCATTCAAGCGTATTGTTCTCTAAATTTGTGCCTATTGCTGTGTCTATAAATATCTTGAAAAGTGGGAGCCCAGTACTAACTATCTCATATAACTTAAACATGCCACACTTAAAATCACTGTAGGCAGGGAGAGACTTTTGAGGAGCATGGGTGGGAAAGAAAGAAAAACTTTACCTTTAAGATGAAAAAAAAAATTAACCACTTTGCAATTTGCCTGCCTAAAGAAGCTGCTGACTTAGCAAAATTCTATTAAGTTTAAGTGCTTTATGAATTGTCTCTGGTTTTCTGGTTAAAGAGGAAGACTTGGAAACAGTATCTTTTAACCAGGTTTTTAGAATTCTGGAGAAAATGACTCAAGAATATCAAGAGGTTTCATGCTTCACCAGCACTCACTCAGGTCCCTAACTGACACTAACTTTCTTGATGGAACACAATTGCAATTTGTCCCAAAGCAGTAGATGGAGTGTTTGTACTTAATGCCTTCTAAGAAAAGCAGCAGAGAGGAAGCAAGACTCAGAATCTCTCTTTTAAGGCCCTGGTGGCAGGACACAACAGCAGATTGTGTTCCACAAATGGAAATCTAGTTTGTTTTATCATCTCTTCCCTATAGTATTAGTGACAACACCTGGAGAGGTGACTTCCAGTTTTCATTTAGGACAGTAAAGATATGCTAAGACAAAAGAACAGTTAGAGTTAACTTTATATCATTCTTCTGCTGTACCTACGTTTGATATCTTACACTATGAACCACAGAGCTAGGAGTGGTTGAAGCTCTGTTTGGAAGGTAACAATCCCCATTCTAAAGCCAATATTGTGTGACCTTGGACCCCAGCTGCTTCATCTGCAAAATAGAAATAATACTTGGCTGCTTCAAGGCAGGGAGATGCCTTGCATTACCTCTTGAGATCCATTTTAGATTTAAGATAGAAGGTTATTATTCAGGGATTTTGTTTTTACTGCCATCCATATATCCATGCAAGTTAACACTAAAGAAATCTCTACTCTGGGGCTCTTTAAATGTGCCTGGGTCAATTCTAGGTCAGATGCAACAACAGCTAGATGTTAGAATCAATGGAGTGCTGTATTTGGAGTCAAGTAGGCCTGAGTTTTGATGCCTGTCTTAGTCATCTCCTGGTTGTTTGTTCCTGGACAAATCCACTCTCAGTTTTATCAACTGTGACACCTACCTTACAGGGTTGTGAGGAGGATCAAATCAGTCAATAAATAAATGAATCAGCAAGTATTAAAATCCTCTTGTGTGCCAGGCACTATGTCAAGTGCCTAGAATACACGTACAACAGTCAAACAGTCTCCACCTGCAAGTATCTTGGATTCTAATGGGAGAGAAAATAAATGCATATACAAATTTTTGCAACATGTATGTATACATATATATATATATCATATTTATAAAGTTAATAGATAGAAGTATATACAAAGTAGTTAAATTCAAGATAGTTCATAAGTAAGGGGAGAACACTAGCAGTTCATGTAATCAGGAAACCTTCATTCAGAAAGTGGTGCTTGAGCTGCATCCTGCAGAAAGAAAGGAATCACATGAGAAGGAAGCACATGCCAGACATGGGGAGTGACCAGGGCAAAAGCTCAGAGATAAGTAATGGGGTGCTGTGTACAAAGGACAGAGAAAAGGCCCATCCAGGGGGATCATAGAGTGTAGGAGTGGGAAGAGTATCCAGTGAGACTGGAGAGACAGGGTTTGGTTGTATAAGATTTTAAAAATTAAACAGTGTGTATTGTATTTTATTCCCGATGCAATGGAAGGTCACTGGAGTTGGTTGAGTAGAAAAGTCACATTGTCAGATCTATGCTTATGGGAAAATTACTTTGATATCAGTGTGGACTGGAGTAGTGAGAGACTGGAAGCTGTGGTAATAGTCTGTAATCTTGATAAGAGGTGGTGAGGGCCTGACCTCAGGTGGTAAATGTGTATGAGAAATGACATGAAGGTAGAAATCGCAAGATTTTTTAGATACATGGCAAGGTAGTTAAATACATGGAAGGAGATAGAGTGAAGAATCCAGAATCATGCCAGATTGTGAACGTGAGACTGGAAGGATGGTGGGGCTCTCGATAGAAATGGGGACGTTTGGAAGAAGGGGAAGGTTTAAGGGAAGGATAAGAATTGAGTTTTTCAGATATGATAGCATATTTAAAGTATTTTGCCAACCTTACAGTACTGGATGATGATGATGACGATGATGAAGAAGAAGAAACACTGGTAGAAATTCACTTTCTTTTACAGTTGTGTCTCAGTTTTATTTAAGTTTTTCTCTGTTATGTAGGGAAGTTCTCTGTGAGTGGGATATACCAGGAACAGCTGTGGTATTTTTTAAATGGCATCAATAAAATTAAACCAATATAGTACTTTAAAAATGCTTGTTGATTGATGAATTGAAGACAAAAAATGGCAGTAACAAGGTTGAGGGGGTTACGGGGGACAGGGCACCAGTAACATGCTCTTGGTGAGCTGGGAATTACTCTGAAACTGTGGGAGAAAGGGAACAGCGTGACCGTAAACGTTTATTAGCCAGCTCCATAAGAAAACAGGTGTGCACAGTGCGCCTTAAGTCCTGATGTATATATAGCTCTTACCAGTTTCTGAAATGTGAATGCGAGAGCCAGTTCCAGCTGGTTGTGGCACACCTCCAGAGAATAGTGACTACAAGTGCTTAACGCTCCTTGCTCCAGCAATCCTACTGCTGTGCATGTGGCCCAAGGATTTCAGACAGAGATGTAGTATACGCTAGATATTCACAACTACTGTTTTTGTGGTGGCTAAGAATTGGAAACAAACTGGTTAGAATTGATGGGGAATGGCTGGTTGAGCAAAATGGGAAGTTTAGATGTAATCAAATATTATCGTGCAGTAAGAAATAGTTTGTGTGAACCTAGGCAAGTAGTGGAACCCCGCATTGTTCTGGGTAGCTTGCTCAGACTACAAGTTGGAGAATTTTCCTCATCTGGGAGTTTCCTTCGTCAATGAAATCACATGTCCAGCACCCAGCCCCATTTTACCATTCCATAAATGAAAACAATACCAAAAGGTGGCCAGACCCCGAGTCTTTTCTAGTCATTAAGCTTTCTTCAGAAAAACAGATCATGGCATACAGTGGGACCAGGAACCAAAATGTTGCAGACATTGTCAAATGCTTACTGGATCATTGTTTGTACTGAACTGTTAAAATTTGTTATGGCCTGGGGAGGCATTCTATTTTTAAAAATGACTGTGATAAAAAAAAAACAAGATATCTTTTTTTTGAGTAGTAGGTTTTCTCTCAGTGGGGACCTTCAAGTAAAGATTGGTTGGCTGCTTATTAAAAATGTTGTTTTAGAAATATATCTACTGAGGCCCTACTCAGATTGGAAGACCTCTGAGTTTTCTTTCAACTTGTGGATTCTGTGATTCTCCAGGCTTCCTGTCTTTGCTCCCACTAGTCTTTTTCTCTGAAAGGGCCTTCCTGGGCTTTCCAGTTGAATTCCTAGACATTCTCAATTGTCAAAGTCAAATGCTGCCCCCTCTGGGAATCCTTCCCTAATCTCTCTTATCAGACTTCACATAGCTTTTTGTTGCTACCTCTTTAACTTACTATATTTTTGTGCATTGTAGAGTTATGGTGGTAGAGTGTATCGTGTTTGACGTCTCTTTTTTGGGAATTCAATTTTATGAAGGCAGGGACTGTCTTATCTAAATTTTATCCCACTTACAACCCATCTGAATTAATTTAAATTAGTTGCTATATATATATTTTTAATTAATGTTTTTCTTTAACAAGCGTCTTTCCTTCTCAATCCTTCTCTTCTCGCAATGGAAAAAAAAAAGAAAAACAAGTCTTATGACAATTAGACATAGGCATACAAACATCCCCACATTGGTCAGGTCAATAACTGTTTCTTTCATTCTACATATTTAGTCTGTCATCTCTATATTAGGAGGTGAGTGGCACTCTTCATGCCTCTGAAATCATGGTTCAGCCTTGCATTGAATCAGAGTTCTTAAGTCTTTCACAGTTGTTTGTTTTCACAAAGTTGTTATAGTATAAATGTTTTTCCTCGTTATGCTCACTTCTCACTCTGTATCACTTCTTAAAATTTTTCCTAGATTTCTCCGAAACTGCCCCCTTTGTTATTTCTTGTAACACGGTTGTATTATTCCATTACATTCATATGCCATAATTTGTTCAGACATTCCCCAATTAAGAGGCACCCACTGGTTTCCGGTTCTTTGCCACCATAAAAAGAGCAGCCATAAATAATTTTGTACACATAAAATCTTTTCCTCTTTCTTTGATCTCTTTCAGATTTAGACATGATAGAAGTATCACTGGGTCCAGGGCTATGCATAATTTAGTAATTTGTGAGGGTGGGGCATAATTCCAAAGTACTTTCCACATTGCCTATACCAATTCATGTTCTTGGTAGTCTCAGGAAAGTTGTTTGTTATATGTTTTATGTGATATATTCCTTATCTTCTAAAAACTATATCTAAAAGGTTTCTTCCTTTCCTTGTATGAGAGGAAAAAGGGAATAGGATTTCTTGACCCCTATTATAAGAATAAGTCTTTATCTCCATAAGAGACCCCTTATCCTTTTATATTCCAATATGGCAACCTTTTAATCTCCCCTAGTGTTATTTTCCTTCTTTTCCTTTTTCCTCAGAGCATTCTTACTTACTGGAGTGGAAATTATTTTCTTGGAAAGTGAAACTTTTCCAAATTTAAAAGTTTTTGAGAGTTTCCTATCAAAAGCTAATTTAGGTAGACTAGATTATTAGGAGATCTGAGTTCTATATAGCAGTAAGTCGTTGCCCAAGTCATCACCACAGAATCCTGAAACCTGTGTCCTCTTATTCATTGTTACTATTCATTCCTTAAGTCCTGAAATATTGTGTGCTGTCTCTCAAGACAGAATTGTATTACTTCACCTTCTTCCTATGCTTGGGTGTATTAAGGATAACTGTAATTTGTAGAGAGAAAAGATAGTGTCAAACTGTGAGGACAGACTTAATTTTTCAGGGTAAAATGTTGAGTACCTATTGACTGAATAGCACAGTTAGAATCATAGCAAATGCAGAGAAGATGTGTTCCTGACCTCCTACAAACAAAATACATATATACACTGGCAAGTATGTGTAAGCTCTGGTCCCAGTCAGCACAGGTACATTACTTTCTCTAGCACTGTTCAGCAGTACATTAATAGGAACAGGGAGAACATATGGTAAGAATAATTCATTGATGGAACTTGGTAAAGTCAAGCATCATTAGGACAAGGGAATAAAGAAATGTGTCCCATACATGTGCATATGTGTATGAAGGGAAGGAAGGAGTCAAAGAGAAAGCAGAA
The DNA here is from genome assembly GCA_028658325.1 of Potorous gilbertii. NCBI lineage: Eukaryota > Metazoa > Chordata > Mammalia > Diprotodontia > Potoroidae > Potorous > Potorous gilbertii. The sequence goes on along the minus strand of CM053770.1, from coordinate 604,148,172 downwards.
AGACAATCAGTAGGTGTCAGAGTTGATCCCTTCAGTCTCTATCCATGTCATTGCTTAATAGTAAACTTAAGGTAGTTGACTGGAAATATGGCTTGGTTGGGATGCCAGAAGGTTTAGCAGTGGAATGCTGGTAGCTTTGGCACAATTTAGAAGTTTTTGTTTGTATCATGATTTAAGTTGTATTCCACTTTTTACCACCATGAGGAATAATGAAATGTGTAGATAAATGGGGAAACCTTGAGAACATGTGGTGATAGAAACCATGATTCTTACCCTGAAATGGACAGGTTCTGTATCTGGAAGGAAATTCAGGACAGTATCTGTTGGACTCTCCTCTAGGAGCAGTGATTGAGCCTATCTGGGAAATGCAGTGCTTGATCTGAATTCTTTTTACAGTGCTATGATGTATCTGCAAGGCAACCTTAAGCCTGTTATTTCTTCCATCTTCTGGCACTCTTGTAGACCTGCCTTCCTTCAGAAGACAGTGCATTCCTAACTGTCCTCTCTAGCACTGGCTGCGCTTTCTTTCATGCCCCCTGACACACTAGTTCTAGTGGAAGGAATTGGAATAATCATGGCTCCTCACGGCTGCTCTGATAGTCTCCCTTTGCCTCCGTCACTCAGACTTCTCCCCTCCTTTTATAATTTACTTCCTTTCCCAAGGAGTTCAGCATATGTTTCATAGTTTTTCACCCTAACCCCTGCACTTCTGCTAAGGAACATCTAAATCCATACTGTTTCTCCTCAAATACTCTAAGGTGCCCATTTCACGATCTTCTCATCTTTTACGACGCACTCTCTTCTCCACCTTATCTCAGCATTACCCAGAAGTATCTACTTTTACAGTCAGGAACTCTGAAATCCCTTTCTGAGATCATATTGTGTGATTTCTTTTGTCTTCCCTCAGTACTGCTCCAAACCATTGTCTTAAATCAAACCTCACTTTCCTCTTTTTCTCAATTTTACACCATACCAGACTTTAACCCTGAATTACTCTCACCATTTTCTTCACCCCAGCTAGTGTATGGTTGAACCAAGGTGGAAAAGTCATGCAACTCTGTTGACAGGGACTGCTGCAAATTTATGTAATCTAATTTCAACTGTCCCTAGCCACAAGAAGACAATATATGGAGTTTTCTTTATGCCTTTCCAAAATATGTAAAATCTCATGGTAAAAGTCACAGAGCTTAATGGGGTTGTGGGGGGTATAACTCTGAAAACTTTGTTAGTGATACATTAAAAAAATGGAAATCTAATTTGAAAAAATACAAACTAATTTTGTACATGTTAGAAAGTTAAAGACTATGTAAGTACTGCAGTAAATAATTGGTGGAATGGGTGGGTGAGAACATTTTATTCTAATGGCCAAGAAAGTGACTGAAGCAGTCACTGTGGAGCACTTAGAACTTGGTCAGATATCTAAGATGCCAAGGTCATCCACAGCATTCTGGGCCACTGCCAGTCTTCTATCTTGCCACTGAACTCCAATGACTCTGGAAGCAAAAGTGAGGCTGATGACTTTGTGCAGCTCTGTTTCACTTAAATCCAATTCATGCATGAGTCAAGATATCACCAGTAATGTCATTGGTCCTTTTCAAAATGAAGAATAAACAATAAATAGTGACTTGTCCTGGCTTAGCCTCAGGCTGTTGCTCAGCTTGTGTCCCTGGGTGGGCTAAAACCTGAGCCTGAGGGTATGGTGGAAGGAGCTGGGGGTGATTTGGACCAGCATTCCTCCACACACATCTCCTGTTGCACCAGAAGATACATGTTAAATGTGGCACTTTGCCTTGATAGAGACCTGGAAGTGGAGGTTGGAAGGGTTTAGCTTGTGAAGTAGACATTTTTCTGCATACTTGCTGTTTCTAAGGGAAGAAATTGCACAGAAGCAAATTTGTAATTCACATGTTCAGAATGGTCTCTAATATATAAACCACTTCGGAGCAAATTCACATTTTAAATACAAACGTTACAACAAAACTTGCTATACTTTTACTCCTTGATTGATTCCCTATCCCATCCCTTTTAGAGTATTCCAAACCTTCTTGATTTATCTAGCCTCACACTTTACTGAGAAAATGGCCACCATTTACCATGAGCTCCTCCTCTCCCTTTTTATTCATTTTTTAACATTACTTTCCATTCTCTTCTACCTTGCCCCAATTTCTGGTGAAGAGATGACTCTCCTTCTTGCCAAGGTCATTCCCTCTACATGAACCCTTGTTTACCTTCCATCTGCTACAACAGTTTCCACCATAGTCAACCCCTTTCCTCTCTATCCTATAATCTTTTCCTTATCTATTGAATTCTTCCCTGCTTCCCACAAATATTTCTAAGTCTTCATTAACCTTAAAAACCCTCACTGGACCCTATCATCCTCTCACACTATCGTTCCATGTCTTTCTTCCTTTTCATATCCAAACTCCTTGATAAAACTATCTACATTTATTATCTGTACTTCCTCTCCCCTCACTCTTTTCTCAGCCAATGGTAATCTGGCTTTTTACTTCATCACTTAACTGAAACAGCCTGCTCCAAAACTACTAATGATCTCTTCAGTGCTAAATCTAATGGCCTTTTCTCGGTATTAATTTTTTTTGGACCTCTTTATAGCATTTAACATTGACCACCCTCTCTTCTGGGTTACTTTTTTTTGGTTTTTGTAACCCTGCTTAGTGTAGGTTCTCTTCTTTCCAGTATGACTCTTCCTTTCTCAGTCTCTTTTACTGTATAATCATTCATATCATACCCTATAAGTTTGGATATACCTCAAGGAACTGTCCTCAGTCCCTTTTCCTGTCTGTCTTCTTTCTCACATGGTGATCTCATGGGGAGAGTTTAATTGTTTAATTGTTATCTATATATCAATCCTAGGTTCTTCCCTGAGCTCCAATTCTTCATCTCCTACTTTTAAAACTGGGTGCCCCATAGGCATCTCAAATTCAAGATATCAAAATAGAACTCTGTCATTCCTCAAAACTCATCCCTCTTCCATACATCCCTATTTTTGTCAATGACACCACCATCTTTACAGTCACTCAGATCCACAACCTCAGCATCATCTTTGCCTTTTTATTCTCCCTTAGTCCACGTGTGCAATTAATTGTCAGATTTTGAAATTTCTACCTCCACAACATCTCTCACATACTCCTCAAGTGACCCTCACTTTTTGCTGGAATTGTTGCAGTAGTTTCCTAACAATTGGTTCCTCTGATTCTCCTCACTCTCATCCTCTCTCTGCACAGCTGCCAGATTGATTTCTGACTGAGGAACTCTCCCACTTGGTAAATTCTGGTGATTCCCTATTGTCTTTAGTATTTAAACTCCTGTTTGACTCCTAAAGTCAATCGCAATTAACAACTATCTATTAAGTGTCTGCTGTCTTGCCTACCAGGCAGTGTGCTGGGACACAAAGACAAAGATGAAATAGATCCTACCCCAAAAGACCTTACCTTCTTTTGGGGAAGACAACATGTGCATATATATACAGTCTAGACATAATTAATTGATTATGTTCATTGATTATTAACATAATCAAATTAATGCTAAATGCAGGGGTAGAAAACTAATAATTTTAGTTGAAATAAATAATAAACTTTAATTTACATAAAATTTAATTTAAATAAATAATAAAATAATAAAGATAAATTTAATGGGGGGAGGTTTTATGTAGAAAAATGATATTTGAGCCAATTTTTGAAAGAAACATTGCCTGGTGGATAGTAGGTACTTAATAGATGCTTGTTGATGGATTGATTTATAATGAAATATAAGTGATTCTATATGTATAGCAAGATACTGTTATTCTAATGCTGATGTTTAATTCCCCATCAGGTCATATTTAACACCTGTACGGGACGAGGAAGCCGAGTCCCAGAGGAAAGCCCGTTCCAGACAAGCCCGGCAGACTCGGAGGTCTACCCAGGTGAATCAAGTCAAACCAACAAGCAAGAGACTAACTCTTCTTCTATCTGTCTCCCCACTTACATACCTTTGACTCTTTCTTCTTCTAACTTGTTAGTTTGTGTTATATGTAAGTGAAGTAGCAAATTGTGAAGGAGGTACTTGATATAGCCTCCTTACTGTTCAGAAGCTGTTACCTTCCAGTGTGGTCTTGGAATCTGACCATTGACATATGACCCCTGAAACTCAGCCGTGTATTAGATATCTGCTGTGGTCAAGGCACTAAAAAGACAAAAATGAAAATTGTTCCTGTTTTCTAGGAGGGCTTGCAATATGTTTCCAGATAAGTGAATCTAAACAACTTAAGAAGAAAGAGCACTAAGAACTGGGTCAGGAAATCAGAAAAGACTTCCCAAAGGAGGGACCACTTGAACCAAATCTTAAAGGAAGCTAGAAATTCTGAGACACAGAAGTGAGGAGAAAGTATTTTCCAGGTGTGGGGGACAACCTGTGCCAAAGGCATGTTGCAATATTGAGTCCTTGGAATGGCTAATACATCATTTTGGCTAAATTATACATTGTATTAAAGGATGTGATGTGCTATAGAAGTGGAAGTCAAATTGTGCAAGGCTTTGAATGCCTTTTTATTTTGCTGTAGAAGCAGTAGGCAACTACCAAAAGCTTTTCCTGTTTGTATTGAGGGCATGCTCTCGTCTCAGTAACCCAAGTCATGTATGACTCTTCTTTCTTTTGCAGCTTCCGTGTTAGATCATTTACCAAATCTCAGTAATTGTAACTCCACAATAATGTTTACACCCATCCTCATCTCTCCAGTCACAGAACTGCCACTTTTCATTCAGAACCAGTAGATATTTATAGGCTTTTCATCAGTCTTCCCATATTGTCAGTCTCTCTTTTCTCCACTGCATCTTCCACGTAATCGTCCTAAAGTTTATCTACATAGCTCTCCTTCTGTTGACTGAAGGAAAATACAAGCTCTTCAGCCTAGCAGTTAAAGCTTTTCATACTCTGGCTCAGACCACCTACCTTTTCAGCCCATTTTATGCAGTTTACCCTTACATACTTTATAGTCCAGTCAAATTGCACTGTTAGCTATTCTTAGAACCTAGTATTTCATCTCCTGCCTCCATGCATTTGCTCAAGCTCCCTCTTCCTCACTCTGGAATGTACCCCTCCTCACTCTGCCTCTCAAAATCTTTATCTTCCTTCGAGATTCTTTCAGGTGCAGTTTCCTCCAGGAAGCTTCCCCCAAAGGGTCAGCAAGGTGGGGCAGTGGATAGAGCCCTGGACCAGAGACAGGAATACCTGAGTTCAAATCTGGTCTCAGATGTTTAGTAACTGTGTAACCCTGGGCAAGTCACTTATCCTTTGTCTGACTCAGTTTCTTGTATTGTAAAATGGGGATAACAATAGCACGTGCCTTTCAGGGTTGTTATGTGATTCAAGTGAGCTGATATTGGTTAAATGCTTTGCAAACCTGGGGCCCTCTAGAAATGGGAGCTGTTCTTATTGTTTATCCTCCTCTTCCTCCCCTTCAATTTATGTAGTGTTTACTAACCTCTGTGTAGGTTTTCCATTCTACTTGGAATGCAGCATGTGTGTGATAAGAACCTGTTGGGTGCCAGACACTGTTCTAGGTGCTAGGGATACAAAAGGAGGGGAAAGACAGTTCCTGCTCTCCAGGGGTTTGCAATCTAATGTGTAAGTCATAAAGCTCTAGACAGGATAAATAGAAAATAATGCCGAGAAGGAAGGCACTAGAATTAGTAGGAAAACCTTCCTGTAGAAAATGGGCTTTTAGTTGACTCGAAGAAAAGCCAATAGGCAGAGATGAGAAGGAAGAGCTTTCCAGGCTTGGAGGACAATCAGAGATTATGCCCAGAGCCTAAAGATGGAGTGTCTTGTGTGAGAAACAGCATGGGGCCAGTGTCACTGGATCAAAGAACAGTGTATCTGGGACTGAGATGTAAGAAGGATGGAATGAGATTGCTTGTGCAGCTAGAGATCTGGGTCTTGGAAAGGCATAAGACCACCTCTTCATGTGACAAGGGTGAAGGAGGAGATGGAGCAGAAGGCATCTGAGTGATATGAGATGAGGAAGAGGAGAAAAGAGGTCATTTGCCCTCAGTTTTTTCTGTAAAACATGAGGTAAGGTAATCTCTCATGTAAACATGAGAGATTAGGGGCAGAGAGAGCCATGGGAAGTTTGCAGAGGGATGAAAATGTTTGAAAGAGCCACTTTGGACATTGGGATGCTGAGTTAATAAGGAAGGTAAAGTAGGATTGTGTAATGGCAGTGAAGGCCCAGTTGAGGTTGTGTAACATAAATTTGTAGTGGACAGTAATTTGTGTGATTTTTCTGCACCTACATTCAACAGGATGTGTATAGGTTGAAAGTGGTAGATAATGGGAGTGATCCAAGAATGAGGCTTGGCAGGACACAATCAACCATGTGGTAAGGGAGCCAAGGACTGAAAAGGACAGTGTTAAGTTGAACTGGTTCACCAATGGGTCAAGACTGAAAAGAGGAGAGAATGTTGACTGCAAGAGAAATGACCTGTGAAAGTCAAGAGATGAAAGGTCATGGTGTGGACAAAGAGTAGAGTTTTATAAAGGAAGGCAGAGGGAGAGCCAGAAAGCCACTAGATTGTGGTCAGATAAGGGGATATTTGAATTCTTGAACTTGGAAGTGGTTCATTTGTAGGTAATAACAAGATTATAGCTAAGGAAATGAGTAGTTTAAGGAACTGAATGTCTAGGGGGTTTGAGGGAGAGTTAATAAGAATGTTGCAGTTTCTCAGAGCATATTGCTGTCATCAGTATGAGAGCAAAAGATACATAAAAACAAGATAATCTGAGGAGAGGAAGAGCTCTACGAACTTGTGGAATCATAGAAGGGTTGAGGAAGTGGTGTTACTTAAGCTGATATTTGAAGGAAGCAGGGATTCTAAGAGGTGGAGGGAAGGAGGAAGTATATTCTATGCAAGGGAAATTTCTTGTTCCAAGGAGCAGAGGCAGAAAATAGAATGTCAATTCAGAGAATAGTCAGGAGAGGACATAAAGTGCATGAAGTAGGATGATTAAAGCTAAATTGTGGGAGGCTTTAAAAACAGAACCGAGGAGCTGGTGTTTTATCCCTGAATCAACAGGGAGCTGCTGAAGACTTTAGAGGAGAGGAGTAGCATCTTCCAAATACACCCAAGTCTGTTCAAAGCTTAACAGGCCTACTTTCCCTTCAGTTGATCATCCTGTTTTGTTCTGTGTCTTTCATAGCCAAACTCCTAGAAAAAAGCTATTTATAGCCATTGCCTGTATTGCCACTCCTTATTCCTGTCTCAGGCCTCAACATTTTAGCTTTTGAACTAATCACTCAACTGAAACTGATCTTTTCAAAATTACCCATGATCTCTTAATTGCCAAATATGATAGTCTCTTTTTCAGTCTTTATCCTTCTTGATCTTTTTGCAGCCTTTAACACTGTTGACCACTTTCTCCTCCTGGAGACTTTCTTGGCATTTTAAAGACTTCTGTTGCTCTCTCTACTGGTTCTCCCACCTGCTTGACTGTTCTTTCTCAGTCTCTTTTGCTGACTTTTCCATATCATCCTTCCTGATTTGAAGTGTTTCTGAAGAGTCTGTCCTGGACCCTTTTCTCTCTATATACATACTTGCTTGGAGACCTCACAGAACCTGTGGGCTTAATTCTAAGCAGATGATACCCAGGTCTCTGTATTCAACCTACTGTCTTCCTTGAGCTTTGGCCACGTCCAAAACAAAACGTCTCTTTTTCCCTAAGCCCACTCCTCTTCCAGATTTACCTTTTTCTATCAAATGTGACACAATTCTGCCAGTCTTTCAAGTTCAAAATCATGGGTTATACTTACTTCTCATTCTCTTACTCCATATTTCAGGTGCCAAAAACTTGCCATTTTTACTGCCACAACATTCCTCAAGTCTTCCCTCTTCTCTCTGCTGCCATGACTACCGCTTTAGTTCAGTTCCTTATCTTCTCCTGCCTGGACTATTGCTTTGACTTCCTACCTCTTCATTCTTCACATCAGTGTGTCCTCTACAGAGCTGCCAAGATGATAACCCTAAAACAAAAGTCTGATTGTGGATTGCCAGTGGCTCCTAGGCTTCTAGTGGCTTTTAGGCTAAAATATACTCTTTTGTTAGGTTTTAGAGCTCTTTAAAGTCAATCTCTCTAGCCTCAATCTCTCTAGCCTTATGTTATAGGAGTCCTAAAAGTCTTGGTGCAGTTCTAATGACTTTAGTAACTTAAAATTGCACTAAGGTTTTTGGAATACCGTGTATATTGCTTCTCTTCTCATGTTATAATCCAGCCAAACTGGCCTTCTGTTTGTTCTTGACACATGGAGCCCCATCTCCCATCTTTGTGCTGCTGTAAGGGCTGTCCACTCCACCTGTAATGCACTTCCTTTTAAACTTTGCCTTTGAAAGAAGAGAATTCCTATCTTTCTTCCAGCACAGCTAAAACACCATTTATGTTTTTATCTATATGATGTCCTTCCTGATCCTCCTGGCTTTTAATGCTCTTCCTCTCAAATACCTTGTATCTATTTGTATTTATTCTTGTTATCTTTATTCTGTTTGTAATTATAGGTTTATTGTTTCCCCATTAGAACATAAATTCTATGCAGGTAGATAGTGTTGCGTTTTGTTTTGTTTCCCTGGTACCCAGCAAAGTATCTTATACATGGTAGGCACTTAAATAATTATTGATTAACAAGTCTCTGGAGGAAACCTGGTACTGTAGAAAGCCTTCCTTTGAAATCTCAGCCCTTTTCCTATTTTTGCTTTGGTTTGAATTTTTTCTTCCCTAGACCTCACTTTCTCTCAGAGAAAAATGAGGCTCCTTGTTCTATTGCCTGTTGGCCCCAATGGAATCTCTGTATCTCTCTCACCTTTGGGATCTCTAGGGCTATTCTAATGATGCCTCTGAGAGCAGCTAACCATGAACTAAGTACTGTTGGGACAGGCAGCTGCCTATAGTCATATATTTCCTGGGAAGAAGAGTTGGAAGAACCAAGGTATTGACCCTTAGCTGCTGAGGACACAGACCTGAATGCTTTGCACTCTTGCCTCAAGGCCGTGTGTCAGCCCCTCTCAGTGTAAATGTCTTCATTGCAAGAGCCATTTGCTCTTCTTCAGGAGCCTGAGGTTATTAATTCTAGTTGAATTTTGCCTTTCAACAGCCAAAAGTCACTCATCTTTGTGGGAGGGATTTATTTATGGGCTAGAGCTTGAGGTAGTAGACAAGATGCTAGATTTCAAAGATCTGAATCTTGTTTCTATCCTTGCTTTCTATCAGTTAATCTGGGAAAGCTTTGGTTTAAAGTCCAACTTTCATCCCCCTGATTCTAAGGGCCCTCTCTCTCCTCCCAGGGTGTGACTCTTACTGATCTTCAAGAAGCAGAGAGAACCTTCAGCCGATCCCGGGCAGAACGACAATCTCAAGAACAGTCAAGTGAAAAAACTGGAAGTGGTCAGGAAGATCTCCAGAGCAGCAGTGAAAAGCAGGAACCACTCACAACACTGACAGGAGAGTCTGGGGAGAGCCGGCAGGACACGAGTAGGCGCTGGGATGAGGAGGTACACTGATATGGACTGTTCCCCGCTGCAGGGGAGAACTTGTATTTGGAGGAGAGAGGAGGTGGAGAAACAATGTTTCTGGATAAACTTTTGTAGCTGCAAGATTTAACAAGATAAGACATCTACCAGTTAGGAGCAAACTTCTCTTTGCAGTTATTTGTACTTCTTGCACAAATATCCAGTCCTTCAAATGAGAGATACCCCTCGCAGTTTAATAAAATTAGCAAATCCCAGAAGTTAAAGAGCAGTCTTTGCCCAAGTGAAGACAAAAAGTCACTCACTGCTGAGACACTCTTCATGGGTTACTGCCTTTCTGCTGAAGTGAAATGGATAGATTAGGATAGGAAATAACTTTTCCACTTCTTTCTTCAGCCCTGAATATTTGAGCCTGGCCAGTTCTCTGTAGCACTTTGTTAAAAGGCATTCTTCCTTTGTGAAATATTTCCCCTGTTGTAGTAGGGAACTTCTTTTCCTCTTTCTTTTTCTAGCTGCGACTTCCTGTTGCAAAGATTTTACCAAGTGAATCAAATTAAGAGCCCTATTCTTTGCCTTATTCATTAGAGTAAGAAACAAAATGGAAAAGAAAAAGGAGTGTTGGGAAAAGATTATAAAAACTTAGCTCTTGAAAATTGGTAGAATACTCAAATGTAGCTGCTGGGCTCTATATTAAGTTCTATGCATCTAACTTCACATACTTATTGACCTTTTATTTTCCTAAGTATTGATTAACTCTTCTAATTTTCCCAACTTCAGAGTACCATCTTCCTTATCATTTTCCTTCTTTCACCGAAGGAACCTTTTTTAATAAGGCAGATAAAATTTAATTGTCCCTTAGGAAAATATTCTTGGACTGCTTTCAATATGGGGTTGATACAAACTATGTGAATCATGAGATTGTACTTTTTTATGGTAGTTAGCAGTCTGACTTTCAGTTTGTATAGTCTGTCCTTCATAAAGGAAGTCTGTCATTTTCACTGAGTCTTAGAGAAGTTCATTTTTGAAAAAACTACAGTGATGATTTCTCCCATTCATTTTAATTCTTCTATACAAGATGACTAAGATGAAAATGTATTTAATAGGAATGCATGTGTAGGACTTATATAAAATTGTATGCCATCTCAGGGAGGAAGTGGGGAGGGAGGGGAAAAAAATCTAAGATATATGGAAGTGATTGTAGAACACTGAAAACAAATAAAATAATTTTTAAAAAAGAAAAAGAAAGAAAAATCTACAGTGAAAAAAATTTCCTCTTGTATATCGGGAATTGACCTCTAATATACAACCCTGTGGGTTATTTGTAGCCTTCTTACGGACAACTGCGGTGCCTAACTCAGCAAGATAAATCAACACCAATTTCTCCTTCTGGGTCAAGCCCCTCCCTTTCCATTGGATCCCATCTCCTCCGGGCAAGTAGGTCCTCAGGTCTGAACTCTGAGAGTTCAGAAACTGCCACAAGCACTGCAAAGGATATGGAAAAAAATGGTATGTAGACCTTTTAAAACTAAAGTGAACCTTCTTTAGGACTTGTGAGCCCATGTGCTAAAGGACCACACTACCTTTTATTTTTGTTGGTTAGAGAGTGAAGATCCAGATTTGGATGACCAATCCTTTAATAAGATATCCATCCGGGAGAGGCGTCGGCCCAAGGAAAGGCGAAGAGGGACAGGCATTAATTTCTGGACAAAGGATGTAAGTTGATGTGTTTCTTTGGGAACCTTATGGCACTGTCTTGGTGTCCTCTACAGAATAACTAGCATCTATAGTGGAGGTGGTGGTGGTGTTCTGTGATTAGTTTCAGTTTGGTGCCATGAATCCAGCAGGCACTTAGAAAATATCCATGAAGAAGAGGAGGATATTATGCCTCTGAGGCTATAAAACTGTAGATGAGCATGCTGGAAATTTAGGGGTTAGTGCCATAGAGGTATCGCCTGATATTAGCTGTCCACAGCCCTCTTCCCTTTGGACGTTCAAAAGAACAGTAGCAACTGGGATAAGGAGGTCTCCCAGACATGAACAAATTTCTTTTCTTTGGGGTTATTCATGCTTCTGACATAAATGTCCAGTCCTCTGAATGAGAGATGCCCCTCACAGTTGAATAAAATTAGCAAACCCAGGCATTTATATTGTGCTTCAAGGTTTTCAAAGTGTTTTCCTCACAGCAAACCAATGAAATAATAATAGCTGGCCTTTATATATCACTTTGGGGTCCAAAAAGTGTTTTCCTTTACAATAGCACAAAAAGGCAGGGTAGTGTATATGCTATTACTTCTATCTTTAAATAAAGAAATCCAAACTCAGAAGAGTTTAAGTGACCTGCCCAGTTCATACAGCTAATAAATATTGGAGCTGGGACCTGAACCCCAATCTTTGAACTCCATGACTACTGCTCTTTCCACTAGACCAGGAAGCTAAGTGGCACAGTGGACAGAGCCTTGGGCCTGGAGTCAGGAAGACCTGAGTTCAAATATCTCCTCAGACACTAGCTGTGTGACCCCAGATAAATCACTTAACCACTGTTTGCCTCGGTTTCCTCAACTGTTAAAGGGGGAATAATCATAGTTAATAATAACTTTGTCAGGTTATCATGAGGATCAAATGATATGCTATTTTTAAAGTGTTCAGCACAGTACCTGATATACATATAAATGTTTATGCCCTTCCCCCTCCCTTAGATTACACACACTCAGGAAACACATTTATGTATACAGAATTCTATGCCAAATATTATAAGGAAATATAAGGCCATAGGGAACTTTTGATGGGGAAAAGGAAGAGACCACAAAAGCATGAACTCACATGAATGCAATCAACTCAAATATTTATAGAATCAGATTGTTGGAACTGGAATAGAACCTGGAGATCATCTGATCCAAATCCCTTAGTTTACAAATGAGGAAACTGAGGCCTCTGAAAGGTGAAGTACTTGCCTCTAACATCACATAAATTGTGGTGGAGTTGGAAGTCAAACTCAGGCTACCTTTATACTCTTTAAAGCCCTTTACTAGTACTATGATACATAATTAATGGGGGGTGGGGGGAAGCATGGATGGTTGCAAAGTCATTTTGAAAATAGATATACGCTCCAATAAAATGAACCCTGTTCAAACACTTTCCTGTCTTGCTTCTGTGATGCCACAGAAGTGGCATCCTCCATCACTGAGGAGTCAGCGTGGACTGTAATTCCTGATCATCATGGATAACTTAACAAGTCGATCCATTCATAGACGAGATGATGAGGGTAGTAAAGTACTTATCTATCACCTATTCTCTTGGTAGAGATCTTTATTTGCTTTGGAAGAGTAGTCTAGGGGAAAGAGAATTGTGGAGTCAAGAGACCTGAACTCTGGCAATTGCTACCTGTGTAGCTATGAAAATCATTAAACTTTTGAGATTCAATTTCCTCATTTTTAAAATGAACATAATCGTATTTGCTCTACCTAATTTGCAAGGCTATTATGAGAAAGCCCTTTATAAAGGATAATGCTCATGCAGTTCTTATTTTTTCCAAAGATGATATAATGTGAAAATAGGAAGAGGGAAGTTGCTTTTCTTTGTCAGCAGATGATTTTTGCTTGGTAAGACCTCTCTTTTACACAAAATTCACTTAAAGTGTTCATCTGCAGTTAATATTCCTTAGATTTCAGTCTATGATACCTGTTGAAAGGGAGCGTCAGAGCATCTCTTGGCAGTCACTTTTGATGTCCATCAAGCAACTTCTTGCTTGAAACACTAGGTTGTGTAAGTGATAGGAGCTGACTTTGTGACTGCCAAGAAGGCCGGGACAGTGAATGACCTCTCTCTTTCTCCTCTCTTCCTTTTCAGGGAGATGAAGCTGATGGCACAGAAGACATGAGGGAGGCATGGGTAAGTGACCAATGTGACAAGTACCTCTAAGGTCAGATTTGCTTGCATGCATGAAATTTTAATGGAGGGAGCAACAGATCCCTTGTAGCTTAGTTGGCTAATGAAAATGTCTAGGTTCAAGTTAGCTATCCATGGGGCTTTGGAAGCAGTCATTCCACTGAGACATTATTTTTTAGTTATCTTGTGTTCTTTGGGAAGATCTCCAAAGCTATGACCTTGAATTAGATTTAATGTTCTTCAACAAGTCTGCTACAACTTGTCTTCTCTCTTTCTCTAAGAGATATTAGATGATTATGAGAAATTCTTTGAACTTTTTGGAAGAAAAGTAATGTGGTCAATTCCTGTTTATCTGTACTAATTAATGGAGAAGAGGAAGAAACATGGATAATGTAAAGCATCTCGTAATTCCAGAGTCCTTCATACTTGACTTTACAATATAATCAGACACCCAAGAAACAAGTCCTTCTTACACTATAGAGACCTGGAGATCTCTTGCTGGTTAGAGGACAGGGAAAACCATTATCCTGAGGATTATGGAGAATTAAATATATTATATTTACAGTCATTCTTTGGAAAAAAGAAGGATTTGTATATTGGCTGAAGGATTTAAAGAGTGCCACGCAGGTTTTTTATTTTGGAAAATAGTATATAACAGAGATTTGTTAATATCCATTTTGTTGTTTGTTTTCACAACCAAATCATAGTCTCAGAAGTGCTTTAGAATGCCACACAGAAAATCAGCAACTGAATCAGTGTGAGCAAATCAAGGAGCAAGTGGAGCAAATGTTTTTTCTCTTTTACTTCTGTATTTAAGCTGAAACTCCAAAAAACCACCTCCAATGCCACTTTCACAATTGAGGTAGCAGTAATATTTTGTACCTAGGAGAGAAATACCATAATGGCGGAGTATAGGACTGTGGAAGCAAGCAGTGGACTTTCTGTATTGTGTGAAATTGTCAATCACTCTTTGGAGCTGTGGTGTGTTAATAAAAAATCACGCTTGGTTCATAGTAAGGGGTGTGAGGGTAGAGGAAGGGAATATGGGTGAACTATTAGAAATTTTTCTGGGAAGAGTTAACAGAGTGAAGAAGATTATGGGAATATTGGAATTCTGATATTAGAATATTAGAATTTAGATGGCACCAGAATCATGCTAAGTCCATGAAGAGAATTGAAAATGAATTCAGTTCATTTCAATGAATGAAGACTTTGGTGTCATGGGACAAATATTTTTTCAGTGGCATTCAGGTTTTCTTTTAAACCTTTTTATGGCATTAGAAATACCTCCAGAGAGTATATTATATGTATCCAAGGTATCCTAGCTTGTAGCTCCACATAAGTAGAATTGAGAAAAACTGGGAAAGGCAATGCCTTAAAAAGTTTTCTTTAAGTCCATTTATTAAAAATTGAAGAGTAAATCTATTTGGTGAAGACAAGCTAGTGTCTTCATGGATGGAGTGTGTTACTTGACAACCTGAAAAAGAATCCACTAACCCAGTTCCCTGGAGCATCTGCTAACAAATGCCAAATATTTACTCCATATACCTTTTGAGGGAAGTTCAAATTGATTAAAATAGTCTCTCAGTTGTTAACCTTTAGGTGCCAGTATTATGATATGTAAGAATGAACATGGTCCAGGTCTCAGAGAATTAACCCTCACAAATGATAGAAAGGTAAAGCTATTGTCATGTTAGCAAAGAGAAAAACAGTACCTTGAAAAACATTTTTAGCCCCTCTATTTGAGCCAGTGTGTTCTTGTAAAAGTATTAAGTATTGGTTCTCCTACTCCCATTTCTCCTCCTTTCCAATACTAGCCAGTGTGAGACCACTCAGTACCAATCTGAATGCCTGGTCACAGCCCAATCTAAATTTCCACAGTTTTGCTCCAAGACAAGTGGTTGGCAGCATCTTAAAACTGCTGCCTCTCCCTTACTACACAACCATCCATCAGAGTGGCAGCTCCCCAGTTCTATTCTGTCAGCAAAAAGAGAAACCTGGCAACCAGGGATACAGAGTGCTGGGCTTTGATGAAAATGTCCCTTTGGCTGACCAGAATGGGCATTGTTCTTTCAGATCTTTTTTTTAATACAGTGTAACTACAGCTGCTATTGAGGTATATGCAGTTCCCTTTCCCTTTCCCTGGCCTTCCCTGTAATGGGTATTGAGATTGCTTATTTTTATTAATGCTGCTGGGTAGCAAAATGGATAGAATGCTAAATGTTTCTTCCTTTTTTCTTGCCTACCCACATTCATCTGTACCAGGGAGGCCTAGACCCAGCATCACCCTCCTATGCTATTCTATTCCCTTATTTTAGAAGTTCTCCAAAGAACATTTGCAACCTATCACTTATTTCTTGCTTTAACATCAGCAACATTCTTTGTAACTTGCCTGTATCCCTAAGGCATAATTTAAGCCCATTCTTTCATTTGTGCTTAAAGTGGAAAGTAACTCATTTATATCCTCTACATAGTAGTTTGCTGGTCATCAGCTCTGCTCAGTGTTTGTTTGATGTTACAGTTTCTCACCTTTGCCCGTACTCCACGGTCCCTTCATGTGTTTCTGTGTTAGTAACTTTAACAGTGTTACTACTTGTTGTTGTCAGTAAATGTCCTAAGTCAGAATGGGCAGGGCTATAGCCATTTTTTTTTATTTACTGTAGGTATTACAGCATATTCGAACTCTGGAAAGCACATGGTTCTCCTCTAAACCTGTCTCCATTCAGAAAATACTTAGTGAACAGGAGTACATTTGATCTAGGAAGTGATGAAAGCTGATTCTTACAGCGACTCAGCTTTATCGTCTGCATTAACAGTTCATATGTGGTAAGACAGTTTCTGCCAGTCAAGACTCTTCCTGTGTCAAATTTAGAAACAAAAATAGAAACTAGCTCTAAACTGTGAGAAGAAGACACTAATTCCAATTATGTGTGAAAATGTAGGGAAACATTTGTAATGTTTTCTCTATCAGTGCTGAAGAAGTCAGGTAACTTGTTCCACTGTCTGATATCTTAGTATCTAGTGTAGATACGGCCTTAAAAACACTTCCAGAAGGTGGCTGTTTGGACTTTACTTGTTTTTTTTTTTATCTGCTGCTCTGACCTTTTTTTTTTTTTTTAATTTCTTTGAGAAAAGTTTGTGCTATTTCTGCCTTTTCTCCCTATTTTAAGGATTTATTCTTTTGTGTCTACTATTCCTAGAGCCAATGTTGCTTTTATACTTGAATTCCTCACTAGAGGGCGTAAGTGCTTAAGAGAAATGATGTTGGTGAGTGTGGAAAGGTACCCTAGGGGACTTAATGGAGGTCAGGTGGCTTTTATTTCAAAGGAATTAAAGAAGAGCATCACTAGCAAGAGTTATCAGACTGTTTTTCCGGCTTCTGAGTTGTTAGAATTCCCTAGGACTTTGGCGATCACCCAGTCTGACCTTTCCTTCCTTATAACTGGGGAAACCAAGCCCAGAAGCTTAAGTAACTTCCCCCAGTCATACAGCTCACCTGTAGCCTGTAGTAATGCATGATTAGAACTGACTGACCACTGAAATATTTTTGAAAAACTGAAAACCATCAGTAAACTAATTGACTTTTAATACACTTCTAACTCCTAAGTCTACAAATCAGATATTAAGTTAGACTGATGTCTGACTCAGTGGGCCGATTTCCTACTAGTTTTTCACTACTCTTATTTTATTTTCCAGAGTAATTTAATAAACTGAGTAAATCATAGGAATAAAAGATAAACATATTCATGAAATTTCACTTTTGCTTTCCCTCTACCAACTCTTCTTCATTCTTGAACTTGGCTCTAGATGAGACTTTTCCCTCTCCGTTTTTAATCATCACTCCTGTCATCCCATCTTTCTAAATCAGCTAAACAGCTCTTGATAACTTTTGACCTTGATGTATTGTAAAAATGGTCCCCACAAGATCTGTTAATCCTCTCTACAGAAGGGACACAAGAATGTCAGGGAGCTTGGTGTCCCTGAGCATTGTTCAGCACCTTGTCTGCTGCCTTATGCTCCATAGACCATGTCCAGACTGCCTTTGAAGTCCAAGGGTGTAATGAGACTGCTCTTGCAGCATCAGAGGGATTCTATTGATTAAACTGTAGCTGCAAATGTTTTTTAAGTGGTTTCTCTTCTTTGTTCCTCTTGCCTTGCCTAATTTGTCTTTAGTTCTGTTTCAGCTTGGAACAAGGAGTACTGCCATTTTAGTTAAGAAGGTACTTGCTTTGAAAGCCCTTATTTCCAGTCGCTACTCCCAAGTTCTGTCTACCTCCTAGACAACTAGAATGGCAGCTCCCTTATGTATATATGATAGTCACATTTCCCCCATGACCAGCTAAACTGCCTTTTCTGCCATCATCTGAGATTTCTTACCTTTCTTGTGTATTATAGATTTCACTTCAGTTAAGCACTGATTGCTTTTTTTGTTGTTGCAAGGGGTTATTCATAAGAAGAAAAAAAGAGTAAATCCATATAAGATAGATTAATATGTAAAGAGAGGTAATTGGAGGTGCATAAAAAGAATACGTTGACTGCATTAATGTGTCCCAAACCTGCTCATCTCTACTTGTCCTATCTGTTTCTGTCAGCTGAATGACTGGTGATCATTTTTGTTTTCCCATGACAAGTCACCCAGTCATGACTTCTTTGCAATACCATCTTTCTCATGTCCTAGACACTATTTTTAAGTTATATATTTTTTCAGTTGTCAAGCATGTTCCACCTACATCCCTCACCCAGAAAAAAAGAATGAAACCCTTCTAACAAGTAAGTACAGTCAAACAAAATTAATTCCCACGTCCAAAAATGTGTGTTTCATTCTACATATTAGTCCACCACCTCTGTGTCATTTTGTTGTACATTCATCCTCATGACTCCATTGAGCTTGATTTTTACCTCATGGATGATATTTTAAATAATAACCTACATTTAATATAGCACTGTTAGAATTTATAGAGCACTTTCTGTACAACAGTTCTGTGAGGCAGGAAAAGCATATGTCATCACTCCCATTTGACAGATTAGAAAACTAAGGAAGCAGCATGATGCAGTAGAAAGAACATTGGTTTTGGTTAGAGGACCTGGGCTTAAATCTTGCTTCTGATACCTCCTGTCTGCATGACTTTGAGTAAGTCACTTAATCTCCCTTGCCTAAAATGGAGAGGTAGCTTCTGGCGCCCCTTCTGGAGGCAGATCTATAATCTTGTGGTCTTCCAGTTAGTTAAGGGATGAAGTGGCCTTGCCCAAGGTCACAGAGAGCAGAGTAAATCTAGGTCTTTTGACTTTTCCTCAGTCTAGTGCCCTTTCATTTAGCTTCCATGGTCTTACTTGTAATGTGGTGCATATGGAGAATCAGAGTGGCAGTCTCTCCTTTCTACATACCTTTAGTTGATGGCTATGTTGGGAGTCTTGATTGTTTTTCATTGAGGTCTTAAATTACTTGTTGAGCTAGATTAGAGAAGTACTGAGGCCTAGAGGATTCTGTTTTTTCCCAGGACCTTTTTGAGCATATAACCAAGTGAAAGGTCTGCCCTGCTAGCTAAATTATCAGTCTTTTTTTGTCCTACCTATGTTACTCCCTTCCCATCTCCCCATCCAGTCCTAATCCTTCATTTTACAGATGGGAAAACTTAAATGCCTTCAGGTTAAAATGACTTGCTCAAAGCCCTACATTCAGTAGTGAAGCTGGGCTTCTCAAACCTAGGTTCTCTGACTCCAGTGATACACTGCACAGTGGCCTAAGAGCTGCAGCTTTTCAGGTCTCCCATTCTAAAACCTTTTCTATACTAAGTTTTTGTCTTTGATTTCCTCCAAGTCCTGGAACTTTCCCTGCCAGTCTTCTAAGTCTGGATTCTTTTCCTTTTCCGCAGCAGCGTTTTCTACGAGTGCCTCTTTCCCCCTAAAGCACACCTAGTTATTTCCTAGCAACCCTCTCACTTTGGAAAACATCTCTGCCTACACTCTTTCTTTTAGGTAAATTCTGCGTCTGTTTTGTGTTTGCCTCGGCCTGGTTGCCTAATATGGTAAGGTATGTCCAAGCCACAGCCTTCACTGTTGAGATAGGGAAATAGCTTCACTAAGAAAAGAGGCAACAGCAAGTGAGGCTCAAGCCGAGGCTCGTTAAGGGGACGTGGTTTGTTTAGGTTGTTTTGGGGAAAGTTTCATTCCTCCTGTAACTGTCGTGATCTTTTTTTTTTTTTAAAAAAAAAGTGCTAACTTTTCTTGCTAGTAAAATAGAGGGAATAGATCCCAAAACAATGACCTTATTTTCTTTCAGTTAGTACGCTCCAGGGAGAGACAAGTTCAGGCTCTCTCCAAAAAAAGAGGACTCTTGGGAAAGGTTGGAGACATTAGCTAAAATGATCAGACTTTTAATGATGTGCAGAGTAAGAATAGATTGAGTAAGCAATGACTCTTATAAACAGTCTTTCTGGAACCAACTTCTCAGGGTCAGCAGAGACTCCCCCATGCTGGAGCCAGCCTGCTTGCGATTTAGGAAAGAACTACAGTGAAGGATGATGAGCAGTGGGGTCTGGGAAGGAGAGAGAGAGAGACTGAGAAATGCCCCAGACCAGCTTCTTAGGGGTAAGCTGCAATCCAGCCGGGGGCAGTGAACAAATTTCTGTGCTGCTTAACTCCACATTGGCCCAGAAAGGTCATTCCTTTCTCCATAGACTCACTCTGCCTTGGACAATAAGTTTCTTAAAATACTCCAGCATGTTCTGATTTTCTATATATGGGTCATACTTGTGCCTCATTCTAGCCATGATCTCTGTAAACCATTGTAAGAACAAAGTTGTTTTTGACATTTTCCTTTTAAAGGCTTGTCTGATTTGTGGTTGCTAAGAAAAGCCACATAACCAAAGCTCTGATTTACCTGATAGGAGGCCCTATCACTTATTAACACACTTCATAGTTTCAGTTGATTGTTACATAAAGCAGTTGCTCCAGTAAAGAATCAGAATTAATAAACATTATATAAACTGGATTCCAGAATAACTATTTGTGGTTATTTCATTACCTGGAGATAAAAAGATTGATCTCTTAAAGATAGTATACCTTTGTTTATTGACCTCCTTTCTCTTGACTTTTCTCAGGCCTCCAGTTACTTGACCTTCTAAGAAAATAATCTCTCCTAGGCCACTTTGGAACAGACAGAAATGATTCTGTTTTGCTGTGTTTAAAAGGGTATTCTTAAGAAAAGAAGTCATAACCATCTTCAGCTTTGAACATTTCTGTTCTGTTGTTACCATGATGACAATTTAACAAATTTGATAACAAAGAAATGGAGTTTATTTATTAAAGTAGCCTGGGAGAGACCTTAATGAAGCAGGCCTTTAGCAATAACTATTCCCCTTTCAATCTGAATTTAAGAGTTTGATTTTAAGAGCTATAATTTCTTATGTTGTCAGTACTCCTGTAGAGACTTAACAATGACAGTGTGGGTTTGGCCAGTGTTGAGGTTCTGATAAGTGATTCACCCAGCAAATAGGGTGTGGAGTATTCTGTGCCCTCTGAGGAAATAACAATATTAGCATGTCTGATAAACTTCCACCAGACAAGTCCAGTTTTGCCACCAGTGAGGCAGCTGGACTTGAGACATTAAAAAGGGCTGCTTTTTGTGGTAAGACTGAAATGGTGGAATATCTATGGTATAAATGAATATTTGGTTACATATTAATTATCTATGTAGCAGTTTGGGATTCACCAAGTGAAAGAGTAAGATTTATAGCTATTTAGTGAAAATGATGCCATCAGTGTATAAACTCTATCTGTGTGCTGTGTTTTTAATAGCCAAAGGGAATATTCATTTATGGCTCATGAATGTTTACACAAATGTGCCCAACTTAAAACCTTTAAAAAAGGAAATACTTGTAAAATATTTTGCAACCTGTTTTTACAGCCTGAACTTGTCCCTCTCACCTTTAATATCTTGTCTCCTTCCAAGACCTCTTGTTTTTACCTTCACGGATCTCTCCATATGCCCCCTCCTCCCCTCTGATAGTGCCACCACCCTCATGCTGGCCCTCATCAGCCCACCCTTGGATCATTGCAAGAGTGTTCTGGCAGGTCTCCCAGCGTCATCTCTCTCCACTTCAGTCCATCTCCCACTTAGCTCTCAGATTGATCTTCCTAATGTTTGTGGGTGTCTCAGCATCCTACCACACAAATGTGCATGTGTATATACACACACACACACATCCAGTGGCTGTTACATCCAGGATCAAATATAAAATATATATAAATATATATGTAAATAGTTATTAATACAAATACAAAATCCTTTGTTTGGTTTTAAAAGCTCTTCATAACGTGGCCCCTTCTGTCTTTCTGGTCTTCTTATACTTTACTCCCCTCCAAGTACTTGTGATCTGGTGACACTGACCTTGCTGCTGCTCATGCAAGACCTTCTGTCCTCTACAAGACCCTGGCTGTGCCCTTTTCCTGGCTCTCCCCTATGCTGGTATTTCCTTCTTCCTCATCTCCGCCTCCAGGCTTCCTTGGCTTCTTTTAGGTCTCAGCTAAAATCCCACTTTCTATAGGAAGCCTTTGTTAAATCCCCTGAATACTGGTACCTTCCCTTTGAGACTAGGTCCAGTTTATCTTCTGTATCTCTTTGTACATAATTGTTTGTATGTTGTCTCCCTTGCGAGATGGTGAGCTCCATGAGCCTCTTGCCTTTCTTTATATCCTCAGCGCTTAACACAGTGCTTGGTATGTAGTTGATGCTTAATAAATGCTTCTTGACCTGACTTTGCTAACGTGTCTGCTTGAAGGTACATTCTATTGACTGAAGGAAACAATAAAGACTTTTTTATTACTAAAACTTAAATACACAATCAGAAAAGAAAAAGAAACAATTTAAATTTTGAAACTTCAATACAAAATAAGAAAGGAAAAAGAGAAAAGCATGTTGTGTGAGCAGCACATGATATTTAATAAAGACATTTTTAAAAAGCACTTGAGTCACTTGACAGCTTACAACAGAATTTTTACGATAGTTATGGTGCTTTCAGCACTAGCTTACATTTCCAAAATTATTCCAGATGACAAAATTTTAAAAATGAAAATAATATTTTTGAATGACACCACCAAATAAAACATTTGGGCTCAAAGAAAAGTCTCCATTTAGAACCAGGTCAGAAGTATTTCAAAAGTGTTGTGACAGGTTGGGGACTCCATTCTTCTGGCATGGGGTGATCTGTGACAACTTCCTGTTGACCCTTGGGGAGGTAGAAGAATAAAATGTATGTGACTTGTGAACTGGAGGAACAAGAGAAGGAATGGTCACACTCTGATCCTCCCTAGTCACATGGGAAAATTGAACCAATTCTGTGAGCAGCAACTCTCAAAATAAGCAGGGAAGAGAGCATGGTGGTAGTGATCACCCCCTGTGCCACTGAATATTAGCCCACATGCCATGTTGGGCTCACATGTTGTGTGAGTTGTTGAGTTAGAGATTGCTTGCCAACATTTTACTTTGCTTTTATCCTAGTACCTAAGCATCTTTCCAATTCTCTCTGCTAACTCAATTGCTGACAGTTTGGAGGATGGTAAGATGAAGTTGGCTGTTGAGATGGTATTTGTTCACATTTGGAAAAACTTTGATGCGTTTTGGTTCAGAAACAAGCTCTTAAGTTATGTGTGGCATGGATAGTGCTACTGCTGCTGCTGTTTTGTGTTCTTTATGACTGTAGCCTTCATGTCATTTTAGATGAAATTTCTCTATTCTGTTCTAGTTCATTACCCTTTGAGGAGAAAAATCAGGAGAAGCCCCTCACGGCCTCCCTTTCTGTTTACTTCATCTGCTTTCTTCCCTCTTCGTCTTCCCAAAGACCTCTCTCGTAGGTAAACTGGAAGAGCAGCGTCTGGGCTAGATAAACCAAGGACTCTGTGAAGTTTTACATTTAAGATTTGTAGATCCTTGGAAAGGCCTCTGTCAGAAAGTTACTAATTGCCATCCTTCACTGTGATTGCTGGGTTGTCATTCAAATTCTTAAGTCTGAAGGACATTAACCTTGTTATTTTTTTTGCTTTGAACTTTCTCCTGACTATGAGGAGAATTTCTTTGGAGATAGGGAAGGGACACGCAAAGAAGGGAAGGAGAAGGAGATTTTCACTTCTGAACACCTGGTTTTCAAATAAATTGTTAGTACCTAACTAGAAGTTCCTTGAAGGCAGGAAACTTGAATTCCATTTTTTGGGATATTCTTCAGCACCTAGAACCAGGCCTTGAACATACTCAGTAAATACTTTTTGGCTTAATTTTGACTCGATTTTCTGTAGGGAGAAGTCAAACTCATTGCTTTTGTCAGTCAATCAATAAACATTTATTAAGCACCTGTTATGTGCTAGGCACTGTGCTAAGCCCTGGGGATGCAAGAGATAAAAGACAGTCCCTGCCCCCACTAAAAGGGAACTGTGGTGGGGAACTGAGTGGGAGGTACCTGGAGAAGTCTAGGTGGGAGATGGGTAGGAGATGAAAAGAGTGCTGGCCTGGGCGCCCTCCTGACTTGGCAGTGCGATGAGTAGCCTTCTGACCTCCCCCACTTCAAAGGTCTCCCTCATCACAGTGACGTAACCCATTTCAGAAATGAACATTTGAGCATGGGGCTTTCATTTCCAGAAGAGGCCAGACCAGGTTCTGCCTGGCAAATTGAGTTCTTTCAGAAATTTTCAATGTCTCCCTCATTAAATGGTGAGGTTCTTGATACTTAATCTCTCTTTGTATCATCCTCAGTGCTTTGCTTAGCACAATGGCTGACACATAGTTGGTGCTTAATAATAGTTGTTGACTGACTGACTAGTTGCTTTCCCACTCCTCCCAGAAGGTTGCAGGGTTCCATCAGAAGGGTAACAGAAGTTACACAAAAGAGTGGCACTCAACCATCAATGGAATTTCATTCTCTCTTTATGGCTCATCAGCCACTTATGACTTTGATGGATTTTCTTTACTTAACAGTATTGTGAGCTTCTTGTTAATTGCAGTTTGCTTTGCAGGCTGAGGTCTGAGTCAGTTTGCCATTTATTTTCTTGCAAAGGCTTGAGCAGGGCAAACCAATCATCTTGTTAGATTACAAATTGCATTGTTGGTTTGATTCTGCACTTTAGAAAAGAGCTCCTCCTCTCTAAATAATTTTCTCTCCACAATTCTGCTTTTTCCCCTCCTAAGAACTGATGATAGGCCTATATTCTTTAACTACTTCTATTAGAATATAAATTAATCACATTTCTTCCCCCTCCCCTCCCCGCCCCATCCTAGAAGAGGATTGTTATAAAAGCTCTTTTGGATTAAAATAGTAGATAAGACAGTGACATGAGAACCATCTTTGGGTTCTTATTATCTTGTAGTCAATCCCAGGCCTGCCTTGCCCTTTGTTTCTTTGCTGCATTTGGTTATGGAAATTTTTCAAATAGGAGACTTAGTTGAGGATAAGCAAAATTTTGTCAACAAGTGACCCCAAATGACCTTAACCCAGGAAGTTTCACTAGACTGCATTAGTGAAAGAATTGAACTTAACTTTGGAAAAACATTCTCCAGAGATGATAGACTTTGAGTTAAGTAGGAATGGTTTCCTTTTCTTAAAAACAAATCAGCTTTTAGAAGAGTGGTTTCTGTCTCAGGAGAATACCTCCATCTGTCTTTTTCCTCCCACACATACCCTTAAAAAAATTAAAAAAGCAAATACCCTTTTGAGCATGAACAAGGAATCAGGAACTCATGGTTCTGGTCTGAAATAAATAACTAACTTACTGCTTGACCTTGAGGAAATCACCTAACCTCTCTGGGCTCATTAGCCTAAAGTTTCCATTTATATGCTCTACCCATTTATATGCTCCAACTCTTATAGTCCTTATTAAGATTGAAATAATATATCTCAGTGAGCCAGAGCCAGGTTCTGTTATGTGGATGCTAAGTGTCCCAGATAAGGATGATGAGACTAATGGTCCCTCGCTTCTACTTATTTAATTTGCATTTTGAAGTGCTTTGAGTTCTTTTGATGAAAGGTACTTTTGAACTCCAAGAAAAAAAAGTGTTTGTGAAAGAGATGGTACCTTTCTTCAAAATACTGCAGTGGTATGAGCAAGGATTGTGAAGTAAAGTCTGTGTCTCTAAACAGTTAGAAGCCTTGTAGGAAATTCACTAAGGACTTGTTCAGAGAACTGTTTTTACTTGTTAGATGAGCATCATCCTTGGTTCTTACAGCAGAGGTTGGAAGATTAAATATGCTAAAAATCATAGAATCTGGGAATTGAAAGAGGCCTGCAAGGTCAGCTAGTCTTTCTTCTGCCTTAGCAAGAATCCTTTCTGTAACATCCCAAATAAATGGGCATCTGACAGAGGACAACTGACAGCAGAAACATTCACCCTTCTACATATAGTGAACCTCACTAATGGTACCATAGACTGTTGAATTGGTACGGTTTGCTTTGGGTATGTATCATCTTAAGAAAACCTCCCAAATTTCTACGGAGAAATGAATAGGATGTTGCTAGAAGAGAATCTTCAGTCTTCATAGGATTACAGACTAGATTTGCCATTTTCTCATTCATTCATTAGACCTATGGGGGCAGCTAGGTGGTGCGGCGGATAGAGCACCAGTACAAGAGTCAGGAGGACCTGAGTTCAAAATGTTACCTCAGATACTTGACACTCACTAGCCGTGTGACCTTGAGCAAGTCACCTAACCCCAGTTGCTTCATCCTGGGTCATTTCATCCTGAGTCATCTCCAGTCATCCTGATGAATGTCTGGTCACTGAATTCAGATGGCTCTGGAGGAGAAGTGAGGCTGGTGACCTGCACAGCCCTCCCTCAACAAAGTCAAGTGCAAGTCGTCATTATTTCTCTGATGGCATGGTCTTCTTTGGCAGCAAAGGATGAACACACATGAGACCTACAAACAGAGGATAAGCTAGTTTGGTATGAAATGCTTGTACTAAGGGTAAACCAGTCACACCTTCAGATTTTTATCTCAGAAAGTTCACATTGTATCCAATGTTGTACAAATCAACTTTTAAAAGTCCCAGTTTTCACCCTTGTCTCTTTGTCTCTTCAGGGCTCCTGTTTTCTCATCGATAGAATTCACATTCTATTCTACTGACATTTCCTTCCCCAATTCTTTTTTTTAATCATTCCAGCTCATTACACTAAATTCCCAGTAGGATATGTTTCTAGGGTTGGATAAGCAGGTCTCCAGAGAGCTGTATTGTAGCCTTGCTTCATATTTCTCTCCTTTGCATTACCACGTTTGACAATTTTGCTTTTTCTTTTCAATACACATAGTCAAAAAGCCCTGACCTCTGCTTCTTCAGACAGCAAATTCCTCACTGGAACAGTCTGTATTCCATTTATGGAAAATGGCAATAGGGAATGTACATCATGCTTACTACACAGCCTGTTGCCAGCTCAAAGATCTTACCTTCTTTTTTTGTGCTCCTCTCTTCCATGTTTGCAATTTCACTATTATCTGTTCTTTACTAAATAGCTGAATAAACTTTGCCAAGGAGGGATCTTCCTAACCACAGCTACCATTGGGTTTTGACTTGGGCTGTATTTGCCATGTCTGCCAGCTACAGAGTCAGGATGGATATTTCAACTGCAGAAGTCAGACTGGAATTTGTGTAGCATTAGAAATGCTAGATTCTAGTGTTTAGAAGCATAAAAGCATACTGAGAACATGGAGTAGACAGAGCATGAAGTGACTTAGGCCACCAGCATAATAGTTAGGAGCTGTGTAGGAATAGGAAAGGTTGAGAATACAATCAAGATACATAACAGCACAGACCATTTTGTAATGATCCTAAGAATCTCATGTCTTCTCTATCTGGGTTGAATTTCTTAGAATAGATTTATTGGAGCTGAGAAGAGAGATCTTTCAATAATTATTTCTAGGAGTAATCAAAATAGTGAATTCCTATTCAGCACCCTTTGTAAATTCCCACCTTTATGCTGTGGAGCAGTGATCTATAAATTCTCATCACAGACAATTTATTGACAAGAAACACCTTCTAAAGTACAGCCAAACCCTGCTGACTGCTGTTGATTTGGAACCTTGTATTTCTCAGGCACCCTTTAGGGAAAGAAGTTGTTACTGAGTACCACTATTCTTCACACCCCTAAAACACAGGGCCACCATATTGGGATTGTTTCCTAGAATCCTAATAGACTCTTTGGGAGACAGAGTGGCTTCAATTATATTAAACTTCAGGCCAACTGAAAGGACCCAAGAATATCAACTTTGGCAGTTGGTGAAATTGAGAACCAGAGGCCGCATTGAACCCCTCAGTCACTTTCACTAAAGGTGGTAAGGGGCAGGCATCAGACAGCAGGATAGACTCATTGGCCACAAAGCTTTAGAGTACAGCTGGTTCATGATAATGCCCTGATTGCTGTGTTCCCCATATGGAGAGGGGTAATAAGTCCCCTCCGTGTGGTGAAGTGGAGATGGATCCCTTCTAATGAAGGTTCCTTATAAAGAATCACTGAGGAAAGAACTCATCCAGGTGATATTGACATTAACCAGTGAAAAGTGATATTTAGACCAGCATGGTATACAGGGATCACAGATGTAATTGGCTCTTCTAAACAAGGTCTTAGTACAACCCAGGAAACAATATTACAGAGGTACAGACACGAAACATTTCAACAATGAATTATCTAATAGGTGGGATAGCATGCATGTTCTCAAGTGAGGAAACCTGTTGGTTTCCCAGTGATGAGTCTTCAATTAACCCCTTCTCTTTGTGAATGCATTTGTACCTATAAATACACACACAACTAATATGCCGTGTTTTTAGGTGTAATTTTCTGGTAGTAGTGATTTTATACTAACCCAGGGATACTGTTTCATCCAGTACCTTTGAAGGCTAACAGCACCTATTCACAAACAAGATTTTTCTTCTGTACAGCAAAGCTACCTGGACCATGAGTCTGTGAATTTTGTTACATTTGTTACATACAAATTTTGTTACATACATGGAGCGGCTAATTCCAGAAATCTGATTAATTTATTTTTCACATTGATTTCTTTTTGCTACATCATTGACTGTATTTTGCGAACTTAGCCAGCTGCAGTTTTTCAAGAAGTGTGTGTCATTCTTATACTTTCCAACACTACTTGTCTCAGCATAATTGTGTTTCTTTGCAGTGGCCTTACAGTTTAGGAGCATCAGAAGGGATGACTATTTATTGCTAACCCTGAAAGTGTTTTCCTTCTAGGTAATCAACCTAGGGAACTTTGGGTTTTGAGCCTTAAATTCATTTATTTAATAACATGCAAATTCCAGAACTTATAAATTAGTAGGGGTAATGTTCTGTTTAGGTATAACATCCTTCTTGGCTACTATTTCCTGACGTGGAGGTGACTTTGAGTTCTCTAAGACTGTGCTAGCAGAGTGTGAGGTCTAGTAGGTCCTACCAGTCTGAAAAGGCTTAGATCAGGAATTCTTAACCTGAACTTGGTTTTTTTGTGTTTTAAATAACATACATATTGATAACTATATTTTGTTATAATTGATTTCCTTTGTAATACTATGTATTCATTTGAAAACATTTTTTTCTGAGAAAAATCCCATAGGCTTCACTAAACTTCCAAAGGAGTCTGTGACACACAAAAAGTTAAGAACTCTGATTGTGATGAAATGCCTTCCATGAACTCATCTAGGTAATAAGAGGGCAGGTAATCAGCTGATAAATATTTTAAGCCATATCTGTTCATGAAGACCATTTGCTAAGGCACAGAGGTGTGATAATCTGTATGTGGATCACTATCTACATTGATAAAATCATAGATCTTTGAAGTACATACTGCAGAACAGCGGTCTTTGTTTGGATTTCTTCTTAGTCTTATTTTTGCAAGATGTCATTTAGGGCTTTCCTATACTTTTGACTTTCTTCTGTGCTTCCTGCTTCCTCATTTCTTGAGAATACCCTTATTTCATCAGTACCTAGGGACTTGTCTCTTGGCAGAGCCACAGTGACTCTCATATTCAGGGAACAGGGTTGAAAGGTGGAGAAATCAAAAGTTATTCTCATTAGTATTCAAAAACATAGGGTGCCAGGGGAAGATAATATGGTAAATACTGTGAAGAGAAGAAAGCTCAGCCCAATATGCCTTCTGTAAATATTTAGCATTTTAAAAGAATTACACTTCTGGATCTTTATTAGAAGAATGGACTTCATAGGTGTGTAATCTATAGAAATTTGGTAGAGGAAAGTAGAATTGAATGGTCTAGTTAGTTTTTGCCCCCAAAAAGACCTATTTCCTTATCCTCTATGCATCTTGAAATCATACAAATATAAACCCTCTCTCTCACCGTCTGGTACTATCACCCTTTTTGTGGAAGATCTAAAAAAAAAAATTTACCAAAATTAAAAGAAATGTAGCTGAACACGAATAAAAATTGGATTAAAGGTAGAATGTATGATCCACCATACTGTTAATACTTTTGTAGGTTTCCAATGATTGCTTCTGATGTTTGCTGTTACCTTTTCATTGCAGATTTATAGATTCATCTTTCGTGGGGCCCAATCATTTCACAAACCTTGAGCTTATAACTTACTTGCCTTTAAAAAATTCTGAACTTAGTTACCAAAAAATGAGCCTTTTCACTGTACAGAACACAAAAAGAGAATTGATTGTATGTGAAACTGTGAATCTCCATTTCACACAACTTCATATCTTTCTAAACCTTGAGTCTATCACCCGTCAGGAGGTGCTTTATCTTAGGTCCTCTGGAGAAATGGTTATCATTACAGTCATAGTACTTAAGTCTTTCAAAGATTTTTTTTATTTTAATATTGTTGTTCATATAGAAATTATTCTTCTCCTTCTGCTAATTTCACTCTGCTTCTACCCAGGGTTCATCTCTTTCATCATTTCTTAGGGCACAGTAATAGTTTATGGAATAGAATATATTATTCTGTTAAACTCAGTGATTTGTTCATTCCTTAATTAATGGACACATCCTCAACTCTAGTTCTTTTTTTCTTTACTTTATATTCCCTTTTAATCTTCTTTTCTCTGCTGTGTCTCCACCCTCACAAAAAAAAAATTGGGATCAGTAGTTTTATTTCTTTACCAGACTATTTGTATTCCTGATAGTGTGTTCAGACCTCCATTGTCAGTTTTCAGTTGTTAGAGTTACTCTTTTTCCTATGTTGAATTTTTGGATATCTCTAGATCTTTAATAATTTCTTAGAACGATAGATTTTATCTTTGGTTGGCTCACTTCTCTAGCCTCAGTTCTTGAACTGAGGCTTTGTACCAGGGTTGTATGAGCCCTGGAGCTTCAGGGCCCTTTATAACATATCAGGACAGAGTATGAGGAACTTGGAGTCTGTAGGCACTTGAGCTATCCACGCCACATTAGTTATTGCTATTCTCAGTGGCTTCTACGGTCCCTGCTGTGAGTTTTTAATAACTCATAATTTCTGATCACCCTGGGGCTATCTTGGAGGAACTCTTCTCTACCTTTGCTGCTTCTAGAAACAGAACCTTTCAGACTACATGTGTCTTTCCTATCTCTGGACATGTTGGGCAGACTACCAGCTTGTTTGCCTTCACTGGCACTGGTGCAGGCACTGGCTTTGCTTGTGGGTGTCTTTCCTATTGCCCATGGACTTCTGACTAATTCTTTTGTGCTGTTATAAGGTGAAAGAAGTCATTTATGATAGTTTCTTGTTGGATTTCTTTATAGTTATTCAATCTGGTATGAATTTTAGGTTTTTGTTGGAGTGAGTATGTAAGAGCTAGGCAGTTTACTTCCATTCAAGTAGCTATCTTGGTCAGAACTTTTGGGCCTCCAATTTAGATATGGTTCCATTAGCTAGGTTTTTTTTCCTTCTGAGTTTCAAAGATGTTGTTTTGATTTACACCCACAAATTGTATAGATTGTGATTATCAGAAATAACTTATTAAAAACAGTTGAACTTAAATGACCAATCAAGATAGTAGAGTAGGAAGAATACAACCCAACTGTCTCCTCAACTATTCCAACAAAGATCTAAGAAGAGTGCCAGATCAGGTAATGATAAGGATATCTAAGGGTGGGCAAACTTATTACGTCACATAATTGGGGTGTTCAAGTATAAATCTATACAGACAAGGAAGGGGTAGGGGAAGTAGGTATCTGAACTTCACTTTTTCATCAGAACTAGTCGAAGGCCAATAGAATAAACATATAAAGTTTAGTTTAGAAATATATTCACCTCAACAGAGAAACAGAGAAGGGAAAGAGGAGAGGGAGAGGACAAGGAGAAGGAAAGTGGAAAATAATAGGGTGGGTAGATTCCGAGGAAGATAGGTCAAAAGCAAAACAAACTCTAAGCTCAGAGGGAAGGTCATGAAGAGGGGTTTAAAAGGAAAGAAACAGTGTAACAACCTGTGATATCAAGAAAGCAGGGGATAAAGACAAGAAAGAGTGTAAAGAATGAGGTAGAGGAAAATATACAGCAATCATAACTGAATGTGAATGAGATGGATTCACCTATAAAACAGAAGAGGTCAACAGAATGGATAAATTCATTCTACCTCTTTGGGTTATGAGTAACAATCATGATCTCAGGTAAGGAAATAGGAAAAATTAATTTAATTAAAAGAGATTGTCATGAAAACTACATTTTGTTGAAAGGTACCATAGATAGGGAACTAACTTAACATATGTGCAAAAAAAAAAGACTTAGCACTTAAATACTTAAAGAAAAGGCTAAACAACTTGTGGGGAGAAATAACCAAATTATAACAATGGACTACTTCAACTTTTGCCTTTCAGAGCTAACAACTCTAAACAAAAAATAGACAAGAAAGAAGCTAAGGCCCTAAACAGAATTTTAGAAAAATTCAGTATTATAGATCTCTGGTAATTATTGAGTGGAAATAGACAGGAATATACATATTTCTTGGCTCTGTATTGCATCTTTACAAAAATTGACCATGCAGCATAAAAACCTTACAAATTCAGAAAAACAGTAATATTAAACACATAATTTCCTGACCACAATGCACTTTAAAAACATATTCAGTAAAGAACCATTGGATTAAAAATAGAAGCCAAATAACTTAATCCTACAAAATTAGTAGGTCAAAGAACAAATCATAGAAACAGTAATTTCGTTAAAGATAATGACAGCAATGAGATAGCCTAGTAAAGTTTATGGAATTCAGCCAAAGCAGTCTTTAGAGGAAAATTTCTATATCTAAGACAACTGAATTTAATGAGCAGACTTTGTTTAAAAATGTATGTTTAAAGGCAACTTTCAAAGTATTTCAGGTACAACTAGCTATAAACTTGTTTCACTAATACTTACCTTTTGCCTTATTACCTTAACCTGAATTCTTCACTTATAGTAGAAGGTCTTTCATAGTTTGCCTTTAGGTTTTGGTTTGGCTTTAGATCAGATACTCTGTGTGGCTTATCCCTCAGTATTTGAACACTTTTAGCTAACCTAATGAGAGTCTGTTCATTAAGGTGAATATCTCCATATGCTGCTCCTTTTTACAGATGATATTGTGCTGGTAAGTCCCATTGCACAACCTCTTGGAAGAGCCTTGTAATCACTTGAGAGTTTGCCTTGATCTCACATAGGGAAAAATCAAGTACATTAAAAAATGTCTTTTGACATACAGATAGATGAAAAGTCTGTAGGTTTGTCTTTCAAAGCATATATATTGCATCAACAGTGCAATTGAATAATGTGTTGGACCCAGGTGGAGAAGAGCAGCCTGGATCAACCTTGGAAAATTGCAAGGCTACCTTAATGGCCTTCAAATTCTCCCATAAATAAAGCCCTATCTTTTAAAAATAATACTGGCAAAATATTGTGTTCTCTGAAAAATTAAAAATGAGCACCACTCAGTGCAGTGGTCGAGAGATACATGGTGGATGTGAGCAGACCACAGTAACAAATAGGGGACTCCAAAGATGAACCTGAGCAAAGATGCCATCTAAGTATGAAAAAAAGGAAATAACCTTATTACATAGCAAGAGTAAGGTATAACTGGTAGAAAGCCTGTCATCCTTTTGACATCAGGAAAAATTGAGGAAGGCACCCAGCACAACAGGTGGACATATCTGTGGGAATATGGATAAGAGTTGCATAGGATGGACAGACCTTGATGAATCGGAATCTGTATCATTGAAGGGAACAACCACATCAGTGAGATCTTTGATCCATTTGAATATGTTTTGAGTAATGGATCTCTTTTAACTACTTCCAAACTAATCAGAGATTTAGAATGCTCCTTTTGCCTCTCATGTCCTTCCACATCTCCAGAAAAGAATCTGCTGGTGGTGTGCTAACTTGAGGATTAGGCTTTTGTTTTTTACTCTGCTAATCATGAGAAGATGGGAAGAAGTGGAAAGAACCAGCCTCTGCTCCCCTGCACTGCTAGAGCTGGAAGAGACTCCATTTTTCATTCAGGCCATGTCTTATAGCAGTACCTGGGACTCCCCAGCTCACTTACACACTGGAATCTAAACTGTGCCATAACACTGCCTTTGGGGACCAGACATGCTTAAGAAGGGTAGGAACATTTTATAGACTGATAAAAATTTGCTAAGAGTTTAGATTTTTGGAAAAAACCTACAAATCTCTTTGAGAAAAGTCTTGCCCCACCTATTTGTTTTTAACCTTTTTGTTGGGTATTATCTTCTCCCTACCATCCCATCACATGTTGTGCATACCTTTATTGGATGATGTGTATTATTTCAGTTTTCACTTTTTTATTGCTTGTTAACAAAGAGCACTTGTCAGAGGTACCCTGTTAGTTTGAAAGTCATATGATTTCAAACCATTCTTTATTTTCCTCGTATTCCTATTCTTTGGCTGGGGATGGTTCATTTCAAAGAAGTGACCAAATGGGGTGATGGGAGGAAGAGATTCATTTTGTGTCAGATTTCTTGCAAATCCCTTACCACAAATTAAAGTCTACATCCCTGGAAACCACCTTCCAAGTATCATATTTAAATTCCCCCAAAGAAAAAGGGATCTCAAGATTCATACAAAGTACCAATAAAATATTAAGGTATAGAAATTAAGGACAAAGGGCACATAGTGGAAAATTTTTTCTTACTCATCCTATTACAACCAATCCCTCAAAATGTTTGATTCCTAATAAAAATAGTCACAGGATGTACATGGGGGAGATACAAGCTAAGCTCCCCATATTTAGAAAGTGCACAGAAAGGAACCAGGAACTAATAATTTCTCATGACAGTTCAGGGGATGTGAACAATTGATAAATACTTCATAATTAATAAACTCCTGTTAGATTATAAATTCCTTGAAGGCAATTACTCCATCTTTTACAATTTTGTATGATATCTTAGTATACATAGTAGGTACTTCATAAAGCTGAAAACTTGAGAGCTTTGCTTAAAAATCGCTGCTCCCTTTTGTGTTCCTCACTCTTAAAGGAGAAATTCAGCAACTGATAACACTTATTTTTAAGGTTATTCAAGTAAAATTAATAGAGACTTGAATTTCAAAAGAATGTCACAAATCATCTTGGAACATGAATCAGTGTCTTTGACAGCAGCCTTGGCAAGTGATAATCCAACCAGTTTGATCATTTCTAGTAATGATGTCACTGACTTCTGAAGCAACTCATTCCTTTTTTTGGACAGCTCTAAAATGTGAAGAAGTTCTTTATGTTGAGCCAAAATCTACCTTCCTGTAACTTCCACTCCATTACTCCTTCAGTCCCCTGGAGTGAAATAATGACAGTACTACTAATAATAAGCACTTAGAAAGCACTTTAAAATTTGCAGAGTGCTTTGCAGATATCTCATTTGATCCTCATTACAGATGTGGAAAGGCAGACAGATTCAGTGACTTGCCCAGGATCCCAGAGGGAGTGTCCAAGAATGAATCTGACATCTGGTGCAACACTTCATCCACTGCACCACCTATCTGCCTCAAGAAACACTGCAGAACAAAACCTTTCAAGTAGTTGAAGGTGTCAGTCATATCCCTCATTCACATTCAATGCAGTTCAGCATATATTTTATTATGTGCCTATTATGTGCAAGGTATTGTGCTGAGTGCTAGGGATACCAGAATAAAAAGCCATATTGTTGCTGCCCCATAGGAGTTTGCAATCTAGTACAGAATGAGTCCTATACTCATCTACAATATAAATTAGGTTATACTGTTTGTAAGATATGCACAGACAAACCCAGGAAATTTGGAGAGGAACTTGAGGGGATTAGGGAATCCCTTCATGACTAGGTACCATTTGAACTGGTTCTTTCTTCTTCAAAGGATTGGGAGAGGATTTTAGCAGGTGGAGCTGTGGAAGGAGGCCATTCTAAGAGTAAGAAACAGAGTGAACTTGGAGCAGGAGGGAGTGGGATGAGGAATAGCATGAAATAAGTCTGAAAAGGTAAGTTGGAGTATATTTCGCTTGTAGACAGTGAAGGGTGCCACTAAAGACTTTTGGGTAGGGGGATGACATGATCAAACCCACTCATTAGAAAGACAGTAAGTGTGAAGGGTGGATTGGAGAAGGGAGAAATGGAAGGAAGGAAGGAAGAGCAGTTGGCTGTTTTAGTAGTCTAGATGGATATAATGACGTCTTGGACTTGAGTAATAGCAGGGTAGAATAGTTGAATAGAAGATATATTTTAAAGGAAAAATCAACAGAATTTAGCAACTGATTAGAAAAGAATGGGGAAAATTAGAAGAAAAAATGTTCAAAGTTTTGAGTCGGATGACTGAGAGAATGTTAGTGCTAATCAAAAAAAAATTAGTGAGGAGAGTGATTGCATTTGGGGCACAATAAAGAAGATAAGTCCAGTTTTACACATATTTCATTTTAGATATTCTTGGGACTGCCAGGTAGGTATGTTCAGCAGACAGAAATGTTGACATAGACTACAGTAGATTTAAGGAGTGAGTTCTGAGCTGGCAACATACATTGGAAAAAGAAAGGACTTGTTTATCCAGGCTAAACATCCTCCTCTTCTATTATTCCTGAAGTCAAGTCCCTTCACCATCATGGTTGCCCTCCTCTGAACATGGTTGTAAATATTCTGCCCCAACCTGGCACCTAGTGCTGCAGATCATTGATGATCTGTCCAAGGTAGGATACAACTGGACTTATCACCTTCCTCATTCTGGACACTGTATTGATGCAGCCAAGATCCCATCATCTTCTTGGGCTACCACATCATGCTACATTATTAACTTATAGTCAAGTTAAACTCCCCAGGTCTTTTTCATGTGAACTTCTGTTTAGCTAGGCCTCACTTTTCCTTGTATAGTTGATATTTTTACTTAAGTATGTTTACATTTCTCCTCTATTGAACCTAGTAGGTTCTAAGTCATCAGTATTTTCAGATTTCTGTTTCATCCTACATCTTATTAGTTATCCCTTCACCCTGTCCCTGAACAACTGATGCCATCTATTGCTTTATCTGAGTTATGATAAAAATGTTGAATATAAAGGTCAAGGTATTTCCCAGTATAGGTCTCCTCTATTTTTCCAGACTTTTTCATATGCATTATGCTCCAGGAAAACTAAGCTGTCATCTTCTCTTGTCTTACACCAGCCTCCATCCCTTCCATCTTTCATGGGTTTATTCTTGGAATGCCCTCTCCCTTTTCTCTTCTTTCACTGTATATTGAAATCCTACCACTCTTTTACAGCCCAGTTCAAATTCTACCCCCCACAAAAAGATAGTAATCTTTCTCCCACAAACTACATGTAGGATATTGTTTGTATTTATGGTCATTTCGTCATATGGGTGTCTGTCTTAACATTCTCCTAAATTGTTATAGAGTCTGAGTCTTTAACAGGATAGGCACTCTGCCATGTACAGTCTTTGTAACTTCCTTCTACCACCCTGCCTTGTTACCAGTACAATGTAGTACACTTAGGATACACTAAAATTTCATAAACTAAATAATGCTGAGGAGAGAACATGAGATATACTAGTAGAGATGTCCCTCCAGGGAGACATTCCATTAATCAATACTTTGTGTTTATATGGTTCCAAATGTACTTGCTATAAAACCTACATCTTCCCATCTTTTCCCCAAGGCTATCATGAGCTACTTTGTCAGATACTTTACTGAAATTCAATTGCTTTATTTCTAGGATTTTTCTAGTACTGCTTAAGGAACTCCTGTTTAAAAAAAGAAAAAAGAATGCATCTTATTGCCTCTATTAAATTGAAAGCACAGACATGGGCCATGCCACATCCATCTTTATATTTCCTTCATTGTCTAGCATAGTGCATTACACATAGTAGGCACTTTTTTCCCCTAGAGAAAAAAAATTGAATAAGTTCATTGACCATCATGCCAGACAATACAACCAAAACGGTAGATTGGTTAGTCCTGTGTCAATACCAACAATCTTAGAAAAAAGCACAAGTGCTCTTGAGGGATAAGTTAGGAGCATGTGAAACTCTGGTTTGAGTATGGTCTATATTTGCAAAGTAAAATTGGTTACAATTATCTGATTATTTCAAACAGTGAATTTATATTATCCAGATAATTGAAGTTTAAATGGCATTATTTTAGTCTAAATTAAATAATTGCCTCACTTTTCCATTTCATTCTGATTATGTTCATGTTCTTTCCTCAAAGTTTTCTAAAATCACTTAATTTAAAATAAAATAAATACATAAGCAATTTGACTATTTTTTGAAATGACAGGGTATTCATTCCACAAGCATTAAGATTAGTAGTTACTTAGTGGATACCTAGCACAGTGCCTGGTACATAGTAGGCACTTAGTAAATGTGTACTATATTATGTTGATAAATATTTATTGAAATAATGTTTAAGATCAGAGGATCATAAATTTAAAGTCGTAAAGAACCCCAAAAGTGATCTAGTACAGGCCTCTCATTTAACAAATAAGGAAATTGAGACCCTATCCAAGGATAGTAAATAGCAGAGTCAAAATGTAAAGCCATCTCCCCTGGCTCCAAACCCAGTTATTTTCCCTGTACTGTGAAAGAAAGATCAAAGACCTATCTTGCTCACTAAATCCACATGATGGACTTTTAAAATAAATCAGAGGTAATTCTTTTCTTTGACATGAGTAATTAAAAATAAGTCTTTGAATTTTTTTACTTCTTAGGTGGCTTCTTTTTCAAGTCAAATAAAGAAGTGTTTATTAAGCACCAATGATGTATTTTTTAGGCACCGTGCCAAGCACGGGAGAGATGAAGAAAGAAAAAAGCCAGTTTTCTCTGAAGGAGCTCACAGTTTCATAGGGGGAAAACATGCAAACAACTATGTGCAAACAAGATCTATACAGGATAAACTAGAGGTAATAACAGCAGGAAGGCACTGTCATTAAAGAGGAGCAAGAAAGACCTCTTGGAGAAGGTGGGATTTTATCTGGAACCTGAAGGAAACTGGAGAATCCAGGAGGCAGTGATGGGAAGGGAGACAAGACCAGGCATGGAGAACAGCAGCTGATGAAGATGTTGTTAGGAGAGAGAGTTTCTTATGTGAGAAACAGCAAATCCCTATGTGTTGCTGGATTGTAGCACACATGGAGAGGAGTGGGGTGTAAGAAGATTAGAAATGTAGCAAGGTGAAAGATTCTGAAAGGGTTTTAAAGCCAAACAGGATTGCATATTTGTTCCTGGAGGCAGTAGGGGGATAACATAGTCAAACCTATTGAGTAGAGGACAGACTAAACTGGAGAGAGAGAGAGACTTGAGACAGGAAGATCAATCTTAGAATTGGAGAAGGCAATCTTAGTAGTGCAGGTATGAGGTGAAAAAGACCTCTGCCAGAATGGTGGCAGTGTCAGAGGAGAGAAGAGGGCATGTTGTAAGGATAGAAATGACAGGACTTGGCAACAGATTGGATATGGGAGAGGGAGGAGTTGAAGATAATTCCTGGGCTGTGAGCCTGGGTGACTGGTTGGATGGTAATACTTTGATAGAAAAAGGGAAGTTAAGAAGAAGGGAAAGTTTGTAGGAAAAGATAATGAGTTTGGACCATGTTGAGTTTAAAATGTCTATGGGACATCAAGTCCTAGCTGTCCAATGGGCATTTGAAAACATGAGACTGGAGAGAGGTTGAGGTTGGATAAGTAGATCTGAGAGTCATGGGAGCTGATGAGACCACCAAGTGAGGTAATAAGAAGAGAAGACAGCCCAGGACAGATTCCTGGATGAAGGTCCAGCAAAAGAGATTCAGACGCAAGAAGAGAACCAGGAGAAAGCAGTGTCTTAAAACCTTGGGAAAAGAGCATCAAGGAGAAGTATCATAGGCTGTGGAGAGGTAAAGGATGATTGATAAAAGGCCATTAAGAGATCATGGATAACTTTGGAGGAATCAGTTTTAATTGAAGGATGGGGTCAGAAGCTCAATTGCAAAGAGTTAATAAGGGGATAAGATGAAAGGAGGGGGAGGCACTGATTGTAGATGGCTTCAAGAAGTGTAGCTTGGAGAAGGGAGATAGATACAGTAAGAGCTAGTGAGAATAGGTGGATCAAATGAGGATTTTTTGAGAATGGGATAGAAGTGGGAGTGCTTGTGGGCAACAGGGAAGCATCTAGTACACAGGGAGAGATTGAAGATTAGTAAAATAGGCATGGTGGATGTGGCCATCTGCTGGAGATGACCAGACAGAATGGGATCACTTGTGCAGGTAGAGAGGTTTACATCAGCAAGAAGGGCCACCTCTTTGTGTCAGATAAAGATGAAGGGGAGATAGTGGCAGAGGGCATTGGAATGCTATGAGATGAGGAGGGAAGAAGGAGTTCTTGGCAGATGGTCTCAGTTTTTTCACTGAGTCAAATATGAGGCACGGGCCTCATATGAGAGGGTAGGGAAGGAGGAGCCATAGGGGTTAGAAGAGTTGAAAAGTTTTAGGAAAGCTGCTGTGCTGAGTGGCATAGTGAATCAATAAAGGAAGTAAAAAAAGATTGCCTTGCTGAAGTGAAGGCCTGCTTGAGATTGTATAACAAATATATAGTGGACCTAATCATCATAGTCCACTTAATAAATGTTTAAGCAAGCATTTATTAAGCTCTTACTGTATTCTAGGCACCGTGTTAAAACCCTGAGTATACAAAGAAAGGCAGAAATAGTCCTCCCCCCAAGTAGATCAACCCAATAGGAGAAACAACATATGAATGACTGTACATATAGGATATATATATGCAGGATAAATTGGTGATAATCAATGGAAGGAAGATACTAGTCTTAATGAAGATTGGGAAAGGATTCTTACAGAGGTGAGATTCTAGTTGAAGTTTAAGAAAGCCAGAGATCTTTGAAAATTCTTTCAATTGACCTCATCCTCTATCAGCTATACTAGATTTTAGGTAGATCAGACAGATTTTGAGTTGTGCTTCCACATCCCTCACTCCAGTAGAAGAAATCTGTTGTTGAACAGACTACAAAGACTTGATCCATCACCTTGTTCTCCTACTTAAATCTGGACAGAACAATATGTTGCAGGTACCCAGGGGAACCTAGAAAACTGATGGTCTCTTTGATTGCTGGAAGAAAATTCTCTATTGAATTCTCTGCTTGTTTGATTGGGTCCAGAAAACTCTATGGCATGGAAAGTTAATTTCACCCTCCACCAAGGATTTTCTGTTCTGTTCCATTTCCGGCATCCAAGATAGGTTAGAGCAGAGCATTCTTCTGGCACTCTGTTGAGATTGGAAGCTTAGAGATTGCGGTTTACATTGACTGGAGGTCCTTTGGGGTTTATTAATGCTAAAAATTTCTGGCCTTATTCAGCCATTGTTTGTTTATGATATTAACTTAAATATTTACTGACAATTATATCTTAAACATGCTTAAGTGTGCATTCATAAGTGCTGAAGAGAGGCTTGTCCTATCTCTCTTGACCAAAACCAGATAGTGTTGTTTTTGCATCAAAATTGTTTTGGTATCCAGTTCTTGTTTCTGCTGCAGCATGTGAATTTGGAGGATGTGAATGGACAAGCCCTCTATGGAGTAGGGAAGTTGCTTGCAGATAAGAGGTTTAATTTAAGAATACCTAAGTCCAAGAGAATTTGATTTTTGAGTCCATTTTAGAGAAAATCAGTGTATCAGCATTAAAATTCTAGAGTAGTGAGAATTATATGTAGCATTTATCTATTGTACATATATGTGTCTGTCTAGCCCACCCGACCCATATGTGGTAATACATCCTATCCTTGTTCACTTTTTAAAAAGAAATAAAATTGACTTTCTGAGCAAATAAACCAGTGCTAGTCTTCATAATCAGTGTCTTGGTTTGCCTGCACTTTCCCTTTCCCCAATCTCCCCTCAGCTCGTTCACCTTCTTAAATACTTGAGCCTTATTGGATTGGATGATGTTGATTTGAAAGTCTGTTGATTGGCATTACATTCTGTTTCCTTGCTACACATTCCTGTCTTGTTCTCAGCAGAGATTGGATCCTATAAATTGGCAGGTGTGGCAACAGTTGTACTTCAATGGAATGAGATTTAGTTTTTGTTTCTTGGTAAATTTGATCATTATACATACTGTGAATGACTCCATCACATTAATATGCTTGGACATTCTGAAGTAGGAACTTAGAAGTATCCCCATCTCCTTCACGTGTCAATGATCTTTGCTAATCATGAATTATCACTTTGTTTGGAAGGCCTGGCTGTCGATTTGGGAAATAATCAGCATGACATTCCAAACATTCCTTTCTTGGGAGGAATATTGGCTAATTTGGACTTCTGACAATTGCAACACCCTGAGATGGTTGGGGCTGGACTTGTTCATCTAGTCTGAGCCCTTCAGTGATATTTTTGGAAGCTCCAATCATAACATAGATTGTCGAAATAATTTACAAGAGGCACTTGGATTACCTGAATATATACGTGGGAAACTGTGACAATATGAGATTTCTGATGCTTTCAGTGGTCTTGTTACCCATGAAAATCCTTTTTGTATGGTTTGTGGTATTGCTTATCCAACAAACCAAGAGGTTACTTTAAGCTTTCCAGATGGACAGTCAGTAATATCACTGTGCCTTCTAATTTACCTGCTGGTTGTCGATCTTAATTTTGCTTCTAAATAACTGGCATTTGGCAGTATTGACTCACATCAATCAGGCTGATCAAGTCCCATCTATATCACTAAGCCCCGTTCAGTTAAAAGATTGAGAAAGGTATCCATTTGTCATACCCACATAGAAGCAAAAATTGCCGTGTTCATATCCTAGGTTCCCAGTTCTTACAAACATTTAAGCATTTTTCATAGTGCCTCCCTTCGCAAGTGGCTGTCACTGTCATAGTTTAAAATGTTATCTTTGCCATTTGCAAAGTAAATCTTGACTGAATGTTTAGTCTCTTGAAGATCAAAGAAAGAGGGAAAGGACCTACATGTACTAAGATAAACTCTCCTGAGTGATTATAAAGCCCACTTGGGAGGCAGAGCAGTATTCCAGGGTATTGATATAATCAGCACAAGGTCATTGACAAACTGCAACATCTGGAGGCCCAGACCATTTATGGAATTCCTCTTCTATTTAGACTCTCATGTGGAAATCCTCTAGTGACTCCCTGTTAGCTCTCTGGCAAAATTTAACCCCTCTGTTCACATTTTAAACCCCTTCACAACCTGGCTTCATTTTATCTTTCTAGCCTCCTCAGATTTGCTTCTCCTACATGCAGCTGTCCTGAGTTGGCTATTTGTTTCTCACACACAACACTACATCCCCCATTCCTGGAACCTACCTTTAATTTTCCTCTGCTTCATAGCATCTTTCTCTTCCTTTAAGACACAGCTCAAGTATCACTATCTATTCCTGATTTCCTCCTCCCTTCCGCTGCTAGTATTCACCCCTTGCATTTATTTTCTTTTTCTTCTGTATAATGCTTATAATATGTGCTTGTTGTCTCCTTAATTAGGATGTGAATTTCTTACACATAAGGATTGCATACATGTGTGTGTATATACATGTACCTGTACATATGTATATATAAATAGATGTATACATACATACCCTGAGCAAGTCACTTAATGTCTCTTAGTCTCAATT
The DNA here is from genome assembly GCA_028658325.1 of Potorous gilbertii. Lineage (NCBI taxonomy): Eukaryota > Metazoa > Chordata > Mammalia > Diprotodontia > Potoroidae > Potorous > Potorous gilbertii. The sequence goes on along the minus strand of CM053770.1, from coordinate 604,104,780 downwards.
AGCAAAATGGGGTTGATGATAGCATTTCCCTCCTAGGATTGCTGTATCAAATAAGATGGTATTGTATTGAATAGAGTGCCAGGCCTGCATATAGAGGAAGACCCAATTTAAATCTGGTCTCAGACACTTAGTAGCTATGTGACCCAGAGCAACTCACTTAACCATGTGTTCCTCAGTTTTCTTATCTGTAGAATGAATTGGAGAAGGAAACAGCAAACCACTCCAGTATCTCCGCCAAGAAAACCCCACAAAGGGGTCGTGAAGAGTTGGACACAACTCAGCAACAAAAAAGGTTAGAGGAGAGCCTTCAAAAAAAATGTTACAGTCAACAAACAATAAGCAGAATAGGAGCTTGTACTCCTTGCATCTTTCAGTCAGTTGTGTGATTATGAAGGTGTAACCTCCTGTAAAATATCACCTGCAAAAACTTTCTTCTTATGACATCACCCAATATGCCCTTCATGTGTTTATAGGTTATTCTCATATAGAGTTCCTAGAGATGTGCTAACAATTTTCTTAATTCTTTTTCATTAATAATAATGCCCCCAATTCTTCTAGTATTTGGTGTCCTTTTTTTCATATATCTTGAGAATCACTTCTTCAGTTTCCTGAAAATATATCATCCCAGTAAAGAGCTTCTTGGTATATATGTGGTCTGGTTCTGTTGCTCTTTCCATTTTTATTTTCTTTACTGACATTTCTGCTTCCTCATAACAGCAAGTCAAGGGATGTGATACTGAAAGTTAAATGTGACTGCCATTAATGAATAAAATAATTGGTTATAAAAATTTTGGCAGATTTTTCATTTTTCATCTCTTAGTTGTCCTTCCAGTTTCATCCTTAAATGTTTTCAGTTTGAGCAAGCTTATTGTTCTCAACATTTTCTTTTCATTCTGTGAACCCCTCTCATCAATAATAAGAAAAGTGTTGTGAACCCCTAGACAATTTAATAGATTAATCATAATGTTATTTTAGGTTTATTCACTAAATATTTATAATAACTACAGTGAAAACTTTTGTCCCCCACAACTCCAAATTAAATTTTATAATAGTAAAATTATAATAAAATTCACAATTATAAAATATTAAATTTTATTCTACCCCTTGTTATGAAAAATATAAACATAAAATCTAAAACTAGAATTATAAAATAAATATGAATATTTTATGCAGAGCATTCTATAAGGATTAAAGGGTGTAATCTAGCAAGAATTCACACATTTCTGCAAAAGTTCATGTTTAATTTCTTTATTTAACAAATTTTGTTGAATATCAATAATATTTTAATGAAATAATATATAGCTTAGAAGAGGTTTAACATGATACAATAATCATTTATAAACTGAATTTCAGTGTTGGACTTTTTTAATTGAACAAAAGTTTTCAGTATTTGGCTCAACACTAAACACAATCTTAATTCTGGTTCCACATCAAGTTTACTTCTGTATTTTGATTTAAATAATAAAGTGAAAATGCTTGCTCACACAGTTGTGTGATAGGAAATGGAGAATTTTGCAACCTTTCTTTCTGAAAAATGGAAATTAATTTTTTATTTTAGTCACCTAACCAGTCATCAAAAATGAATAGCAAGTTACAATGTAAAATATTTAATTTTCTGCTAGCTAATCACAAGTGCTGTATTAAATGATAAATGTGCTTTAAGTTCAATTGCATGTATTAATTTTGGGGGGAGAAAACAAAGGAAAGGAAAGAATCCGTTCAGACATAACTCTTCACTTGTAACACTGGCCCACCCACTTCACTGTCATAGAAACTGACCACTGTTGCCAACCAGTTCATTTGAAAATTCCCTAGATACAAGAATAGTTACATAAGTGGAAGATGAGTTTAATTCAGAAAAAAAAACCTTAACACTGCAACAAGAGGCAGCGTCAGGTTTGTGTCTGCAGAATCTTTGGGATGCTCCATGATGATCTCAAGGTGATTATGATGGGCATGCCCAGCAGTCATGGTTTTCCAACAGCCCAACATTTGCTCTTCAGGGAACACAAATAATCATAACATCTGGGTCACGTGATTGTACAGCTGAGGAGGTACAATTATAGGGGAACAGAGGAATAAGGGAACTGCTTTGGTGCTGCTGTATGTAGAACTCAAGTGAGGGTCTGTATATGCAGCTGACCAGCCATTGGGAATCATTGATATGCATTGGAAAGTCAAGCTCTTGTGACTGTTTGGAAACAATTTGATTCCAGCTTGAGTACATCATACTTAGTCCATAGTAGTCAAAATATGATGTAATTTCTGCAAGAACACCAAAATCATTGTGCATGTGTTTGAGAAAGCTTTTAAACAAAGCTATAATTCTTCTAACATGCATATATCACAGAGGAAAAATATATTTGCAATGTATTTGGGCAGTCATTTACTACTTGAGGTATCACTGAAGAATTTTTAGCATGAGTCACTTTGGGCCATCATTGTGAACCCTTAAGGGATTCACAGACCACTAATCTAGTCTGATTGGTTTCTCACTGAGCTTTCTATAAAAATATTCTCATTCTACTGCTTCTTACTCTTATGTCATAAGACACTGGTCATGACCTTCTACATCCTTTTCCAGAAGAGTTTACAAATGAGCTTATATTCTAAAATAGTGTTGCTCTCAGTTTGCATCTCTTCTTTGAGGTATTAGATATGCATTAGTTAACCTTCCATTTGGAAAGGAAACAATCTATGCTTATTGTCAGTTTTTGCCCATTTCCTATTTTTTAGAATCAACATCATTTTATTTTTAAGATATATTTTATTTCTACATTTCCCATATGTTTCTCTTCTTCTTAGAGAACCATTCCTAATAACAAAAACTAAATGAGAGAGAAAAAAAGGAACAATTCTGTGAAACTAACAAATCCATCAGAAAAAAGTTTGACATTATCTGCATTGTTTCACACCCATAATCCCCACCTCTGCAAAGAAGGTATCTACTAATTTCTCTTCTTTGGGGCCAACCTTTGTTCTTATAATTCCATAGTATTGAGTTTCTGTTATTTTGTTATTTTTCTTTTCATTTAAATTGAACAACAACTTTTAAAAATAGGTCCAATTGGAGTCATTTTAATTGTATACTACTTATTTACAAAGTGGTGTAATGATAAGAGCACTGAACTTGGAATAAGAGATCTGGATTTGAAGACAAGCTCCAGCAATTACTAGTTAAGTGACAATAAACAAATCATTAAACCTCAGGTTTCCATTTGCTCATCTGTAGAATGGGGATAGTATTTCATAGGATGATATTGAGAATGAAATGAGTAAATATATAAAGTGCTGTGTCTGTCAGTGGATGCTATTATTACTGTCTCTTTTTTATTCTAATTTGGAATTTGATCTTACTGTTTGCTGTGACAAAAACCAGTGTTCTGACCTCCTTGGGCAGGTGACTTGTGAGTGACTCTGCCCCGTCAGTCACCAGTCATTTCCTATGTCATAAGTTTCCCTTTTTGTGATGTAATTTGGTATTTACCACATCTAGAATCTCTTCTTAAAGAAAGCTTCCATGATCTATAATAGGCAAAGGGCTTATAAACGTTTGCCTTACAAGCTTTTGGCTTGTCATTATCAATCTCATGCCGTATTTTCCAACACATATTCTTCTGACTTCTCTTGCTCATTCTTTTAAGTCATTCACTATTAAAGTTTATGGAATTTATTAGGGTATGCCGTGTAAGATTCTTTGTGGAATTTCTCTGCTTCTTCATCTTGCACAACAAGAGTCCATTTTCTTCATGGTGGATTTTTTTTTTTACACATGATAACCTTGAACATCAATACAAGATGACTACTAAATATCCCATTATGTCTTTCTTATTGCTCTTGAAGGCCCAGCAAAACCAATTCCCTTATTTATCTCGCTATGGAGAACTTGTGAACATCCTTCCATTTAGCTGCAACTTTTTTGTCTCTTCATTTAATTTGTAACAAAAATGTCAATATTTATATGGTTTGATTCCTCCAGTACTAAATCTACTCACTCATCACTGGAGAAGATTTGAGTTAATGTTTATTGATTGTGTAAAAAACTGTTTTAACGCCCTTTTCTTTACTACAAAGCAGAGGAAGCATCTTCACTGTGAAGCACAACTCCTTGGGACTAAGGACAAATTTTATATTGATTAAAGACCTAAGAGTTCATCCCCTGGTCCCTAGCGTACTGGTGATGAACCTTTTGGCAGACAGTTTGCTTTTACATAAAAATCACTTTACCTAGAGGTCTACAGAATGGTCCACTTAGGTAAAGTGAGAACTGTCTTTATATGCCCAATTTCGTGGTATAATGATTCTTCAGGAATGTTAAATGAATTTTCCCATTCTTGTTTAGCATTATTTTCCCTTTAATATAGCTTTGAGGTGTTCAGTGAGATTCAGTGGTCTAGGTGCCTTATTCAATTCATGATGCATTTTATTGACTCACTTGCACATTTTGTGTATATTTCAGAGCCAAATAAACATTTGTGGCCTATTTATTTGACTTTCATATTTACTTGGGATGCTAGAGGTAAAGGACCAGCCTGGTACTTTAATTTAATGCTCACAAATGTATCCCCAAATTTTATAAACATTTTCCTAGTCTGTCTTTCTTAAGAGGAGCAAAACGTATGGAACAGGCTATTTATGATGCTTATCTAGAATAAATCGTTTTCCCAACAAGTAGCTATTTCTAAGGCTAATTGATCCCAGTCTACAGGTGGCAAAGTCATCTCACTCAGGTCTGTTGCTGTACTATGTTTTTTTGTTACTGAGTGTTGATTTGAAAAATTGCCCTCATCAATGAGCAGAACACACCCTCTGGGAAGATGGAAGTGTCTACTTCTAAGGAGTCCTACCATATAAATTTTTCCCTTCTAATTATATTTGAGTAGAAACCTAGCATACAGGTGTTTAACCTTATAAATAGTGTACTCTTAATAAATATTTGCTGAATTGCTTTGAATTATAAGTTACTTGACCATTTGTTAAGTAAATAATCATTCATGCTTGACCACTGAGTGCATACATATAGGTCATTTATTTTACTCAGAAAAGGTGAATTAATAAATACAGTATGCTATCCAGAAAACCTAAGCCTAGAGTTCCACTGATTACTATTGATAAAATTTTCTATCTATGCTAAATGTATGCAAACAGCATTTTTAGGCTTATTCAACTCTTTTCCTTTCATTAATGAAGAAAGTCTCCATAAACAAATGGAATATAAGAAGTATGGTTATAACAAATAGTGCAAGGGAGTGAAGAATGTTTACCAACTCCCTAATAAATATATTTTGAAAGACTGAATAAAAAAGTATTAAAACCACATATTCAGAGAGCTGTCTATGCTCCCACACCTCTGCCATGTTGCTATTCGCTACTTGATTTCCCAGAATCTTCTTGGAGGCCTTGGGACAGTGAATGAATTCAGATCCTGCCTTTATATTCCATGCTTTAACATCAAAGTTTCTTTTTGAAGGCATCATTCTTTTAGAGATTGGAGATGTGATAGGAGGGGGCAGAGGCTAAAAGACAAATCAAGAGTAACAAAGATGCACATTTTTGTCTAAATTACGCCCCCAAAAAAGTGAATTGGATATAAAAAACAAAAAACCTTGGCAGGAAATCTGTTGCTTATCAAGATTGTTCTTGCTTTCCCCTTAAGGACTTTAATAACCTGTTAACCTCTTTTCTCCATCTGGATTTGCCATGTTGAAAATGAATCCCTAATTATACACCAATGAGACATACTGACTTTTTGTTCCTGAATCATGTGAGTCATGCGTGACTCTTCGTGATCCCATTTGGGATTTGCTTGGCAAAGGTACTGGAATGGTTTGCCATTTCCTTCACAGATTCATTTTACAGATGAGGAACTGGGGCAAACAGGGTTAAGTGACTTGTCCAGGGTCACACAGCTAATGATCCTGTAATTTTGTTCCATAGGTTTGTTTGAGCCATCCATGCTGTGACTGTTCTCTCTAAAGACAGCATATATTCCCTGAACTCAAAAATATGTAATATTTTTAATGAAGTAGTTAGCAGAGATGTGGGCTATATCTGATAGTTCTATACATATATGTATGTGTGTATGTACATATGTATTCAGACATTGTAATTTAGCACCCATTAACTAGAATCACAAGGGCAATTGACAATTGCCCTTGGGACTTGACAATTTCATTCCAGGCTCATTTTGAGTTCCTTGCTCTAATGCTGTGGTCTTGCCAGTATATCCAACATGTCTTCCCATTTAGAAATTGACCCTAGTCAGATTAAGTCTCCCAGGAAATTTCAGATTAGGGAATAATTCTAATGCTAGATTAGGCTGATTTTTTTTTTTGAACTTATATCTCCCATGTCATTCTAGAAATTTTGGATTGCGATAGGGAACTAAACAGGAATCTGGTCACCTTCTTCAATTTGTTTCCACCAAAAGGGTCACAAGAAAGAAGACAATGGTGGGTCTGTTACAGGGAAAAGAACAGAGTGATGGGAAATTTTGGAACATTACAAAGGTTCCAAGAATCCAGTCAAAAGTAAACTAACTTTGATGGTTTCCAAGGCAGGGACCCAGGAATTATTAAGTGGTGCAGTGATAATGGCAAAAGATTAACTCTATGAGATGCTTCTTTAAGCCATAACCAGAATCCTTCCACATCAAGGGGAGAAATGTATTTTATTTGTCATCTAACTTTCCTATGGCTATCTGAGCCTACAAGTTGTGATCCTGCTCCTTTTTCCTCTCTCCTTTTTCTCATCCTCCTCCTTGCTGATCACAGCCTCCTGGCAGACCCTAGCAAACTTCTCACTCAAGGACTCAGCCAAGACAATCCTTGACTTACAAACTGGCTTACTTTGTGGTGGGCATTTGTGGGGCAGGAGTCATGCCATTAAAAAGTGAACATTGTGAATGAACTACAAGGTAGTTTGTCTGATGCCTCTGTATATTGTGTTTTATTGTTAGGAAAAAGTTCCATTAGCTTAAAATCCCTTTGTTCTTAAGAGAAATGTTTAGAGAAACTGGTGTTTGAGACAGAGGTCTACCATTTAATCCCTGACCAACCTAACAAGTGCCCCAGTGAGGTGGGGTTTGGATGTGGATTTGCCCGCAGAAGATTCCCTTCCCCCCCCCCCAACTAGATCCTGAGAGTTAGAGGATTTTCTTTTCCTCCTACAAGTGGCAACCCGAATCCCCAAGTTGAAAGTGAATCTTTGCCCTTGGCTCCACTCCAGCATTCCACACTAAGCGAATAGGGATTTGGAATGTCAGAAAATAGCAAGAGGGAGGGGAAAAGATGTGTGTGTGTGTGTGTGTGTGTGTGTGTGTGTTTATATGTAAAAGCAGCTCCGGCTGGAAAGACTTAGGAAAACTTCACTTCCTCAGGGCTGCCTTTTTTTTTTTTGGGTAAAATCTTGGTTCCTTATTTGTACTTTTTTGGTTTTTTTTTTTCAAATTGCCCAGCCTGAGCTTGTCACAGCAGCCCCATGTACTTTTGGAGTCCATGGGAGTCAAGGTGAGGGAAGTGTGTTGATTTTCATAGAGTTCCCATCCTTCTCTTCCCTCTGGATAAAGCGACAGTAGTTGCTCCCCAGACTTATCTTCGGCAAGGATAGAAGCTGTTCCACTGTGCTTTCATCTAGGCTCATTGGGAGCCTGGGGTCAGGCTTTATTAAAGGGTGAACATCTTAAAGCCTCATTAAGAACTATCCTTTTGTGGGAGATCAAGGAACCACTCTGGGCACAGGGAGGTGTCTCAGCCCAGCATCCTGCACCATAAAGGTACCTGCCAGTCCTGGGCACCCGTGGTCAAAGCTGAATTGGAAGCATTGATGGAACACAGTTTACAGATTCTGCCTAGCTGTGGACTGGTTTAAAGCTCAAGACTATAATTACCAGGCGGTTTGCATCCTTTTTTTAGTTCTATCAGAAAGCTTTTTGCACCCACTCAGAAGGAGGGGTTCTCGAAGGGCAGCTCATAGGACTGATTTCCAAGCCTTGACTGAAGATTGCAAAGGTTGGGTGTCTCTCCATCCTGAGGAACTATGTCTTCCTTATATACTCGAAGCAAAGAGTTCACTCGGAGTAGGAAATCTCAATCTGATTCTCCCCCAGCATCTCCCTCCCCAATTGCCAAGACACTCCGAGTAAGCAATATTTTGATTTAATGTACGTTCATAGTTGTTTCAGAGGTAAAGTGTGAATGTGTGCCTGCATGTGCTTGTTTTCTCTCCAGAAATGAGAATTTCCAGGGTATTTGGGGTGAATAGGAAAAAAACAAAAACTGGTTGACTGTAAATAAAGTCCCTATTAGCTTCTCTGCAAGAAGTTATGGTTCAAAATATTTAATAAATTCCTAAGGAAAAACAGGTTCTATCTATATCAGAAATAGCTATGTCAGAATTCAAATGTCTTGCATTTTTTTGTGATTTGTTTGGTAGCAGGATTGTTGTTCCCATGTCATTGTATTATGAGAGACTTTGAAAAATTTCTTAGTTTTCTGTATATTGTGTGGGAGATGACATGTTCCAGGGGAAGTCTCCAAATGATTATGAAATTACAATTCAGGGGTGTGTGCGTGTGTGTGTGCGCGCGTGTGCGTGTGCGTGTGTGTGTGTGTGTGTGTGTGTGTGTGTGTGTGTGAAGTAGAAAGGTGGCCCCTTGGACAGAGACAGGCAGAGCTGGGAGAGTAGCATCTATCTAAAGTTTACTAGTGTCTCTGACATCCTGAAGAAATGTATATGAGGTATGACTTTACATTTTCTTCTGGATTTCACTATTAAAATAAGCCATACTTCAGGATTTGCAACTAATTTAGGAGTTTCCACTGGAACAAACCAACAAATGCAAAAATTACTATGGATCATAAGAGAAAAACTATGGTGAACTTATAAGTAACAGTCCTTTCCTAGAAAACTAGCTTGACTTCTATTGGAGGAAAAAAAGGGAGAGATTATTGTTTCTTTCTTTTGGAATCTCTGGGGAGAAGCCAAATTGATCTGCAAGTTTCAAGAAAGATCCACCATGTCCTGTTGCTTTTGAAATGTTTGTTTTCTCTCCAAGCCTTGCTTATTTTCTGTTTCGTTTCCTATAGCATTGTTGCTTCTACAGTAGAGTTTGATATAAAGCACACTGGTCTTTAATCCCCTCTAGATACTTAATTGCTAAAACAGCAGAAGAACCCTTGTGTAAGTCAGTCTCATCCATATTGCTGTACTGTAGTAAGTACAGGGGGTCCCAACAGTCTTAGTGCAATTTTAAACTTTAAAAGCTTAAGAGCTTTTAAAGTCCTAGGCCCCCACGTTCAAGGCTGATTTGGAAGCATCGATAGAGTCAGGCTTCCAGACACTGCGTAGCTGTCAGTTGGTCCTTTAAGCTTTAATAGCAATAGGATTTTTGGGACATTGTACATTATAATGAAGTTCTAATGTAGATCTGAAAGGACATAAAAATTTATGTGGTTGATCCTGGAGCATTAGTTTATTCTCTGTTTTCTGAAGGAGACAAAGAAATACTCATTTTATATATTTTGTATAGCCACATTTTGTATTGCTGGTCACAAAACTCCTAATGTCCTTTTTTTTTTTTCAGTAGTGATCACTTCTACCCACTTTACACTTCTTCAGGTTTTTGGCATATACTGATTACCCATCATGCACAGGGCTTCCTTTTTGTCCGTTGTCATCTTACTTACCTTTTTCAGACAGCGGGTTAAGTGGGATGAACAGTAATGGAGAAAATACAAATATTGCAGATTTTTGTGTTACAAATTGTGTTACAAATACGAAAATCTAAAAATCATAATGCTTTGTAAGTTTGCTAAAAATTTAGTATATACCTGACTCTCACTTCCCAGTGGCTAATAACTGTGAAGAGCCACAGCAATAGTGACTTATTGTCATGAGTGTTTGGTGGTCAGCGGCTTTACACTAGTAAAGAATATTTTAGTTTCCTACCCCTTATCTTTCATGTTCAATGTTTATTTTTGTCTGCTCAGGTGAAGAGTTTGCAAGATTGGGGCTATTGAAAATAACTACTCATCCAATACTAGTTAGAGCACCAAGATTTCCCTAGTTAGGTTCATCTGTTGGTGGCATAGTCATCCACCCCACCTCCAGCTGACTCAGGACTTTAAATGTGTAAGATCGAGACACCCTGCAAATGCAGCTGTGGTTGATGTTGACCCTGTGTTGTCTGCTGCTGCCACAGAGCAGCCATCATCTGTCTGGTATGGAGACTTAGAGCAGCGAGTACATTAGCAGCGTGGCACAGGCACCACTGTGGGCATTAGCACCCTGACCTGAACGGCATATTTATTAGAGACAACAAAGTGAAACTATTAGTCACCAATGGGCAATAAAATATTTACATCAAATGTAGGTTAAGGTTAAAGTCATCTTAAGAGTGAAGATTGAAAGTAAAAGCTTCAGAGCAGCTGTGGGAGTTCAAAGCCCAGACAGAGTGGGGCCCCTGGAGACTCGAGCTGAGGGATACAAGGAAGGGCTGGGTCCACAGACAAAAGGCAGTGATTAGACCAACAAATCCAGGGGGAACTTTGTAGGCTTCACGGGAGATACCCACCTGTAGGACCCCAGTCTACAGACTCCAAAGACTGAACCTTAAAGACCACAGAGTTATCTAATTCTGGAAGTGAATTCATCAGTTTTTAGGATTAAAGCCTAGGTAAAGTCTTTGATTATCCAAAGCCTGTAGTAAATATTCTGTTCTGGGTTAGTCATTGCAGAAAATAAGGTGCATACTTCCTGCACCAATATGTGTGAAATAAAGAACATACGATGTTGACATTCTTGGCTATATTTTCTGGTAATATAGCTAAGCTTTCTCAAATTGGTTTTCAAAGGCCCTGATATTCAAAGCTTCTTGCCTTATAAGGGAACTGTTTTGAGAGAGAATTGGAAAACAACGTACATTCAGATACGGAGCTAATATTTGGAATACATATTTCAGAATAACTATAAATTAAACTGCAAAAGATTTTATTTTAAACAAACAAAGGCAGAGGAGGTGAGGGCAACTTTAAACCTGGCATTAGATGGTCAGTGCTTTAGAGAGAGAAGCTGTCTTTTCTTTCTTTGTAAAACTTGCAGTATCTGAGGCTTTATACAGTATTACAGAAGTGATGGACACTTAGTGTTTTTGACTAAATATTTCAGCGTTGGTTTCCAGTTATTCAATTTTTCTGCCAATTCTTTTAAACAGTTTCAAGGTGGCTCTCAGTTTGGGGGTGATAATTTTCTTGGCTTCTAAGTTGCAGGGGGGGAGGGGAAGTGTAAGACTTGATTTTATTTTAGAACTATTGCAAAGGGCAGCCCAGAAAATCAGAATAATTTCACTATTCCTTGCTAATTTCTGTGCAAAACAATACAAGAAAGTTGCTAATGAATTTGAAGGGATTGTCTTTGTTATACTCTGAGATAATTAATATGAAATACATGAAGTATCAACATTATTCCCACAATTTATGGAAAAACTTTGTTGAGTCCTGAGGATCTTTTCACAAACCCTGAATTTTCATTGTAAACTTATTTGTAGCAATGGAATTTTACCTGTATTTAAAGCTGAGAGTTAACGGCATTTTTCATTTCAGTTCAAATTGCTACCATTCATGGCCAATATCCTCAACAGAAAATCACAAAATTGTAGGCCATTTTTTCCTCTACTTTATAATCTATTGTCTTCTGTTGAGAAACATTTATCTGGTTGAATAAAATGCTAATGAGGGATGCAGTCTGTTAACCATTTTCTCTCTAATTGAAACCACTATAGCATCATTTTTAAGTCTAATCAAGAAAATTCGATATACAATAACTCTTCAAACCAGGGACAGTTTCATAGGCAAGAATGGTTTCTATGCATAAAGATAAGGAAAGATTTCCCCACTGATATCCACCAAGTATTTAGGTTTGTGATTGGTAGCATTATGTTCTCCAACAACTTATGTTCTCCAACAACAAACATTTATTTAAGCACCTACTATGTTCTAAGCATTTTTCTAGACACCAAAGGTACAAAGACAAAAATGAGACAATCCCTTCCTTCAAGGAGATTACATTCAACTGCATAAAGAGCATGTCAATACAGAGCTTATACAAAGTAAGTACTCTGTCCCTTGGAATGAGGGAGAGTCACTAATAGATGGCAGAATTCAGAAAACACCTCATGTAGGAAGTGGCCTGTGAGCTGAGCTTTGAAGGAAACTAGGAATTTTAAGTGAAAATGAGGAGGAGGAACAAAGACACAGAGATAGTGACTTGTAGACCTGGACTGGGCAAAAGTTGAACTCTTGTTCCATCGAGACTTAGGAAATGTTTATAAAAGCAGCAGCTACTTCTCCAGAGTTTGTTTTTTCTTATGTGACAGTTTTAAGAGACCCTATCCTTACTTCCTTTAAATGAAGGATCACCTGTAAATGGAAAGCTTGAACCTTGTATGAGTAGCACATTTTAGGGGAAAAAGAATCCTGCAAACCCTACACTTCTTTGATTTGCCCCATCTCGTTTAGGGTTATGTCCCAGTCCAGGGGAAGAAAGAACTGACTACAAGTGAGGCAGATAGAGCTGCACTTCTTTAATCCAGTTGTCAAGAAAAAAAAATACCCCTCTCAGGCAAGTGGGGAGGGATGATCAGGAGGCTGATCACTTTTTGTTTTCTTGTCTCTGATTACATGTTATGTATAACATAGATGTTTTTTGGTTCTGTGTTACAGAATGTAGCCATTCCTTTAGCTCTAGTTTTTCAGGATAACCTAGGTAATCAGTTGAATTGGTTAAAGTATATGTATGTAGCCTACTGAAAGGAAGCCCAGGCTCAAAACCTGAGCTCCTGTATTCTGGGTGGGCCTCACCATTCTATGACCTTTGTACTTAAGTATACCTTAAGAAGATTGAATGTGCATTTGGTGTGAGAGCACTCTGAAAGTAAACATACTGAAATAGAATTGTACGAGATTTTTATTACTGCTTCTAAAAAGATAATGCAGAGCAAGACATTATTAGGCATAATCAATATGGGAATTTATTTTGCTCAAACATATATGCACACATATATTTGCGTGTGGGTGTGGGTGTGTATAATTATAACAATTTTTTTCTAGTGGGAGGAGAGCAGGTAAATATTTAGCAATCAGTTGGGGCAGGAGGGAGTGGAGGTGAAATGTATTATTAACATTTTCTCCATTACTTTATTAGATTTAGACAATCAACAACAACAAAAGTAAATCAAGCCCTGATTTT
>CM053770.1:603958303-604091435 GCA_028658325.1 Potorous gilbertii | reverse complement strand
CCCCCCCCCCCCCCCCCCCCCCGCTCCAGTCTAAGTGCCAGTATCTTTAATTAGATTAGCATGATTAAAAACAGATCTGCAGATAGCTTTAAGACCAAGGGTTTAATGATCATAGCTGGCTTTCTTATCTGGACTCAACCCCTCCTTGGCTGTGAGTTTGACCTATGCATTGTCTAGTGTGGGTGGTGGTTCTCCATAACTAGGGAGTTGGCTTTATAGCCCAGCCTTGAAACCCGGCTGTGTTCTTTAAAATGACACCAAGTCTGTTAGATTAATTCCTGTGGCAGGGAGCTTTCTGGAATTGCCTAAGCCTTAAGAACAACGTTTTGGTGTAAAAAGACCTGTACAGGGCTTTCCAGGGAGACTTTGTGGTTTATAATTAGCATCGTAGTGTCCAGGAAGGGGCAGTGAGGGGACCAGTACCAGGCCTGGAGTTCAAATCTATCCTCAGACATTCACTAGCCATGTGATCCTAGGCAAGTCATTTAACCCTGTTTGCCTCAGTTTCCTCATCTGTAAAATGAGCTGGAGAAGGAAATAGCAAACCACTATTTTTGCCCAGAAAATCTCAGATGGGGTCACAAAGAGTCTGACACAACTGAAAATAACTGAATAGCAGCCAGAAAGAGCAAGGCAGGTGAAATCTGGTGGCTGCAGTCATGCACTGCAGGGGTTGATGCCTCTTCTTACGATGAACTTTACTCATTAGATGTGGGATCTAAAAATTATATGCCTAATAAGGAAGCCTATGAAAGACTGGACCAGCTTCTCACAACCAGTTGCTATAGCTGAACTAAAACTATTGAAAAAAATCCCAGTTCTATGTTCTTCCTCTCTCATGGTTTGCTTTCTTTATAGGATAGAAACTTGTTTGAAAGCTGTATGTGAACAGGGAAGTAAACTCGCATTCTCTGGTAAGATGGGATAGTAGAACTCCTGAGTATCCAAGGATATAGGGAACAAGAATTAACCTAGCTAAACAAAATCCAAAAGTAATCTTAACATCTCATTCTGGCTATTCAACTCCTCACCAAATCTATTGATTTGGGCCCCTCCTCCTAGAATTTCTAACAGGCATTTATTAAGTGCTTACTACAGCACTGTGCTCAGTGCAAGGAATGGAAGGACAAAATAAAACCAATATAAAAAGGACAAAAGTGCCAGAAGAGACAAGATAGGATAAGGGAGAAGCTTCTATCAGCCCTGGAAAAACCTCTTTCTTGGTAATTCTGGAATCAGCTGAATGTGAATTACACTATATTCTTGAGTATTAAATCTAATTAGGAGCAGAGTGTATATGTCCATGTGTCTGTAGTTATACACTGGAAAAATCTAGTAAAACAAACCTGTTTAAAAATTTTATCTGGAAAAATAAGTGGTTGAAAAGGCAAATCTGCACACATAAAACGTATTCATTTTTATTAGTTGTCTTATTTTTTTTAACAGATGTGTAATTATAGAAATAGTGACTAATAGAATCTTTTCAATCTTTCTCTACCTGTGTTTATTAGTGAACAAGTACATATATACCATTTGCAATTAGTATAGCAGTTGTATATGTAATTGGTGCTGCTACTGATTTTTAAGTCCTTGAAAAGCACTTTTTTTCAGAAAAACATTTTGTTTATTCTAATGGTTTTCTTAGGAAATTTTGTTCTCATGGACATATTTCAAACCTATACTTATTCTGCTTATTATCAATTCTAAATTAGAGAAATTTGAATTAATGCTTAATTAATGGGCTTTGCTATGGTAGAAAGAGTACTAAATTTGGGGTCAGAAAACCTATATATTACAAACTTGGCTCTTTAATTTCCTCTTCTATAACATGAGGTTGGAATAGATGATCTTCTAGATGTTTTCTGTGATTCTCAAAACACCTAAAGCATCATAGGACCCTCGAGTTGTATCTGGAAGGAATCTTAGAAACCCTCATATTAGAGAAGAGGAAACAGAAGCAGACACAGAAAGGTTAGGGACTACCAGGTCATGGCAGTGCATGTCTTAGGCAGGATTTGAATCAGACTCCAGTTTTAGTGTCATGCTGTGTTTGACTTTTGAACTGAAAGAAAATGCCTAAATTTAAAGTATTCCTTCCAAGATTTGAAGGGTCAAAGTCCACATCTGTGGGGAAGAAAGGATTGAGGAGTTAGTGAGAAACTGAAGCACACAGAACCTCAGATTTCAGTGCTCCCCATCCTGCTCAGAGCTCTTGGTGCTGCTTTGCTGTTAGTAGCTGTGTCCTTCCTAGACCTTCACAGGCATCTCACACAGGAGCCACAATCAAGCCACACAGCCCGACTTCCCTCACTTTCAGTGAGGCCGGTTTGGTCCTGTACACCACACAGAAGGAATCCAGTTTCCTCCATGAATGAAGCCTTTCCAGTAACTTCAGCCCTTATTTTGCCTTTCCTTATAGCTTGTACATAGTATTGGTTGTCTGTGCCACATATTTTGATTATATTCATATCACTGCTTTCCTGTATTCTTTTTGTTTGTCTTGTGTAAGCTCTTGTATGAGACTGATTGCTTTATATATTTATCTCCCCCATGCATCCCAGCCCCACTGCCCAGTTTAAATTCATGAAGGCAGGATTTGTATGTCCTACTTTTGTTATACTCTCCATGGTCCCCGGCACAGGACTGTGAGCGTTATAGACACAGGATAAATATATATTGTGAGGAATTGACTGTCTCCCATCTATAACTTTTGATCACAGGATCTCTGATCCCTAAAGACAGTTTGGGCTTTTCCACTGCATTTTTCAGACTCCACAATCCTTTGGCGCTCTCTTAAACCTATTTAGCCAGTTTCTTCTGATTGCATTTGCAAGGAATATGCTGTGAATGGGAGAATTGTAGGTGTTGGTGTTGTTGAGTTGTTTCAGTCTTGTCCTACTCTTTGTGACCCTATTTGGAGCTTTCTTGGCAGAGATTCTGGAGTGGTTTGCCATTCCTTCTCCAGTTCATTTTACAGATGAGCAAACTTGCCCAGTGACTTAAGTGACTTGCCCAGGGTCACACAGCTAATAAGTATCCAAGGTCAGTTTTGAATTTATGAAGATTAGTCTTCTTGACTCTAGACTCAGCACTCAATTCACTGCATCACTTAACTGCCCAGATTGGAGGTAACCTTGTGAATTAGAGGTACTTCTTGGACTATGTGTATTGTGCCATATATTTAACAAGAAAGCTAGTATAGAAAATTATTAAAAACTCTTTCTGATCTCTCTTCCTGGCAGCTAGAGATGACTCCAATATTAAATTACACAAATGTTTAAGGAAGAGGTATTTCACTTGGGATTAACAAATCAGTAGATTTCAGGAAGTTTTTTAACTGGTATGGGGGGAAAATTACATTATAATTGTGAAATATTTCTGTTGTAATCCTATGCATTTTATTTTATACATTTAAAACATTATTGTGAGAAAGTGTCCATAAGCTTCACCGGACTGCCGAAAGGGGCCTATGACACAAAAAAGGTTAAGATCTCTGGTCCAAGTTGAGAACAGAAGAGGCAAAAACAGACTTCCTAAAAAATCATGTATTAATCTCTAGCCCTTTCAGCACCCAAAAGAACTGGAAGCTAGGAATCCTGTCACTTTAAACCCTTCTCTGATTAATGCTGAAAAATCATACAGGCTTAATGACTTGAATGGTGAGCTCAAGGTGCTCACCCCCGCCCTTTTAAAATGAAAGTCTAGAACTCCGCTTCTTTGAACTTTGAACCTCAAGTGGTGTCACCTTGTTGTACTTCTGTGTCCCCAGTCTTTTCCTTCTCACAATAACCATAATAATCACAACAGCAAATAAGCTAGCATTTCTGCAGAACCTCCTCGTGTGCCCGGCACCGCATTCACTGCTTCACGCACTTAATTAGTGTCTCATTTGATCCTCACAGCAAAGGATCCTTTGTTCTAACGTACCAGCACTCCTTTCACGTACATTTTTGAGGTATGCGTACCTAGAGATAAACACTGTTACATCACCAATCCTTAATACTCCTTGGTGCTCTGGAAGGAGCTACTGAAGAGTTATTGCTTCCTCCAAAATGAAGGCCAATGACTGGAGCTCCAGCTCAATCCATTTTTCCCTCTGTCACTAATCGAGTCCCTAGAGCAGTGGGAGGGAGGAGAGAGAAGGGAGCCTGGCCTCTGGCAGTGCCTCTTCAATGAAAAGATTCCCTTCTATTATTTCAGTATCTGCCATTCCCTTTCTCTTTTGAGATCCTCTGTCTGGGCTTCAGCAAAGACTCTTTAACCTCTTTGCAAAAGTTTTGATTCACAAGCTAATCCAAAGAAAATTAAAATATCTGCAACCCAAGTAGGTTTCTGGATTTTGGCCTTTATTACAACTTCTCCCCCCCTCCCCCCCACTGTGGAATTGGAAAGTTTAATGCCTTGGGTTGTGTGGTGGTAACCAACAACAGCTGTTGCAGAGTCCAAGAGCTATGATCCAGAAGAGGCAAAAGACTGCAAAATTGAGGTAGGGATAAGAAAAGTAAATTTATTCAGGAAATGGATTTGCTAGGGATTTTTTACATCTATGATATATTACATGATCTGTCAACCTTTTCTTTAGAGTATGGTAACTGAGGGTTTTTTAAATGTCCTTAAGAGCAAATTTCATCAACTATCGTAAAGTAAAATAAAGATGCAAATCAGTATTGGCCCAAAATATGGCTTGGCTCCAAAGTAAATCATGCTGAGGACAAGGAAGAAAAGGGGAAAAGATTATAAACATTAGAGATGTAACTTCAGAAATGTACTGCATTTTCAAGCAGCTTTTTCTGCTTTAATCTTATCTAGGCCAGGTATAGAAAAGGTTAGTGACAATGATTTAGACCAGGGGTAGGGAACCAGCAGCCTGGAAACCACCTGTGGGCCCTCTAAGTCTTTAGGGGCACCCTTTTGTCTGAATGCAAGTTTTATAGAGCAGACCCTTTTATTAAGGGGATTTATTCTGTGAAATTTGAATTCAGTCAAAGGGCCACCCTTGAGGATCTAGAGGGCCACATGTGGCCTTGAGACCACAGCTTCTTCATTCCTGGTTTAGATGAACCAGTTGGTCGGTTAGTCAACAAGTGTTTATTATGCACTAAGTACTAGGGGATACAAATACAAACAGATGGCTAATGTTCTAATAAGGGAAGAACATAGAAGGAAACTAGAGGCAGGAAGTAGAAAGACCTTGTTCCAGTGACAGCAGTGCACTCTGGGAGAAGTGTGGATAACATGGACCCTGTCCATTTCCTTACATTGGAGGCTCCTGAAGGAGCTGGCAATCAGGTGAGGCCTCAGGATGTGGTGGAGGGTGCATGGATAGAAGTGGTGGGAGCTTCCCAGAGGGCATGGGAGATAAAGTCCTGTGGAGGTGAGACCACAGCACAGCCAGGAGAGGGGCTGAAGGCAGAGGCGTCTATGGACCTTAAGAGCTTTCAAACCATCAGTGTAATGTGGTTTTTGCCTCAGATGCTCTAAGCAATCCTTGGCCTCTTCTCAGATTTACACTGTCATGGGCAGGGTTTCTAAGTCTTCAGGAGAGCTTGAAATTCTCTTGGGAACTGTGAGCTTTCTCAAAGAAGTATGTTGTCTGGATTGAAAATAACCATTTGAGCGTTCATAGCACATTCAAGCAATATGATCTAATGGTTACAGCAGGGGTAGATGCCTGGAGATTGAATTCTAGGAATGGCTCCACCCCTGTAGGAATGAACTCAGCTGCTTTACCTTTGTGGCTCAGCTTCCTCATTTGTAAAGAGGAAGGAAAGAAGCAGTCTTAGCTTCCATTTATATTGCCCTTGCTATGGTAAGAGGAAGATATAATAGAATTTATGGTATGCAATGAAAATAACCTCTTCTTTTTACATAAAATGTTAAGAGGAAACAAAATAGTGAGGTAGCAAAAGCATTAGATTTGAGATCAGAGGACCTCGTTGCAAATCCTGGCTCTGTTTGATTACTTGTATTACTTGGAGCAAGTGACTTCACCTCTCTAGCCCTCGGTTTACTCATCCATGAAATGAGGACTTTAGACAAGATGACTTCTGAAGAATTTCCTTTCCCATTAGCTTAGTTGTCAGGGATGCCCTAGTCCTCCTGTATCTTTTGATTTGCTGATTATTCTGTATAGAATAAATAGAAATGATGATCAAAAAGGGAAAATGACGTTGAAGTCATTTGTGCCTCTCTGCGTATCCCACTTAGGTTGCCTTTAAGTTTGAACTGTCTTGAAATAATGTCCATGCACCATCTGTCCCTTTGAGTTGTGAGTAACTGAGAGTAACCCCTCTGTACCAGGAGAGGAATACAGAGCATGTGTTGTTTATTCCCAAGATTTCAGCTAATTTAGGTGCTCTTGTAGCTTCCTTCGCTGGCCTTACCTTTACATGATTAACAATTATTATTTAATTAGCAAAAGTTTAAAAGTTAACCAAAGGTTTATCCTCAACCCTGCATTTCCTTCCCAGTTTTCATCATGCCACTTCTCTGAGATACAGATTTCTCATTTATAAAACAGAAATTGTACCACCCACCTTCTAGGATTTTGAGAAAAGCCCTCAATGAACTTCAAAGTACTTTCAAAATGTGAATTTTTAAAAATTATGCGATTTTTTATTATTACCATTTATATTCATTTGAACATCAGAGCCCAGAAGAGCAGTTCAGAGGAAAACAAGAAACTCAAGATGGGAAGTTGAAGGGATTGGTAGATCAGCCCTCCCCAGAGTATTTCAGTTAGATGGAAGACTGTTCTTTGTTTGGGTTAGATTAGAGGAAGACCAGAGGCAGCAGGCTGATGGCCTCTGGGTAGAAACAATACTGTTCAGCCTTAAAAGGGCAGGTGATTAACTCAAATTTATGTTTTTTCACTTGACCTCAGCAGATCTTTAGCAGCATCCATGATCAGATCATTGACTTGGTCATCGGTCATTAATGAATGAATAATCTTGAGAGAAAAAAAAAATTAGTTCTCCACAGCCCATCCCAGAATAGCTCAATTATTTCCCCAGGCTTAGCTAATGCGCCAGAACATAATATGAAAATGCTCCTGCTGCTTAGTTTCTCTTTGGGGGAAATATAAATATAAGTTGTTGGGGGCTTTTTTGTCATCATTGTTGTGGTTTTTCCCATCCTTGTGGGGCCAGGCTCTGGCTCCAGAGGAACACAAGTTAAACCAATTTCAGCAGTCCCCTCCTCCTCAAACTCCTAGAGCCACAATTTTATTTTAAAATTTATTGAAAGAGTTTGGTTTTAATTATGTGTTTCCTGGACTCCTGATAACTTTCAAGTTAAAAGCTTTTATAGGTTTTCCCTCCTAAGTCTGTCTCTGCTGTTTTGGGAGCCCCACACAATTTACAAATCAAAACCAGCCTTGGTCCCTACCTTTTTCCAGTTTTGCCATCAGAACTTACGGTGAGATTTTGTTGTGCTCTTTTATTAGAAGCAGGGCCCAAATTGTGCAGATATGACAAGGGAATTTCAAGTGGGGTAAGGTAGAATACACCAGAATGTTGCATTTGGAGCGTTGTTGGAACAATCTGTCTACCTGGTCATTTTCTTTTCCTTCAGTCTTTTCTTCTCTGTAGCACTCTATATGTAATACAGTGCCCCTGGTTGAGCCATAAGAACAGAGAAAATAATTCTGTCTTTAAGCATCCTTTAATCCCATCAGAGAAATAATAGAACCCAGTTTTAAAAGTGATAGTATGTTGTTTTCCATTGGAATCTTACTGGCAACCTGAAAGTCCCTTCAGCTACTATTCTTTTTGCAGCAGATATTAGAGGCATCTATGTATAAGATTACACTTTGGCTAGAAGCTCAAACATCTTCTTAAAAGACATGACACAATCACAGAATTTTAGAGTTGAGAAATACCTTAGTGATCAAGAAATTCTTGGCCTTTTTGTGTCATGGACCCCTTTTCCAAAGGTTTTTTTTTTAATTTCATAAATTGAAGGGAAATATCAATTTTTAGTTAGAGGTTAGTGAAAATGAGTATGTCATTTTTTTCTTATCTAAGTTTACATATTCCCCAAAAACTGTCAAGAGGTTCTTGAACCCCAGGTTAAAAGCCCCTAAGCTAATACAACCCATACCTAAATATGAATACCCACTGTAATATAACCAACAAGTTATATTATAAATTATTATAAATTATATTATAAATCAAGCCTTTGCTTGAAGATAGCTAATGAGGGGACACCCACCACATCCTAACACAGCTCAATACAGCCCAGTGTTTGATAGCTCTATTTATTAAGAAGTTTTTCTTTACATCAAGCCTAAATTTGCCTCTGCAACTTCCACCTGTCGTCCTCAGGCACCAAACAGAGCAAGCCTAGCCTCTTTTTCATGTTACATCATTTCAAATATTTTGCCTCGTAAATTTAGAGGTGGACAGGAACTTTGAGATTCTTTACAATCCCATTTTATGGATAAGGAAACTGGGACCTAAGGAAGTTGGATGATTTGCCCAGAGTTACATAGCTAATAAGTTGGCAGGATTTGGTTTGAGTCCAGGTCCTTTCCCATCAAACCTAGCACTCTTATCTACTGCCTTCCTTGAAGATAGCTGTCACACCTTTTTTTAGTCTTCTCTGCTCTAGACTAAATATCTCCAGTTTCTTCCACAAAACCTCGTATGGCATGAACTTGAGACACCCCTTACCAACCTGGTTTCCCTCCTCTGGAACTCTCTCCTTCCTAAAATGTGGCACCCAGAACTTAATACATACCCCAGCTCTAATGTGGTCAGAACCTCATACAAGAGAATTGCCATTTCCTTATTTCTAGGTTATGGGCTTCCCTTCTGTGAACCTAAGAGCAGTTTTCTGGGATAACACAGCATACAATCTACTTTCACTGAGCTTCCAAAACTCTACTAAGAGAGCAGCAGATTGGATTTAGAGTGGGACCTACTGGGGCAGTAGTTCTTAAGAAATCCTGAAAGGGACTGACTCCTCAGCCTGGCACTAGTACCATCAAAATCTCCAAAAAGTCCTGGGATGGACTGGGCTTTATGTTCTAGGATGTCTCCTTTGGGTACTATCCTCTTTCTGAACTACCTTAGTCAGTTCTATCTGAAGAACATTCAATATGTTTTGAATGTATGCATCTCTGAGTAAACATTCAGTAAATGTTTTATCAGGCACATGCCATATTTTAAGTGCTGAAAGGAACACAGAGAGGAGTTTTTTGACAACAAACATAGACCATACTCTCAAGGAATTTATGTAAGGCTAATTGAGGAAATTTAGGAAGAACTGGACCTGTGATTTCATTGGCAGATTGACCACTCAGGTGAATGAATTCCTTTATTCACATAGGTCAGCACCATCTTCCACAACTAGTAGTCTTAAAAAGGTTAAGTAGGACTAACCTTAGGTCACAAAATGGAAACTTAGCTATGTAGAAAAATGATTACAATATAATATGGAGTATGTCAAGTACAAAATACTCTGAGAGTTCAAAGGGGGAAGGGATCAGTTCTGGCTGAGGATATCATGATAATTTCATGGTAATGGTGCTGTTTTAGGTAGACCTTGAAAGTAAGTTTTTGCAAGTAAAAATAATGGAACAAGCATTCCAGGTATAAAAATTGCTATAAGCAAAAGCACAAAGATGGGAAAATATGGTATGTATTCAGAAAATCGTGCCTAATGGGCTAAAGGATGACACTCTTGAAATTATAGATGGTTTATATATTTTAGTATGAGGTATGGCTGGAAAGAATAAAGATGATGTTGTAGAAGGTATTTAGTACCAACCTAAAGAAATTGAACTTTATTGGACAGGTTAATAAGGAAGAATTTTGAGCAATGTGGTACAGTGGGATGAGTTCCACATTGAGTATCACACTACTTGTAATCTTGAGCAAGTTGCTTAGACTGAGATGTTCTCCAGGGTTCCCTTCTCTGATTCCCATGACTTTGAAATGAATTTGATAGCGTTGTGTAGGCTGAATTGAAAGGGATAGAGATTTGAATTGAGAAGATAAGTTTGGAGGCTCTATTGATAATCCATATTAGAAGTAATTAAATTCTGAACTAGAGTGAAAATGGAAAGGTTTTAGAGGTACAATGAATAGGCCTTGATAACTAATCAGGTAGTGACAGACAAAGGAAAGAGAAGAATCAAAGATGGTTTTGAGTATGAATGACAGGCAGCTACTAATAGGAAATTCATAAAGGAAGAAAGATGATTAGTTTTAGATTGGAGGCAGAACCAAGATGGTGGAGAAAAAGTGGAGCATCACCATCACCTGAGCTCTCCCAAATTCCCTTCCAGACAACTTTAAAGTAATACCTCAAAACAAATTCTGGAGTGGAAGAACCCACTTGAGGATGGGGTGAAACTAATTTCCAGCCCAAGACAACTTAGAAGGTCAGAAGGAAAGGTCCATTACTCCAGGAGGAAAGTGGAACACAGTCCAAGCACAGGACTCAAGCAAGTCAGCAGTATTAGGCCACGTCTTAGTAAACCAGCAGCAGGCCCTTGGGGCAACTGAATGAACAGCAGCTTCCAGAACTCTCAGCCCACAGACAGTAAGGGGGTCAAATAGTCAAAAGATTATAGGGGTCTCTTTGCAGACTGTGGGTACAGAACTCTGTTTTATTGTCCATATAGAGATCTGGATTGAAATTCTGGGTCACAACCTTAGGGCAAGGAGAAGCACTAGAACATGGGAATTTGCAGTCCCAGAGGAGCAAGGACCCTGGTCACAGTTCAAGGACAGAAAAGAGTGCTCATAGAGCATAGGCCAGGAGAGTAGTAAACACACCTCTTCTTAGGTCATACTACCATGGGAGAATTGAAAACCTATAGAAAACTCCCCAGCACCACCACCCCTGCCAAACTAGCCCTGAAAATAGCTGCACCAAAAATGTGAAGCTTGGGACAGTGCTCCATCTACCCAAGAAGCAAAACCCAGCTTTAACATTGTTAAAAAATCAGGAAATAGGCTGGAAAAATGAGCAAAAGAACCTGATCATAGAAAATTACTGTGATGACAGGGAAGATAAAACACAAACTCACAAAAAGACAACAAAGTCAGAACTGTCTCAGGGTCTCAAAGAAAAATGTGAATTGGTCTCAGATCCAAAAGGAATTCCTGGAAGAGCTTAAAAAGGATTTTAACAATTATCTAATAAGAGAGGCAGAGGAAAAATTCGAAAAAGATATGAGTGGTATAACAAAATAATGAAAAAAGACTCAACAGTTTGATAAAGGAAGCATGAACACGCATGCACACACACACACACACACACACACACACACACGCAGAGTAGAAAATAACACCTTAAACAACAGACTAGGCCCAGTGGTAAAAGAAACACAAAAATCTACTGAAGAGATGAACGCATTAAAAAATAGAATTGACCAAATGGAAAAAAATGCACAAAAATTCAGTGAGGAAAAGAACTCTTTAAAAAGCATCACTGGCCACATGGAAAAAAGATGTATATGAAGAAAAGAGCTCCTTAAAAAAAAAAAAAAACATCACAGCATTGGCCAAATGGAAAAGGAAGTACAAAAGCTCACTGAAGAAAATAATTCCTTAAAATTAGAATTGGATTGGTGGAAGCTAATGACTCCATGATATGTCAAGAAATAATAAACAAAAAAAGAATTAAAAATAAAATATATGAAATAGTTCATTGGAAAAACAATTGACCTGGAAAATAGATCAAGGAGAGATAATTTAGAATTGTCAGAATGCCTGAAAGCTGTAAAAATAAAAAAAAAAACCTAGACACCATCTTTCAAGAAATTATCAAGGAAAACTGCCCCAATATTCTAGAACTAGAGGTTAAAATGGAAATTGAAAGAATCACCTAATAACCTCCTGAAAGAGATCCTAAAATGAAAACTCCTGGGAATATTATAGCTAAATTCCAGAGCTGCCAGGTTAATGAGAAAATATTGCAAGCAGCCAAAAAGAACCAATTCAGATCTCATGGAATCATAGTAAGGCTAACACAAGATTTAGCAACTTCTATGTTAAAGGATCGTAGGGGTTGTAACAAGACATTCCAGAAGGCAGAGGAGCTAGGATTACAACCAAGAATCGCCTACCCAGCAAAACTGAGTGCAATCTTTTGGTGGAAAAAATGGATATTCCATGAGATAAAGGACTTTCACTCATTCCTGATGAAAAGAGCAGAATTGAATAGAAAATTTGACTTTCAAGTATAAGATCAAAAGAAGCATAAAAAGGTAAACAGGGAAGAGAAATCATAGGGGATTGAGTAGGGCTAAATCTAACAGCAGTTAGAAGGAGTGTACATAGAGGGTGCGGGTATAAGGTGAATTTGATGGGAAGATATCTAAAACGATAAAATTGAGGGGTGAGAAAGAAGAATGCAGTTGGAGATAGGAATGGAAAGGTAAGGTGGAAGGGAGTGCTTGAGTCTTACTGTCATCAGAATTGGTTCAAAGAGGAAATAACATACATACTCAGTTGGATATAGAAATCTTAAAGAAAAGTAGGAGGGGAAGAGGATAAGAGAAAGGTCGATAGGGAAAGCATATTGGGAGAGGTGCTTTTCAGAAGGAAAACACTTTTGAGGATGGATAGGATGAAAAAAGAGAGTAGGATAAGCAGGGGGGAAATGGAGGGAAGTGTACATTAATCAGAACCTTGAAAGAATTTTTTCAGCAAGTTTCTCTGATAAAAGCTTCATTCCTCAAATATATAGAGAACTGAGTCAAATTTGTAAGAATTCAAGTCATTCTCCAATGAATCAAAAGATATGAACAGGCAGTTTTTAGAAGAAGAAATCAAGACTTATCTATATATGAAAAAAATGCTCTAAATCACTATTGATTAGAGAAATGCAAATTAAAACAACTCTGAGATACATCTCATACCTATCAGATTGGCTAACATGACAGAAAGGGAAAATGACAAATGTTGGGAGGGGATGTGGGAAAATTGAAACATTATCGCATTTTTGGTGGAGTAATGAACAGATTTAGCCATTTTGGAGAGCAATTTGGAATTATGCCCAGATGGTTATGAAACTGTACATACATACCCTTTGACCTAGTGATACCAGGTCTGTATCCCAAAGAAATTTTTAAAAAAAGAGAAAAGGACCTATATATGCAAAAATTTATAACATATCTTTTTGTGGTGGCAAAAAAAAATGGACTTTGAGGGGATGCCCATCTGGGAAATGGCCGACCAACTTGTGGTGTATGATTTTGATGGAATACTATTGTGCTATAAGACGTGATGAGCAGGATGCTCTCTGAAAAATGTGGAAAGACTTACTTGAATTGAAATAAAGTGAAATGAGCAGAACCAGGAGAACGGCGTACACAGTCACAGCAATTTTATACAGTGATCAACTGTGAATGACTTGGCTGTTCTCAGCAATACAGTGATCCAAGACAATTACGAAGGACTCATGATGAGAAATGCTTTCCACCTGTAGAGAAATAACTGATGGAGTCTGAATGCAGATTGAAGCATACTTTTCTTTTTAACTTTATTTTACTTGAGTTTTTTGTTTGGGGGGATTTTTTTGTTTGTGTTTACTTTTACAGCATGATTAATATGGAAATATGTTTTCCATGACAGCATATCTATAACCTGCATCAGATTGCTAGTTTCTGAAAGGGGGGAAGAGGAAGGTGAGAATTTGGAAATTTTAAATTTCAAAATTTTAAAAAAATAATGTCAAAAATTGTTTTACCTGTTTTTTAGGGGGAAGTAAAATATTAAATATCTCCAAAAAAAGATTAGTTTTGATTAATATGTTAATTAATTAATTAATATGCTGAGTTTCAGGTACTAATACAAATTCATCATGCTGAGCTCTACTTCTCTTTGTTATGTTGCTTCCTAACTCACCATTTCCAATTAACATTGCCCCCATGGAGCTGTTTAGAAATACTTCTTCTCATCCTCTGCTTTATCAGTCTCTTCCTGGCTTTCCCTCAGTAGGCCACATTGCCAGATTGGCATTTAAAGAATGACTTTTAAAGCCATGAATCAGAACATATACTCAGTCACAAAAGGATAGAAAAGAAAAATGAAAAATAAATCTCTTCTGACATCTCATCTGCCCTCCTTAACTTTTCTGTCTGAATTGAACTATCATCAGCTCCTAACTTAGCAAGATATCAGGAACTCACAGAGAATTAAGGGAACTATCAGGAAGTATCATTGACTTTTTGTGAACTTGAGTCATTTTGCCAGAAGCTGAGGAATTGAACTCAAATCCTTGTACAATGTCAGGCTACTACTACTACTACCTCCTGCACTAGCAGTAAATTCTCCTTAGGCCCATCCATACAAAGGGCTAAGGGAAACATTCCTAGTATGGGGAGAATTTTTTTCCCTTTAGAAACATGAAATTTCTACCTTCCTTGAAAAGCAGATACTTACATTGTGCTAAATCATTGATCTTTTCCCCACTTTTTATATAATGCAACTCCCTTTCTGGTGGTTTAGGCTGACCTGCAAGAGTCCACCAAAGATGACTGCCAGAGGCTGATAGGAGGCAAGGCCACATTCTTGAGAAGTTCTCAGAAGTCCAGAGGAGAGGCTGAATAAAAATGTGGAGCAAGGACTAGAATAGAAGAGAGTGAGAATGGTTGACACAGGGTCACATAGGTGACCCAGCAAATAGAACATCAACCCTGGAGTCAGGAGGACCAGAGTTCAAATTTGGCCTCAGACATTTGAGACTTGCTAGTTATGTAAACTTGGGCAAGTCACTTTATCCTGATTGCCTGTCCAAAAAAATAAAAAAGAAAAGAAAAAAGAATTGTTGATTTGAATGTCAGTCTTAATTTTGTGTTTGATATAGAACTGCTTCTCTGTCTTTTCTTGTTTTGTGGGTCACTCCATACATAAACACTTTTTCACAACAGTTCATCAAAGACTAGCTGATGACAAGGGATATTATCATAACCTGCCATTTCTAATCTTCCCGTTGTGACTCCCACTGTGACTCAGAGCAGGTAAAAATTAGAAGACTTGCAAACAGCCATTTTGACTGCTGCCTTTGTGAAATGCCAGATTCAGTAAACCCTCTATAGTAAGAAATTGTGGTGGCATACCAAGATTTATTGCATTGACACTTTGCCCTCCTGCCTCATGCTAACATTGATTCATCTATGAAAAACTATTTTGGGCCTCTTCATCCAGAAACCCAGATTTGCCTGGCCCTCCCTGCCATATAATTGTGTCAGGTCATCTTTGTATTTCATACCAACTAACCCCATCAGTGACTCATGACTTCCTCTCATAGCCCCTTCTCTGTATGGTTTGATGTCTAAGGACTTTCTTCTATGTGATTGCAGGACGCAAATAGCCTTGTCATGATACCTGTGCAGCTGTAAATTAAGTGGCATGTTATCATGATCATTTATTCTTGTAAGTAAGGCTGTCAGCAGAAAGGATTAGCATTGCTTTGATACATAAACTTCAAGAACTAATATCTATCAAGAGAACGGCTAATCCCTTTCTAATTCCTGTCTTGGTGAAAAGATTGCTTCTTGACTACAGAAGCTACTGCCAGATTCTATGAAAAAAAGCTTAACACAACAGATTTAGCTGAAATCTTAACAGAAAACATGAGCGATTAGCTGGAAAGGGAAACTAAAAACATTTTTACAAGTGAAGTAACAATATTATAGAGTAACGTCAGTGCTTTGAAGTAGTGTTTAGCTCTTAAAAGGGTAGGCAGGCCTTAATCCAAACTCATCCTGAGGAAGTGGGCATAGTGAAGCAGAATGGATCAAAGGAAGTCAGGAAAACATTGAACACTCATCTTGGCAAATAGCTCTATGAACTTGCCCTCCTCATGCCACATCTGAAATGGTGTGTTTCATTTGGGGCACCATGTGGATAAACCAGAGAGTATCCAAAAGAGACCAGGATAATGAAGAGCCTCACGGTCATAATGAATAAGGATCATCTGAAGGAACTGAGGATGTTTATCCTGTAGAATAAAGTTGGGGGATCTACTAGCTTTCTTCAGGTATTTGAAGGATTGTCACGTGAAAGAGAGGTTCAGTTGTTCTGCTTGGCACCAGAAGGCCAATCTAGAATAGTCAGTAAGAGGCTTCAAAGAGATAGATTTGGTTTAAAATCAGGAAGAAGCCCTTAAAAATTAGAGCCATCCAACAGTGGAATGAAATGCTTCAGAATGTAATGTGTTTTTCCTTACTGAATGTTCTCAAGCAAAGGCTGAATAATTATTCAGGCATGTTGCAAAGGGCACTCTTATTCAGGAATGGGATAGACTTGATGCTGTCTGAGATCCTTTCCTATTCTGAGATTCTGTGTTTCTGTGAATAGCACAGGAAGGTTTGTATGTAGTCCTATGTAGAGGCAGCACAATACACTAGGTGGGCCTTGAGCTCTTTTCTCCTGTACCAGAGTCCTAGTCTAATGCCTCCTATTGTATGGAGATGACCCTGGGTCCTAGAAGGCAATGCCAGGCAATCTCCAGCAAGTCCTTCCAAGCTGGAAAAGCTTCAGAAACAGGCCCTGAATTAGATTCTCTATCATACAAAGACTGTCCTAGCTCCATTAAGAAACTCACGCTGAGGTTGAACACCAGGTGATGAATTTTTGGCCACAACAGCTAGTAAAGATGGTCTACTAAGTCGTACAAGGTAGGCTTTGGGATCTATGTTAATAGAAACTTACCCTGATGAAGTCCTTCCAATATTCCAGAAGAAGGACCAATCAATCTCCTGTCTTCTCTGTACAAATTAGGTTTTTTCTGGCAAAGCCCTGGAGACTTGTCATGTTGCATGTGCTTGGAATATGATTTTCCTGGTGTTGGCGAGAGACTTCTTCAGGAATAGGGAAGGGGAGGGGGGAATGTCATTGGCTTGGTGATACCATCCTATCACTTGTGAACACACAGACCCGGTTAAAAGTTTGTAACAAAGCAGTCTCAATCCACATTCCAAAGTAACCAACTCTAAGTTATTTAGGGACTGAATATCTGCCTCCCCAGGATTGTCCTGGCACTTTTACTTCTCCCTTTATTTTCCCATTGTTGACAGTTTTTCTGCTCGGTAGCACCTGCAGAGAGTAAACAGAGAAGTGAAATGCAGATCCCTTGCACTGTTTACTCGGTTCAGCTTTGGTAAAAGTAGTAGTGGGAGAGGAAATTAAGATTCATAGATACAGGTATTGCTGTAACCAAATAAAAATCACAGATCATTTGGGAAGACCTTATTAATCTTTGTAAAATTTATTTCTGATGGCCATAAATAATTGGCAGTTGTCTTTAGATTTATAGAAGACTTTTCTTCCCAGAACTCATTTAATCTCACATCCCAAAGATCTGGAGAAAGACAAGCAGGTTCCTTACCCTCAAGAGCTTGAGTAAGTGGGCTAACCACTAACTGTGGTAGAATAACCAGTGGTAAAAAAACAAAACAAACAGAAAACAAAAACACTACTAGATGCCTAGTGGGGTACTTTTGGTTGCTCAGAAAGTGCCACATTTAGGGTACTGAAGACTACATGCCACAAAGAACCTTGAGGACAGAGCCTACCATCCTAACTTTTAGAAACAGTCAGTTGTTTGCATTTTCAGATTTATTCTGAACTACAGTTATGAGGGTGATGGATCTTTTGTCAAGGGCGGAGTTTTATAAATGGAAACAATGAGTCCATTCCTTGCTAATATTGTTGTTGTTTTTTTCTTTTGTTTCCCTCTTTTTCTAGCATGAAAGACTTTCTAGGTAAGAATTTTCCCTGTTTTATATGCATGCTTAATACTTATATGTGAGAATGATTTGCCTTTATCTTTCTCCTTTACACAATTTAGCAATGTTTCCCTCTTCTAGAACTTTTCATTCCTACAGCCACTACTCTGTTGCAGGTCCTTATTGGTTCTCATCTAAACTACTATAATGCCCTCCTAACTGATGTCTGTCTGTCTGTTTCCCTTTCTCTCTTCCTCCTTCCCTCCATCCCCCTTCCCTTTTCCTCAATCCACAGCTCTTACAACTTCAGGATCTTATCTCAAGTGCTACCTTCTAAATGAGGGCTTTTGTGATCTCCCTAGTTGAAAGTGCCTTACATGCACTCCCAACCCTCGCCAATTACCTTATATTTAGTTTGGATATACTATGTGTGTTTTTGTCTCCCCTGATAGAATGAAAGCTCCTGAGGTCAAAGGCTATTTTATTTTGGGTTTTATATCTCCAACACCAGCATAGGTAGGTCACATAGTGGGCATTTAATAAGTGCCTGGGAACTAATTGAATATGAGAGGAGAAGGACAAAGAGCCAAAGATGACTCAGATTATACATGTTAGAGAGTGGTTCAGTAATGGTATTAATGAAAGAAATGGTACAGTCAGAAAAAGGAATACATTTGAGGCCAAAGATGATGACCAGTTGGGGACATTTTGAATTTAAAGCACGAGTGGAACATCTCAATAGAGACATCTAGTAGATAGCTAGAGGTGGATGTCTGAAAATCAGAAGAGAAATCAAGATGGGAAATGAACGTTTGGATGTCATTTTCATTGAGGTTTTAATTGAAGCTGTAGGAATGAGTGAGATTGCTAAGGGAAAGAGTAAGAGAACTGAAGATAGACCCAAGAAGAAGATCCTCATAAAAGAATCACCAATAGAGGAAACTATAAAGGCAGAGGGGAGCAGAGAAATGAGATAGTAACTGAATGGAAGAGAAAGATTTTTAAGAATTAGGGAGAAGTAAGCATTAATTTTTAATTGGCATAGGCAAGAGTAGGTGGAACAGGAGAAGTTAAAAATGAGACAGAGAAACAGACAGACCTTTAGAATAAGGCCTGGGAGGAGTCTGGAGGGAAAGTGATTGAGGGCATGAATTGCAGGATTACCTTTAATTAGGATTAGGGATACCTCATCTATGACTGTGAACAAGGAGAAAGTGAATGATGATCCTCAGTTCTCAAGACAGATGGCTGCATCCTTCTCGTTGAATTAGGGAACTAGGTAAGATCATCTACTGGAATTGTATAGTAAGACCAGGATGTTGAGAACAAAAATGTAGAGAAAAGAAGGGAAGGAAAAGTTTGGAATAGTCACCATAATCTAATCTAGTAGGAGGATTATCAGCTATCAAAGAGAACCTAGTTGAGGCTATGGGCCCTAACTTTTTCCACTGACTCACAGCAGTTCTAGTATAGGAATGAGAAATCATATGGTGGGGATTGCCTCCAGATTAATATTCTCAAAGCACCACATACCTTCCCTTCTGTGGTCAAATGTAAGCTTCTCTGATTAGCTTTTAAAGCCCCTTGGAACCCTAAAGCACAAGTCTGAGACCGTGTCACATACTCAGACACTCTCCAATATAAAACACTCTGTTTGGCAGTGAAGCTTCTCACCCCAGACTCCCTTTCAGTCATTCCAGCATGCTCACACTTTTCTCCCCTCCACATGCTCTACAATCCAGCTATAGGTGCCCATTCACTCTTCCTCATCCATGACATCCTACCTCTCAGGATTCTGCTCAAATCCTACTGGTGTCTTCCTCTAAGATTACCTTCTGTTTACATTGTAGATGTTTTATGTGTCAGTTAATAAGCACTTATTAAGCATTCAGGCACTGTGCTAAGCACTAGGAATACAAAAAAGAGGCCAGAGACAACACCTGCCCTCAAGAAGCTCTCAATCTAATGGGATACATATGGAATTTGTGTATGTGTGTGTGTGCTTCTCAATGAAATTGAAGACAGGAGCTATGTTTTTGCCTTTCTTTGTATCTAAGCACTAGAGTGTTTAGTGTAGTGCCTGGCATATGGTAAACGATAAATACTAATTGACTGACTGACC
Organism: Potorous gilbertii; assembly: GCA_028658325.1. Classification (NCBI taxonomy): domain Eukaryota; kingdom Metazoa; phylum Chordata; class Mammalia; order Diprotodontia; family Potoroidae; genus Potorous; species Potorous gilbertii. The sequence continues at coordinate 604,071,624 of CM053770.1, read as the reverse complement.
TGACAACTTGTCTCCAAGCCTTTGTATTGGCTGTCTTCTATGTAGGTAATGCTGTCTCATCTCACATCTGCCTCTGCAACTCTCTTATTTCCTCAGCTCAGGCAGAACCTTCTAGATGAAGCCCTTCCTGATACCTCCTGACATGAGGGCTCTCCCTCTCATATTTGTTATGTGTATCTGTGTCTGTGTGTATGTATGTGTGTGTATAATTATGGACAGGTCACTTCACACTGTTTACCTCAGTTTCCTCATCTGTAAAATGAGCTGGAGAAGGAAATGACAGACCATTCCAGTACCATTGCCAAGAAAACCCCAATTGAATTCACAAAGATTCAGACATGAGTGAAATACAACAACAAATACATGTATAATATGTATATATATATATATATATATATATATGTGTGTGTGTGTGTGTGTGTATGTATATATGTATGTACATATGTGTATGTATACATATACACACATATAGACTCTTCTAGTAAAATATAACTTCCTTGTTTTTGTATCACTAACACCTAGGCACATAGTAGAAACTTAATAAATGCTTGTTGATTGATTTATTAATTTCACAGAAGTTTTCAGTGACTTCTAATTTCCTGTCAAATGAAGTTCACACCCATCTAGTTATTAAAAGCCATCCACTATCTAACCCCAGCTCAGTTTTCTGACCTTGCCTCCCTTTACTCCCCAACACAAACCCTATTCTCTAGATCATCTAGATTTACTGTTCTAAGAAACATTTCTTTTTTTCTGTCACAGTCCCCTTACATGTGCTATTCCTTCCCCATACTCACTTTGCTTTTCAAAATGTCACCCATCCCTCTAGCTCATCATCAGAGTATTTCCTGTGCAGAAGCTCCCATCATACCTCCTCTCCCCAGAACAAAATGAAACCCTTTCTCCTCCACACTTCTAAAGCACAAGCGTATCAAAGCGTATACCACAGATCTCACATTCTTGTTTAAAGTTTTTTGGGTGCATTACTCAGAGGCAGTTTAATCATCATAATAAATCACTGATCCTTGAAGTGTTGAGAGGTACCATGGTATCATGGAGTTAGAAGACATGAATACAGATCCTGACTCTGGGTTATCTTGTATAAATCCTTGCCCCTCTCTGGGGCAGAATTGGACTCACTGCCCTCTACAATCCCTTCCAGCTCTAAATCTAGGATCCTGTAATCCTATGTCTTATCTCCTCTGGCAGATTGTTAATTTCTTGAAAACAGAGACCTTCTTATACAACCATTTATTCACTCTGCCATCTCCCCCACTTCCCCACTGTAGCACAATATCTAGCACAGTGCCTTACACAGGATAAATTGGCAATAAATTTGGAAAGGTACATTTTGAGTTGCTAAAGAATTATAGAAAGCAAAAAAAGAAAATCCTTTCCTCTTTATGTTTAGTTGAATGAGTCTAATATCTAAAGGTTCAGCATTGATCTTCTCAGGACCAGCATGGGGAGGAGGATAGTAGCATTAAGAAGTAAACATCCCAGGTCATAAGGAAGAGGGTCTGGGAAAGCTTGAGTTTCCTAGTGTTTTAAGAAAAAGGTATACCAATAATCTGCCTCAAGGAAAAGCTGTTTTCTTTTCCATAATTGGTCACTAAATTCAAAGAAAGTTGGGTATAATTCCCTGCCTGGAAAATTTTTTTTCTAAGACGTACCAGTCTATCCTCCCACTGGGTACTAACAGGGAGTGAGCCAAATAAAATCATCACTTTTTACTACTCACTTGCTAGGGAAGTGGCTGTTTTATGAGATGACCTTTTGTTAACTCTCTTATAATCCCAAAGTTTTAAAATGGTGGTATAGATCCTTTCCTCCCCTTCCTATCTCTTCACCAAGTCTTCAGCTACGTTTGTAGCTTTTTCTCAACTCCTCCTCCCAACTGTGACAGTCCTCAAACTTGTAGAAGCATGCACATACTCCATAGCTGTTCTCCTTCCCAAGATGGAACCATTTGGTTTTGAACTTTGTGAGGGTAGAGGTTAGTTTTGGTTTTCCCCCCAGCATTTTAAACATTTGGCAGCTTTTGGGATGAATGGGAACAATTTTATTAAGGAATAAGGTGAAGGTTGTACATCAGCGAGGTAGGATCTCGGTTCCCAGGTGTTACAGCTGTTATTTTTTCTAACATTTTTCTAACATTCTAACATTTCTAACATAACTGACTGGAGATGCTAGAAACAGAAAATCAGCACCATCCCTAAAAACATCCTGAGTTTCTGGGTGTTATTAGGGGGTTGCTCGAGGGTGTAACTCCGACATAACAACCTATACATGCAGTATAGAGTAAGAGGGACAGCTGTGTTTATGATCTGGTAGCATCCCTAGATGTTTGTAGTTCAGGCAAACCTAGGGAGCAACTTTGGCTGCCTTTTGCCGAGCTCCACACCCTGAGGCCTCCAGTCCAGTTCTCCAAGCACATATGTTTCTGTTTCATTGACACTTCATTGGAATAAGATTTTGCAAGAGTCGCTGACATCCAAAAAAACCTTTTCCTTTTAAAGCTCTCTTTAGTGAGGGAAACAACTCAAACTTAAACTAATTTGAAAAACCCTGAAGACTCAAGTGTAGTACACCACTCCAAACCACTAAGTTTTGAAGTAGGTTCCATACTTGGCAATCTGCTACCTGCCCCCCACCAAAATCATGAAGCTTTGCTGAGAGAGCTACAGAATGCTTGAAGTGAGAGATTAAAGGGAGAAATGGTTTGTGTTGCTTCTGGCCAGTGCTTTTCAGTGTTCCTCAGAGGAGGTAACAGGCAGCCTTTAAACAGTGCTCCTTTTCCCCTTTTTCTGTTTTCAGAATCACATTGTGCCTTTGCTTTTGTTTCTCCATAGGCTGGAATCAGGAGGCAGTAGCCTCACCACCACTGATACCTATAGTGACCGGGCTTCAGCAAAGGCCCGTCGGGAGGCCCGAATAGCTTCTTTGACAAGTCGAGTGGAAGAGGACAGCCAAAGGGATTATAGAAAAGTAGGCTCTTTTTCAATCACTTTCCTCTTTGGGTTATGAGCACTGAGCCTCTCAAGTGAAATCTAGGTGAGCTGGAAGAGAAGGGAAGGCATTTGAGGGTCAGGTAATAAAAAGTAACTTCTGGGTGCTTTCATTGGTCCTGTTCAGCTCTTTGTAAAATGGAGGGGTCCCTGCCTGAAGCTTTTCCATTGCAGAATGTGCTCTGGTGTCAGATCTCAGGGATATCAGTTGAGGAATTAAGAAATGGCAAGAACTGGAAAGAAGGGAAACCAAGCACGTGTGAAGTTAATGCCATGCGTGTAGTCCCTGAAGTGCCTTGATCAGTCCTGGTGTTTTCTAAGGACTGTCGAAAGTAGCATGGTCTAGTGGGTAGCAGGCTGATTCCCGCTCAGACCTTGTCCAGCTAGGGGACTCTCTATCTACCCCCACCTCTTCATCTGTAAAATGGGGTTAGTAGTACCTCCCTCCCTCCCTCACACCCAGAGTTGTTGTAGAGGTCAGCTTGAGGATGAGTACTGTTATGTGAGCATCTTTACTATTATAGTAAAAAGCAGTGGAAATGCCACTGGCTTTGAATTCACTTTCTCTTGTTTGAACAGGGTTTCACTTTCTTTTCAGTTCACTTGATTCCAGAGGTATAATTCCCAGTCCCAAAGCAGCTTGAATGACTTCTTTTTCAGGTACTTGGAGGTCAAAGAGAAGCTGTTTTGTTAAAAAATACTATAAGAGCAAAATGATATTTTCCTTTTAACCCTTGTCTGGAATACACATACCCATGAGGCTGGTTCTGGTGTGGAGACACAAGGGTTATTTGTATGAGGAGATTCATATATTCTAGAAAGTAGCAAAAGAAGGATTTTTCCTTAGAACCAACTTTTTCGTTAGCTGCCCCTGGAAGAAAGGAAGGAAGGAAGGAGCACTCACTGTGGGTCAGGCAGTGCACTAAAAAGAATTGTAGTTTGGTTGACATTAGGACATCATTTGTGTTTTCCTATGTGTTCATCTCCTGAGTCTTTATTACTTTCAAAAAGAAAAAAACTTCCCCTTTTCTGTCACTTGGAGTTTTTTATTCTCTTCCATGTGTTTTGACCAGAGGCAACATGACCTAGTGGACAGTGAGTGTCAAGAAGACCCAGGTTCAAGGGTCGCCTCTGCCCCAGGCTTGTTCTGTGATGCTGGGAAGGGCCCTATGAGGGCCCCTGGCCCACCCCAAAGTTGCATGTTCCAGAGAAGGTCTTAGGCTGCATTGGGGGAGAGTTGGCTCTCCTGGTGGAATCAAGGTTTGGCTGCCCCTTCTCTTCCCAACAGTGTTAAGGAGTAGGTGACCACTTTTTATTTTTCTTCCCCAAGCTCTATGAGAGTGCCCTGACGGAAAACCAGAAGCTGAAAACCAAACTTCAGGAAGCTCAGCGGGAACTGGCAGATGTCAAATCTAAATTGGAAAAGGTGGCCCAGGTGAGGTTGGTGGGGAGAGGAGGACAAGGACTCAGCCGGATGGGAGAGGGTGAAATGGAGTGTCTGGAGGGGTAGAGGATAAGCTTCAGAAATCTTTATCTGCCGTCCAAGTTTACTTAGTACTTTGCCTGAAAGGGAAAAATGAAATGTAGAGCAAATATCTCCTGATTATCCACATACTATCAACATTGCTGGGGACTGATTCTTGCTTTGGCCACCCTCTTTACTGCCCAGCTGGTTTTGTATGCTTTCAGTGTCATCCTCCAGCTACCTTCTCACTTCATATTTCAGACAAATAGAGAGGCTGAGACCCAGGTGTAAGTGATGTTTGCAGCCAAGGTCGTGTAGCAAATTGAGAGCTGAGATCCTGAGTGCTGTGAGACCTTTTTCTCCTGAATCTAAAACTGAGATGCTATCCAGTAGACTGGGCAGCCTGCTAGTCTCAGCCATCACTGTCTAGGAGCAAGGATCTTTAATGGCTGGAAGACTGAGTAAACCACTCTTCTGTTACAGCTAAGCCTGGTTTAATTAGATGATGCTTTTAAAAGGTACTGGAAGTAATAACCTCATTCCCAGCGAAACAAATCCTGCAGCTGAAAACTGAAGCATGTACTGTCTTAGTTTGTTGTGAAGTTAACAGGAAGCCTATTGAGTTACTGCCCTCCTTGAAATGTCTAGAGGCTAAGGATTTGGAAGAGTGAACTGCTTTTAAAATAAATCTAGAAGATGAAAAAATAACACTAAGAAATGGGTTTGTTCGATCTGGACATAGGGTTGAAGAGCAGTGATCAGAATTCCACAACAGATATTGCTCAATGGTAGGCGTTGGTTTTTATTAAGTGCTTTTATTTATTTATTAATTGCTTTTATTAAGTGCTTACTCAACTTATTGCTTACTTGCGTTACCCAGAAGGTAAGGGGTAGAAAGAACCAAAGAAGGCTTCACGGTGCCAGAGTAATTTGGTCACTGACGAGTAGAGGGAGAATACCTGCTCCCAGGAGGTGCTCCCACAGTCTGCAGAGCAGAGCAAAGTCTTAGTTTTTTCTCTCTGTAGTAGTGGTTCCTGACTGATTGACTCTGTTTGTCAGAGATCTTACTTCCAGCACAGGCATAGAATGCAGTTTAATGGTGATTCAAACTCAGAGAAAAAGCTTAAACCTCGCAGTGTAGGGACCCAATTTCCCCTTAGCATTGTTTCTCCATCCTGTGCTCCACATCTGGCCAGCTGTCTAGCCAGCATTGGATGTTGACTTACAAGGCAGGTGCTGTAAAGAGCCTCTCACCTTGTCTGATCCCTGGGAGAAAGTCCATGTTCTTTGATTCACTGCTTCCTGAGTGGCTTTGAGTACAGCTACTGTTGCCGGATGCACTCAAGGGAAAATTCTGGGGAGACCATGGGGAAACTATAAACTCTCTTCTTGTGTTATTTTACTAAACATGGAAATTTTTTTAAAATGGGGTTTGCCATTTTCTAAGGGAACTGGCATTTCATAATGAAGGAGCCCTATATGTATTCATTCAATAAACCATTAAGCACTGGTTCTATGCTAGGTGCTACACCAGGTGTTGGAGATACAGATAGAGAAAATGAAACGCAAAGTAACTTCAGGGCAAAACACCTTACAACTGGGAGAAATCAAGTGGGCTTTCTGTAAGAGGGGGTATTTGAGCTTGGGATTCTAAGCAGTGGAGGTAAGGAGGGAGGACATCTCAGGCACAGGAGATTGCCCATGCAAGACAGGAAATGGAATGTCATGTGTGGGGAACAGCAGGCAGGCCCAGTAAGGCTGGAACGTAGAATGTATGCAAGGGGAGTCATATGTTAAAAACCTAGAAAGAAAAGCTGGAAGCAGAAAGAGGAAGGCTTTAAAAGCAAAACAGAGGTGTTTCTATTTTATACTAGAGGCAAGACAAAGCCACTGTCACTTCTTGAGAAGGCGAGTGGCAGGATCGGGCCCTTGCTCTGAGAATAACAATCTGGTGGCTGTGGAGAGAATAGATTAAAGAGGGACAGACAGAGTGGGCTGAGAGATCTGATGGGAAGCCATTGCAGTGGTCCAGCCAAGAGATGACTGAGGCCTGGGTCAGGGGGGTGGGGCCATGTGAGTGAGGTTATGAGATATATTATGTAGACCAAATTAACAAGTTTTGGCAACTGATGGGATGTGAAGCATGAGTGAAAAGGAAGAGACAAGGACGACTGAGACTGTGAACCTGGGTGCCTGGAGAGACAGCAGTGTCTTGGACAGAAGGGAAAGTTAGGAAAAGAGGTGAGTTGGGGGGAAGGATAATGAGCTCTGGTTTGGACACAGCCTGTTTGAGATGTTACAAGTATCCAGTTGGCTTTGTCCAGTCAGCAGGTAGTAATGCAGGCCTGGCACTCCAGAGAGAGACTGCATGTTTGTATGTGGGTAAAAGGAGCGATTGCCATCATCACGCGTATGGCAGTGTTCCCTAATGTGCCTGCCCTTGATTGAAAAGCAGAGGAACTAAAATCATGAAATACTTTTCCTTTGTATAAACGTAGCTTCAAAATGCTAAAAAGCTACATCTCCTAAGATAGCATCTATATGAGAACTCAGTAGCATGTCAGAGATGGACTGGACCCTAGAAAATCATCTCATCCAAATTCCTCATGTGCAGATGAGAGGAAGGGAAGGGCTCACTTCCCAAAGAAAGGCCCAGAAAAGGGAAATTTACTACAGCATGCTGGTCAGTGGCAAGGCCAGGAACAGAATCTGTGTCTCCCGACTCCTTTCTAGTGTTCTTTCCACTTCACAGCATCTGTCTTACTAAGCAAATGCAAGTGAAAAGATCCACTTTTGCTCTCCCTTCATCTTCCTTCGCAGGAAGGATTTGATGAAGGGATAGTGGTAAAAAGCAGGGGTTCAGGACTTTCAGAATGGAAGGCAACAGCTCAAGAGGAGAGTCAGGATTCTGAATCTTGCTGTAAAAATGTGGACGGCTCCTGGAGTTCCTGCCTAGCAACACCATATCCTCCATACTAAGTACTGCCTGTGCATGGCATCATCCAGGAGCAAAGTTAATTAACAAATTCTATTTTTGTGGACCACCAATACAGAAGACAACTTGCTAGGTTCGGTGGCACACAAGAGAGCTTGAGACTTTTATTTAGTCTATCCCCTGACCCACAATGAGACATTCCTCAAATCTAAGGATGTTCCATTTTGTTTATGAAAAATTCAGTTCCTGGTTCTTTTTAGGCCACTTGCATGCTGCACATTAGGGTACAGGGCACAGATGATCTAAAGTGCCCTTGGATGCTAGAAACAAGAAAGTTGGGAAAGGGGAGCTGTTTGGGGGAAGAATGGGCTTCAGAGCAGTTTTCTCATTTTGCATTTCACCAAGTCCCATCCTATAAGACACAGGTAAGAGTTGGGAAAGAGAGTCAGGTGTCAAGGATGGTGAGGTGCTGAAGGAAGGAAAGAAAGAGATGGCTCCTGCTGCTGGCTGTACATCCTCCCTTCATACTAACAGATGTTCCTGGGAATCCAGACAGACCCAGTGGAGGGTAAGGAGAGGCAGCTGACTCAGAAATCTGCTGTATTAGATCTGACCCTCAGCACTCCATCTCAGTAGAATAGTTGGGGGACCCTTGGTGTGAGGGGCCTCTGAAGCACTCTTTCTGTTTGGGAGTGTCAGGCGGAGGACAGTGGGGAGAGGAGACTGGGCTTTCTGTGTGTCCTAGGTTATCAACAGTAATATCTGGGTTTTTTCATTGGTATCAGCAGAAACAAGAAAAATCCTCTGACCGATCAACAATGCTGGAGGTGGAAAAAAGGGTACGTGAGTTCCTCTTTCCCCTCTGCTCTATCTGCATTTCTCTTTTTACTTTTCCTGGCTTTGTTGTTCTTGCCAGTGGAGAAAGTTCATCTTAAAAAGGCATTATTAGTCCTGCCACATTCTATCCCTAGCTTGATGAAAAATTCTTTTTGCCTGAGTTTAATTTCTAAACCTTTTGGGATCCCAGACAGTCAGTCCTTTCCCCTTGTTCCATTCTTGGTCATCTCATAATGACCCTGCTTCCAGGCTCCACTGTGCCACATCATTCTGTAAAAAATGCATTTCAGTTTAACTGAAAATCTTTGCATGCACACCCTCCAGCAAGTTCTCTAGATCCCTTTGGGCCTCATCAACAGAAGGGAGGAGCTCATCTGGGAGATGATTCGAACCAGCAGTATCTCCACTGACTGTAGAATTTCTGGTTCTGTGCTATCTGAGGCATTGCCTAAAAGATCTGAGCATGCTCCTCAGGCTTGACATTTCTCTGTTAAGAGACCTGAGTTATGATTGACTTGAACAGATGAGCTCAACTAGGTTTTGACTATGTCTTTCTGTTCCAGTTCTCCCATTACTTTATATTTGGAAACTAGCTAAGTTATACATTCTATTCGCCTTGTATGCAAACCTCTTTGAGCTTCCATCTGATCTGATCCCGGTGATGGTCCCTTTACTGGAACTAGTAGAAATTAGTCTTCAGAATAAAAAGAAATAACATCCTTGGGGTGGGGGTACTTGCTCCCCATCACGAGGGACACTGACTCTAGGATGTGGGAGGAGCATGACCGAAGTGGGTAAAAGGAAAAGCTGGGTGTTGGTCACTTGAAGGTCATTTGAAATTTGAAGACCTTTTTGACATATGCATGGCAACCTAGCATAACTTGGTACTGTTCTTTTGGTATTATTATATGTTATTTCTCTATACAATCTTCTACTGTTCCATTATGGAATTTGGATATCATGGTCTTTCTCAGGGAATTAGCCCTATGCCCAGAGTGGTAAGCTCCACCACCGAATCCCAAACTTGCAATGAAAGTGTGCCAAAACCAAAAACAGGTGCATCCTTTGGGGGAGTTAAAGAAGGCTGCTGTTTGCAAGTCACACAGTTACCTCTTAAGAGACTAGCTGGAAGAAAGCACAGTTTTGAACCCCTTCTGAAACATACTTACTGTTTCTTTAAACAGGAGAGGCGAGCCCTGGAACGGAAAATGTCAGAAATGGAGGAGGAGATGAAGGTAAAGAAGATCTTATTTTGTTTTCCCTATTCTGTGTCTGATTTTTGAATGCTTAACAGATTTGAGTTGTTTACTCATCGCCCTTGAGAAGGGTCTACAGAGGGAAGGAGGCAGCTCTCCCATCAGGACATTTTACAGACTTGTCAAACCACACCCACTGTGGCCACTCTCCTCCTACCCACCAAGTGCATCTTGGAACTAATGCTGCCTTTGTTTTAAAGGGGTGACTCCTGCAGGCTGGAGACAGACGTGAGTTGAAATGTAAGGCTCCATAACCAATCACTTCACCCTCACAGGACTGGGCAGTAGGGCCATGACTCAGTGTGGCCGCATGCTCCAAGCCTGGCAGAGGTCGTGGGCTTTCTCCACATCCCGTTCCCCATTTCAGCACACTGCTAGAGGAAGCACCAAAGAGTCATTCTGAAACAGAGTGGAGATGGATTCCTATATTGATTTCCTGTCCCAGCCCATTTCCCTGAAAAATTAAGGAATGCTTGGTACTCTCCCAATTCAGAAAGCTCAGGCCACCAGAAACACTTCTCAGCTTTCCTGCATTTTTCCTTTGCCCTTTCTTGTCCTTCCCTGTTTGCTACATGGCCATCAGCCACCCTGATGGAGAGTTGTGCTTCTGAGGCTGGCATGCTGCCCTCTAAGGACATCACCACCCCAGGAAAGAAGATTGTAAGAAGTCCCTAAGATTTGGTGTGGGGAGTGCCTGGCCCCACAGGATGCTGCATGTCCTCAGCTGCCCAGTGCTTGGCTTTGTTCTGTCTCTTCACAGTTTGTTTTCTTACTGGTTATGACACCACGAGGCAGCTCTCTGGAGCACAGGTTTTCTTCACTTGGAGAACAAGAATATTGGGCTAGAAAAATGGAGGCTCTTTGGATCCATCAAGGTGAATGAGCAGGTGACCCCATGGGTAGAGCATCTGGCTTAACCTTTCAGGAAGCTGGAGCAGGAATAAATATGGCTTCCAATCTTTGCAGTGATGTAGGGTAGTTAGTTATCATTGTCATCTCTACTTTACAGGTGAGTAAACTCAGGCAGAGAAGCTATACAACTCGTGGGTGCTGGAGCCAAAACTCAGACCTGGGTCCTCTGGCTTCAAGTTCTTTGCTGTTTGCACAAAACCACACTGCCTGTCAATTTGCTGAATGGTTCTTGGCCAATCTGAGGACTCCTGGCCCTAGATCACACTGTCTGTCAATTTGCTGAATTGTTCTTGGCCAATCTGAGGACTCCTGGCCCTGGATCACAGCTTATTCACCAGCCCCAGTGCTCTGGCAGGGACGAACTCTTATTACTATCTCCCCTGGCTTGTGACATCTACAACACCCAGACTCAATCCCACCTACAGCCACTTAGGTCTCAGACAGATCATAGAGTGCCACACTGAGTCTTCTCAGTGACACAAAGCAATGAGATACTAAAATAATAATTAACCCCTTTAAGATGAGGAGTCTATGTGTCTCAACAAGGTCAGACCCTCCTGTGTTCCCAGAGTCAGTTTCCATTAAGGAATTCTGTGGTCAATAGGGCTGGGGCATCCTATCAGTCACCTGTGATGAATGGATCTCCTCTATCACAGGGCACCCCCTAGGCTTTACCTATGTTGGAAACACCCTGAGTTATGCCATCTGGACTCTGTTGTTAGGGAGCAAGTTTTTTTTTCTGTTTGTTTTTTCCTTTCTGTTGTCAAGTGCTGGGTTACAGCACTTTAAATGGGGTCAAATTCAGTGCCCTCTGAGGAGTAAGTACCCTAGGGGCAGGGGCAACTCACTCAAGTAGAGTGCTTGCAGAGCTCCAGTCACATGTACTTATTCCCATACAGAAAAGGACCTAGAATTAGAAGCCTTGCTGTTTCCACAGATAATGACCTGAATTTAGAATAAACCCATAGGGTCAGGCAGGCAGTTAGGGACTTGAGGGCTGTGAATGAATAACCTTATATGATGCTCTCATTGAAGAGGTCAGTGTAACAGGAGCACAGTCAGCAGGTGTGGCAGCCCCCTTAGCAATGCATTTGCCCTAATTCTGTGCAACAAGATTGTGGTTTGGGTGCTTCATCCATTCCCTTCTTTCCCAATAGGCTGACTAAAATAGCAGCTTGTTCCTTTGAATTCTCCCCAGAGACTGTGCAGGGAAAGACCTTCTCTCCCATGAACTAGAAGAGAACCTGGAGAAAATCTTTGCTCTCTTTATAATCCTGGAGGGCTTGACATTTAAATACGTGTTTATATGTAAATATGTACATATATATTTATATACATACACAGAAAAATGTCAAGTAACCAAATATAGCCATAGGGTGAGTGTTCAGTTTATTTCTAAACCAATTATCAATCTGTTTGAAATGGAATTACCAGTTAGATGGAAAGGAAGGGAAGGGAATAAGCATTTATGTGCCAGAAACTGTGCAAAGCACTTAGCAAATATTACCTCCTCAATCCTCACAACAGCCCTGGGTGGGAGGGGCAATTATTATTCCCACTTTACAGATGAGGAAACTGAGGCAGGCATCGTTTGATGGTTTGCCTAGGTAGACACAGCGAGGAAGTGTCCAAGGCTGGATTTGAGCTCAGGGCTTCCTGACTCCAGGCCTGGTACTTTATCAAACACTGTGCCACCTTGCTGCCTTAGTGAAGTGAGATTTCCATGAGTCGTGACAAAGATAAAGGTATCCTGCCTCAGAACCTCCAAATTCTTCTTTGCTGAAGCCTAAAAAGAAGGAAATCCTCCTAGCAGACCAGGAAAGCTTCAAGCCTCCCCTTAGAGAAATGTGGATGCCCTGATTTTTCTGACATTCTGGAAGGTGCTGCCCTCATATTACCAGGATGTCTTTCTTTATGACCATGGTGCTGGGTTTGTCATTAAGCCAAAAAACAATTTTTGAAGTCCAAGCTGGTCTTGATCCTCTCCTGAAAGAGCCCAAGAAAGTTCATAGGATCATAGATTTAAAGCTATAAGGATCTTTGAAGCCATCAAGTTCAACCATCTCGTTTTACAGTTCAGTAAACCAAGGCCTGAGAGTAAATGAGTATAGTCACACAGCTTGTAAGCATCTGAAGAAAGATTTGAATCCCGTAAGCCCAGTGCCTTTTTTTTTTATTAACTATTGAAACTGTTCTTCAGGATGGTGATGACAGCTAATGTTGGCCCAGCCCTTCCACCATCCCAGAAGGATTGATGGCCAGAGACGGCCAGAGATCACCACGTGATGATGCAGCTCCATTCTTCCCTTTAAGAGACATGAGCCTTTTTTTTTTTTTTTTTTTGGTCAGAGCAGAAACCCAGCCACACTTATGGTGGTGAACACACGTTTCCAGTTTCTAAGTATACATCTAAGCCTCCAAAGACAAGTCAAGGGGAGAAAAATATTAAAATTGTTCAAGATTGTACCTTCAAGGTACAACTCTTGCTCAAGGACAATGGGAAGATACAATTTCTTTTTCTTAAATTGTGCCTATTGGGATGACAAGGCAATCATTTGCTATGAGCCCTGGATAGAAAATCAAGGGGAAGGAGGCACACACGTAAGAATGTAGGTTGGTCCTCTGTGACCTCAACTGAACCATAGCTGACCGTAATTTGGGAAGGTAAGTGACTCATTCCTTTATAAAGCATTACTTAGATTCTGACCTGAGTTAGGGTTGGGACCTGCCTTTTCAAGGAGGTTTGCATGTCTGCCTAAGCAGTGCTAGGGCATTTGTATTGCAATACACCAACATTGATTTGATCGGTTTCCTGCCCTGCGCTGATATGCTTTCTTCAAGGGATTGACACCTGTCTTCCTTCTTCTCCCCTACCCCTCTACCCCATCCAGTACTGCCAGAGAATGACTGGTCTTAAATTGGTTTATTCCACTTGTTTTAAAAATATCTCTAGCCTGGCCTCTTTTGAGTTCTACTCCGCATTTTGTCTCCATTTCCCTCTCCTCCTTTTCTTTCCTAGCTCCCAATTACCTACCTGGTGCTACTTCCTTTAGAACATTCAACTAGATCCTCCCTTATCTGACTCTCTCTTTCCCATGCTTTTGACTGCATCTCACTCTGCAAACACCTGCACACTGAACTAGGGATCTTGTATTAATCCAAGATATTAGCATGTGAGCAGGGACCGCTTGGTCCAATGACATTGATTGTGCCTCTTGCTCAATAAACATTGAAGAATCAAAGCAGGGAATTTTCCATTGGTTCTTAGATTCAACCCCTGTTCCTTTCCTCTTAATTCCTTGCACGGCACCTCAAGAATACCCTTCTTGTGCCCCCTGCTGAATTGCTTGAAGTGAGTGAAAAGGCTACCCCAGGCCCTGCCATCCTTTTGACTCCCCAGCTATATTTGGCTGCCCTGCCTTCCCCTTCAGGATAACTAGTTTTCCTATTTGGGGAAAGGGATGTTCAAAAGCTATGTCTGTGTGTCTCTTCCCCTTACTGTATTCTTTATTTCCCATTGTCTTTTTATTCTCCCTTTTTCATCCCTGAATAATTGTCATTCCACTAATCTTTCATTTAATTCATTCACCTTTGTGCTGGTTCTAGGCAGACTTCTCTCTCATTCTCTTCCCTGTGACTTTCTGGTACTTGTCACCTTACCAGATGTGTCCCTGCTCCCCTGTTACTGCTCTATTTGCCTAGCAAAGGCATTCACCTACTTACAAAGAGCTGATTGGCTAGGGCTGTAATAGCCTTACACGTTACCACTTCACTAAGGCAAAGCTCATTGTATTAAATGCTGGCATTGGTTGGTGGGTGTTGGTTGTTTTTGTTGTTGTTTGTGGTCCTGAGATAACTGGTAGAAATTTTGTAGACTAGGAAAATGTGGAGTCCCTGTCAGACTAAACAAAAATATCCTAAGTACTAGTTACTATAGTAAGTACTAGTCTAGCAAGCAGTGGCCTAGAGAAAGGATCAGAAAGGAACGAAGCTAGAAAACTACATTTTCTTCCATGTGAGTCAACCAGGGGATTCCCAGAATAACACATCTGGCAGCGTTGTCTTAGAAAAGACCCGGAATAGAAGGCAGAAACGGAAACCTGTTGTGAACATAGCTTCAGACGCCATCCCAGGTCATGGCCCCGCGTGTCGTGAGATGTCCCAGTACTTACACCGGCCAGGACCATTACTCTGTTATTACTGAGAATTCATAAATGCTACGGAATGTGGCCATATTTTCCAGAGCATTGCTATCTTTGCAAATATCTGTAATGAGCACCAAGCCCCTACATTAATGAGGAGCAAAAGGAGCATCTTTAGCTGTTAATTCAGTGGCAGTTTAATTGCTCTTAAAGCCTGGACAGAGCTTTTTGGACTTCAGGATAGAACTGGCTATGTGAATTTTGGTTCCTACAAAGAAAAGTCCCAATTCTTTCTTATTTTGGTATATTATTGCTCCTCTCCACCAGTCTGCTGAAACTGCAGGCCACAGACCACTTTTTCCAGCCACAGTGAAGAAATTAGAGAGGAAAGAGCAGGACAAAGAGAGAAAAGAGGGTGATTACAAAAGGAAAAGGTAGAAGAAAGGAAAGGAAATGGCAGTAATTTCAGTTAGGCACAGGCAGAGCATTTAGTTTGGAAATAGAGCCTCCTTTGTCGGGTCCAGATGTGGACGAAGGAATGTCTGAGTAGCTAGGGACGGACTGCATGGGCAGGTTAGCTTCCCCTGTAAATCCTACAGAAAGCTCAAGAGCCACACAGTGGGGCTGCTGTTCAGAACCACAGTCAGCTATGCCTTTGAGGTGCTCACTAGTTCTATTAAAAGAGACAAGCTTCATTGTGTTTGGGGCTTAGCTAAGAGTCATGTGGCTTAGCTCTGATCTATAGCTTTCTGCTCCATCGCTTCATTCCCACTTGCTCTCTTTTCAGCCATTTTTCCTCTTTTCCTGTCCTTTCTTGCATGCAGACTAAAAAAAAAACAATAAGTCACATGATTTCCTTGTCCTACTTTTTATCTCCTTTGGTCTGTTTTGTCTGTCTGTCTCTGTCCCCTCTGTATCTCACTCTCTGCAGAACCTCCACCAGCTTAAACAGATTCAAACCCTGAAGCAGATGAACGAACAGCTGCAGGCTGAGAACAGGGCCCTGACCCGGGTGGTGGCCAGACTCTCAGTGTCCATCGAGTCCTCGGAGACCCAAGAGCTCTAGCTCTACCCTTTCCTCTCCACCTCACCTCCCTCCTCCACCACTCCAGGCAGGTTTATTCTTCTGGTTGGTCTGGGAGCTCATTGCACAGCCTTGTGCCCTTAGAGCCTCTACATGTGGATACCTAGTAAATACTGGTAGTCTGGGGACAGAAGAGGCCATGAGGAGGAGCAAGAAGTGGGATAGTAGAAAACCAAGTAAAATGGTGGCATAGATCCAGCAAGACTGGCTGTGTGTTTGAGCTGAGTGGCAAGGTCAACGCAAAAGTACATTCTCCTAGAAATCAAAAAGAGTTACAGATGGATTTGCACTCAGTCTGTCGCACACACATTCAAACACACACACATGCACACATACACACCCCTTTGGTTGGGGTAGGGCTCCTACATTGGTATTGAGATGGCTCTCTAGCGAGCAGTGGCCTAGAGAAAGGATCAGGTTTCCGGCCCTCAAAGAGGTGGATTTGGACCCCTGTGAGTATTGGGATTTCTCTTTAATGATCTGAGTGTGTGAAGTGTTGCAAAATGAACCAGATTCTTTAACCCATTAGGGGCCATTGGTAGGGGTGGGATAGAACTGAGGGTGCAAATGTCCTATGACCTCCTGTACCCTCTGGCCAAACCCATTCAAGCAGAAATGGACCAGAGTGAAGAATATGATGTACCAGCCTATTCAGTCAGCTCAGCCTTTGTTTTCTTTGCAAGGGGGAACTGAGGTACTATCTCTTAGTAGGCAGATGGCTCTCAATAGTTCTTGAGAGCAGAGATCACATCTTCCTTGTCTTTATATATCCACTTGGGTCTAGCATTCATCCCCATTCCAGATCTCTCAGAATTCATCTGTGATCTAGATAAGTAACAGCCCTTTTAGGGGCTCATCTTTGCAGAAGAATTGATGTTGATGACCCCTGAAGGAAAAAGCAATAGTTTAGCACATTCTCAGTGACTAGTAAAACTGCAAGCCATGAGGACTCATTTTTTCACATCCCAAGATGATATGATGAGATTCCTACTGCCAAAAACCATCCTAACTCAGAAAAGAGATTTTCTTTGTTGTGAGTAACATAATTAGACCTAGTCATGCCTGTTCTTTTGCCTTCTTCTATTTGCTTTTGCCTTCAGGGTCAGTGGCTAGCACTAATACCTGTTACATCTGAAGCACCCAAATTAACTTAAGGGCTGAGCTAATAATTTGTTGTCAGAGACCATCACAGGTAGAAAGAGACTGGAAGAGAAATGTGCCCAGCCCATCCCTGAGCTGCCTAGTCACCCTCCTTGAGTATTCAACTCCCTGCTAACATAACATAACAACTCCCTCCCTAACATAACATGTTAAATGCCAAATTGCTGTAAGCCTCGAGATACCGAGTGCAGTTGACAAGTGTAGATCCCAGGAGGAATGCCAAGTGTTTTCCCCCTTGTGTTTAAGTTGCTACAAGGTAAGGGACAGAGCTAGTTCTCTCATTTCCAGGGGTTGCTCTGTATACCTGTTAGCTTATATATACTGGCTCAGACAGTTCTATTCAGAAAGTTCTATTCATATGCCAGCACTGTGACTGAAGTTTAAAGTTCAGCCTTCTGCTTTTACTACACTGCCAAAAGTGTAGTAAATTTCATTTAACAAACATTTCTTTTATATCCAGTGCACCCACCCTGCTAGACCCAGGGGGATACATAAAGACAAGCAAGGTATGATCCCTGCTCTCAAGAACTATTTACTGAGAGCCATTTACCTACCAAGAGATAGTACTTAGAGAAGAAGCTGCTACTTAGAACCATTGAGGGCAGCACATCCCCGTCGTTAACCATGGGCACTACTCTTCCACAGCACAGCGTCACTCACTACTCAGTAGCCATACGGAGAAAAGTTGTCATGGAGGGGAAGCCAAACTGGTAAAGTGATCACCTGATTTGTTGACATTTACTTCCCTTCTCCATGCCCTCTGTGGGCCATGGGTCTAAGAGATAGAAGTCATGGTTAGGTAGGTTCAGTTTTGGCAGGGTCCTTAGGAATCACTTAATCCAGCCCTTTCATTTTACTGATGAGGAAGCTGAATCCCGAGATGGTTAGACTTGCCCAGGATCACACCACTAGTAAGTGGTTGAGGTGGGATTCAAATCCAGATCTTCCTGACTCCCAAGTCCAATGCTGTACATTGCTTCCACACTGCCTCAAGTCATCCCCTGTAGGGAACCAACACTTCTGTCTTCTGAGATGTGTGAGGGGACAGGAACAGTTCAGGGATAGGGGAATGAAGGCCACATTCCCTGTAATTGTCCCATCGCTTAACTTTGCAGCAAATATCACCTGGAATATTTTCCCTTTAACTTGCTCCTAGGCAGGAGCTTATGAGAGTACTTGAAAAAAAAATATTTTTACTATTTTTTTCCTTTGCCTTAGGTATCTTCATACAAATATCCAAACAAGTATTAAAAAATCATTCCTTTTCCCTCCTGTCTCTTAAAATTGAAATTGGGGGAGACCAAGGGGCCACTTTTGTTTCTCCATTCCTGGATTCCAGTACTTAAGCACATCACACCTTTGGATGTCAGTTGTAGTGTGTTGCAGCTGGAAAGCAACATAGCTTGGCTCTGTTTGGATGAACAGCTAGCAGTATAGTATAGTTCACTGCCATCTGTAACTTCTCTATAGAGTCCCATGATATAGGGACTTCTTTCAAAATTGAACTGAGAGTGAGAGGGCCAGACCTTGGAGAACAGCCGAAGAGAAGGCTTAAAGGTACACAGCCCCTGTGCAGCTGAGCTAAGGAGCTGGTCGTTTTAGAAGCATGCTTAGAGTGAGAGTCTGGCCACTAAGATAATCTAGTCAAGTAGCAAAGGTACAGAAATGAATGGCAGTCAAGTCTGCTTAGTTGAGTTTAGACAAAACAGAAGAGGAGGACTGTACTTTTTAAAAAATGTTATTGGAATGAGGGTATTTCATAAAAAATTTCCAAACTCTCAGGCAGTAGCTGACAGCTTTGCCCGAGGAACAGCTCACAAATGATGATATTCCCTTAAATGTGTAAAATGTTTTATTTTTTTAAAAAACACATTTACATCTATTACCTCGTTTGATCCTCTCAGTGTCTTGAGGAAGTAGGTAGGATAAATATTCTTCTCCTCAGGGAACTGAAATGAATGAAGTGATTCACCCAAATCCCATTGATAGGGAGTGGCAAAGCCAGAATTAAAATGGCCACCGTGTCAATCTTAGACCAGAGAGCTCTTTCCTGCATTCCTTGCTGAATAACAGTAACATTAATAGGTCTCATGTTTTTTCTCTACCCTTTTTGCACTTTTCAGTATGTTATCTCTTGTTGGTCTTACATCACTTCAGAAATAAGGAGGAAAACTCTCATGTTCCCCATTGTGCAAATGGAGAAACTGAGACCCTAGAAGGAGTAGAGACTTACCAAAGGTTATACAGCTGGTCAGTGTGAGAGCCAGTACTAGAACACAGATATGGATCAGGCCAGGCCATGTATGAAAGTTAGTATCATCCTCCAGCTGTCTTTTGGAATTAGAAGGTTGATTCGTCTTGGCTATCAGTCATACAATATTACCTAGCTGTAACCTAGATCTAGGCTTCTGTGCCCTTCATAATGAAAAAGCTTTCTACTCTCACTCAAATTTCTGCTGTGTCAACCAAGGCCCAGATGTAAATATTTCTAAATATCCCATTAGGGCTCATCATCTCATCATTGTGCCTTGGGACATACACAAGCCAGAGTTGGAATATTATTTTTCCATCACACCCAAGATAGAGTAATAGTCCTTGTCCCTAGGGACAAGTTCCCCAAGTGCGTGAAACTTTGAGCATCGGTCTTCTGAGACCTTGGTATTCCTTGATGACCAGCAGTGGAGAAGAATGAAGCGGCCCTTCAAAGGGATTGCACATGGCTCATACATTCATGGCGAGCTCTCATCTGTGATGCCCTTAGATTTCACAGTTAGAAATCAATATGTACCACATGAATAGATGTTATTTTCCTGAATCGTCCTATCAGGTTCTCTAACCTCTGATGTCCTGGAATAACAGCTACCATCACCATGGATAGAAAGCCTGCCAGTTACTTTCTCTGTGCTATGTTGTAAATCCCAGGTACTGACCAGCTTCCTTACCCTATCCTTTCTTTCCTCACCTGTCGCTCTTCATCGTCCTCCCTCCCACTTATTTCTTCATCTCCTTCAGTTGAGATTCTCTTTGTTTCTGCAGGCTGGAGATGAGCAAATTCATAAAAGGTGTACAGGTTATCAGTGACTAGAAATGATTCACTAAGCCATGGAAAACAAAAATAAGAAATAGCTGACATTTTAGCATAGTACTTGAAGATGCTTTATATTTGAGCCTAACAAAGGTTACAAAGAGTCAGGGATGATGGCATAACTTACAGTTCTCATTTTACAGGTCAAGTAAACAGTCTCAGGTTAGGTGCCTATGGTCTTGAACTGAGATCTTCCCAGCCACAAGTCCAGCATCTTTATGTACTATACAACACTAAGTCTAAAGTAGAAAATCCAACCATTGACAGTGTTAGTTCAAATAACCAGACAGGGGTGTCATTTTTGACTTGTCCCTAGGCTCATCAGAGACTGCCAAGAGGCTATACTTCTACTTCTTGGGGGTGGGGGTGGGGGTGGGAGTTTCTCCTCCTGGGATGACTACTGAGGAGGTGAGACACATGGAGCTCAGGATGCTGACCTCAGGCTACTTAGGGATGAAGATGGAGGAGGGGATAACACTGAATGCTTAGAAGCTCCAACACTTTTGTTGTCTTTACAGGTTTTGACAGAACTCAAGTCTGACAACCAGAGGCTGAAAGATGAAAATGGTGCCCTCATCAGAGTTATCAGCAAGCTATCCAAATAGACTAATTCTCTGGAAGGGAAAGCACTTGCTGTCCCCCACTTCCCATCCCTCTCTGCCTCCATCTTCCAACCAAAAAGAGTCAGTGTTTGTGACTGAAGGATCCCTCCCTATGCCACCACCCCAAATCTTTATTTTTCCTGCTCACCCCAGATCTCATCTATTCACATGTTTTAAGAGAGTTTTCATGGAAACATAATGGTGGTAATGAGAGAGATGGTCCTCTGGGGCACAGTGGAGTGCCTTTGGAGGTGGGCCCCTGGCACTCCCTATTGCTCAACCACTGTGTTCACATTAGACTCAAGTCTAGCCCTGAAAGATTTACTACCACCACCCATAACCAGCACCATCACAACAATAGCCTGGTCCATTGGCCCTATATGTGTTGGGGGGAAGACAGTGGATCAGTGAGAAGGCTGCCACCTGCTGGCCCAAGTGATCCCATTGGGAGTGCCATGTGCCCAAGGAAAACAGCTGGACTTTGATTTAATCACCAGACAACTGCCAAGGGCATGTTTTTATTAGACTTGGGTGACAGTTGCTTCACAATGAGACTGTTCTCATCCTCCCAGGAAACATCTTTTCGTGATGACTTCTATTTCATCTGTCTGGTAGCTTTGCAAAAGAACTTCACCCTCACTTCCCCTTGTCCAGTCTTCTCCATGGGCCCTAGGTGACCTGACTTCACTCAGTGTCTTCTTCCTCTCCTTTCCCCTTCCCACTTGACCACACATCTAAAATCTGTATTGTAGCCTCGGAGCTCCATTGGCCTTAGTGACTTAGAATGGTATTTTCTGAAGCTGTCAGGGGAAAAGAATTACCCTGTCAGCCAGCAGCACTTGGTCCCTCTCCAAGGGGGTGTCATGTTCTAGGCAGGATGCACACAAGCAGCTCACCCGTTATTCTGGATGTTATCTGGGCTGTGAAAACCCCATTCCACCTCCATTCCAGGGAGTATTTTTTGTTTCATTTTGTTTTCTCCTTAGGTTTACTATGTGTCCCTGGTGGGAAAATAACCCAACATAAGGAGGCCCAGGGAGAGGGATGCGGGTGAAAGGCACAGAGTGGAGACAAGTTGGAAAGAGGCTTCAGTTGTGTTAGTGGAAAATCATAACTTGAACATAATGACCAAGAAGACCAAAAGCAACTCATTGTGTTGCTGAGATGAGGACGTGGTGGTCAGCTTAGAGACACTGCCATCTTAAAGATCAGTGAGGCAACTTGAGGCAGAAGCATAAAGAGACATGGTGTGTCTTCAAGTTATTTACGTGAGTTATGATCTCATAGAGTCTTAGAGCTGGGAGAGGCCACAGGTCATTTAATCCAACCAACCCACTAATGCTTCTGCAACATCTTGGGCAGAACAGATGATTGAGCATCCTCTATTTGAACACTTCTAGTGACAGGAAGCTCATTATAAGAAAGTGTGTTCCACTATTATCTTGCTTGAATTTTTAGGAAGTTCTTTTCTAAATCTAATACTGTGTTCCATCTATTGATGCAACGTGCCCCCTGGAGCCATACAATTAAACTAACGCTTCTCCATTACAGTCATTTAAATATTTGAAGACAATTATAATGGACTTCCCCCTCCCCAGATGTCTTCTCTATGCCAAATATCCTTCAACTGTTCTCCTGACAGTTTCCAGGCTCTCCACTCTCCCGGTCACCATCTTGTAGGTGTAAAGTTCTTGATGTGGGTGACCAGTGAAGCATGTGGTAGAACTGTTACCTCCTTTGATCAGGACACTGTCTTTATTAATGCAGCATGAGAGAGCATTAGCTGTTTTAGCAGCTGCATCACACTGTTGGCTCATATTGAGTTTCTGGTCAACTAAAACCACCCCTAGTCTTTGTCACAGACATGACTTTAGAGGTGCCATTCTTGGTATATAAAATTCAGTGAGTTTTCATTCAAGTTCAGTGATCACGTTTCTCATGTATACTGCCTCTGTCCAATCTGAGTCTCCTCTGTTCATCAAGGTAGGTGTCTGAAACATCTAGCAATCAGGGTTTCACACTTTGTCTTCCTTGCCAAAACTCAGTTTTATAGTCTGCCAAGTGATATGTTGATTCCTTTTCCAGCCATATGTCAAGGGAAGCTATTATTCTATGATATTTGGATGGCATTTCAGAGTTGTAAAAATATTCACTTCAGGGTAATGAGTGAAATGAGTTGTACTATAAGCATTTTCTTAATTCTAATCAATGAGGTAGTCTATGACATCATAAAAGACTGGAATATCATCTAGCTATGTTTTGATCATTTGAGGAATTCCAGTAGTATCTCCCTCAGGAGAAAAAAAATCAAATTCTTCAATTATCTCTGGCCATCTCTATAGAATGAGGTCAAATAGGGCTGCTTAGATTTTCTTATTTTGGGGCAGTCCTCTTCAGTTGTCATTTCCAGAAACCTCACTCTTGTCTGTTCTAACTGTAGGTTATATATCTGATTCCCTCCTTGACCTTCTAACTCCTCCTTCCAGCTTCTACCCCAGTTTGTCAAAGAGATCCAGGTACTTACTTGGTTTTCCGAAGCCACTGACTAATATTCAGCTTTTTATGCAGCTTTTTACTACCATCCCCCAAACACATATGCTTATCTCTGCTATATTGCTATCCAGGGAGTAAGAGACTATTCACTAAACCTGGGATTGCTGTGAAGTAGAGAGTACCTGAGTTAGTTTAAAGAAAAAAAAAACAACTTCCTTGTTTGAATGAAAAAGCTACCGAATGAAAGAAATCAAGGGAGCCTTACAAGGCTGTGCACTCCATTGCATTGCCTCAGACCCTGGTCACCCTCTTAGGCACCACTGCCATTCTTGCAGAATTGTGGCGGGTGCCTCTGGATCCTATTGAAGTCTCCACTCAGAAGTGGCAACATTTCAATCTAGGTCATTTCTTGCTGCAAACCAGACTGCATAGGTGATGTAGATGCCTCAAAAGGCTCCGTAAGCTGTCCCTTGTCAAGTAAATGAAAATTTCAGCAGATGTTCATTGCACAAGGCATGGTGCCAAACAAGGGTGGGTATTCACAGTCAAGAATGAGAGGGCCTTTGCTAGTCACTGGTTGGTATATTGTAGGAAGAAATGATGTGGAGAAAATAATTCTTTGGAATTTACTAATTCTTCATTCCTAAATCCTGCATCTTCATTATCTTGATACATCTCAGGGCGTTGTCTCCCCCGCCCCCAATATATCTACCTACTGACTGACCCCACTGACTTCAGTCAATTTAGATGAAGCAGGAATCTTGTGTATGAACAGGCTCAAGTCGAGAATGACCTGGTTTTCAAACCTAGAGCCCTCCCTTGTCTCTTGGACCTCTGCCAGGTTAGCGTTGGTATTACAGTATTGCCAGGATTTTATAAAGTTCTTGACACCCAACTCCAGCTAGTGACCACCATGCACAAGCCTTGCAGAAATGACCACAACCTAGCACAGATGTGATCCCTTTGTACCAAGAAATGAAGCAGCATTGAGAGAAAATGAATACATCTCCAGTCTCATAGAAGGGCTTACCCCTGGGGTTTTGTCGTTAACTGGATAACCTTGGACATGTGATATTTCTGGGCCTGTTTTCTCATCTGTAAAATGAGGGAGGCTGACTAGATGATCTCATGCACCAAGAGTCTATGACAATTTTTAGAAGAGTAGAGCATTTTTTTTACCCTTAGAAGAACTGCTGCTGTTTATTATTTGGAAAACTCAAGTATAAGTGCATCATTGTTTTCTTCTGAATAGGAGTCTTCAGTGTCAGTGGGTCAGGGCTGACTTGTCAGCCTTGTTGGAAAGTGATTTTAATACTAAGGGTGATTGAATGGTGTTACATTCACTATTCCTCCAAATGGCTCCATGAGGACATTACAGCCTACAGAGGAGAAATGGGCAGAAAGCAATTTGTGGTGAGGTCTTAATTGGAAATGGGGGTTGCTCTTTGTAGGCCTGGCTCACCACCTTCCCAATTCCCAAGGCCTCTCGCTTGATTTCTGCTGTTCTTAACTCCAGGTCCATAGTCTAGTTGTATTCTCCAAGCACCAGCTTTTTCACAGATGGACCCAAGTTCTACAGCAAAAAGAGAAAAATTTTACTTTGCAGATGCCCCCAGTTTAGGTTCCTTAGAATTTCTCTAGAGTCAGGACTGTTCAGTGTGAGTGAGGTTTTGTTCAAAGCAATTTCCCATGGGAGTAGAAAGTCTGTAAAGGAGACCACTGGGTCAGTAAGAATTGGCAGGCAGGTAGGTGGGGCCCTGTCTTACTGAGTGCCATCTGTCTTCAGCAAATTGCCCCATGGAATAAGAGATGGAAGTGAATGTGTAGGACTGAAGGTTGGAAGCCCCTTAAGAGAGAGTCACCTGTATAGGCATACCACAGGAGGCAGAAGGAAGGAAAATCTAGACAGTGGGATTGAGGATTGCAGCCGCAATGAGTGGAGACTGAGGCTGACACTGAGAGGGGAAGTTAGCCATGTAGAATTAAAGCTTCAGCCTGCAGTACAAAATCATCATTCTAGATTTTAATCAACTTTCTCAATAGATATTGACACTTTAGGAGCATCAGCCCAAAGTTGTGGCTGCTCTTGATCTCCTGCATTCTGCTTACCTTGGAAAAACAGACCAACTTCTTCCTGCAGCCAAGGAACTGTTAGTATAACAGCTATCAATAAGTAGGGCAGTTCACTAGAGAAAAATTCCAGTAGGAAACCTTGACTGTCCACCTGAGAGGAGCTGCTACCTATCTTTGAGAGTGGCGGTCAAAGAATGACCCCTGGACATTCGGCAGGTCACTTAGGATCAATTGCTCCTCCATCCTCGAAAAAGAGCTGCAGATGAAATGAGTTGAGAAGGCAGAGACTTGATTTTATAGCTTTTCCATTAATGATTGTTCTGACTTCTAAGATATTAGATTGTTCTTTTATCAGTAATGCAAGGGTGTGGAAATTGCTGAGCTGATGTCAATGCTGTGCAGAGATGTGGGACACTCAGTTGGAGATGTGCAATGGTCCCAACTCTTTTACTCCTTATCCCGAGCCCTCCATATCTTGGGAGCCCCCCTTTTGATAATCTCTTCACCTACTTTGGACCATGGAAATGATGTCATTCAGATTATCTCTTCTCAAATCCTCCCTGTTGCCCCCAAGAAATCCCTTTTGCAATGTCACCTAAGGGTTACGTCAGGACCCCCTTATGTCCTTCAGGATCTGTTAGCCCTCCTTTCTCTTTCCCCCATACATTTCCTCCTGCTGCAAGCCTTTTTGGAGTTGATGTTCACTTAGGAAAGGAGCTTTTCCAGGAAGGCAATGAAGTGGAGGATTAAACACCACATACTGCCCTCGGTTTCAGGGGTCCTGGTGTCCATTAACGAGCTAGGGGCTAAGATATAACCTGTAGGGCTTTTGTTCCCCCTGTCATGTCTAGGAAGGCCACAGAGCTATGATTCCAGATCTTTTTTTTTTTTCAGGGATCAGTACTGATGTGTCCTGGAGTGTCCTTAATTTTCCTATGACCCTTAGGGCTTGTAGGTAGCCATGGGAAAATAAAGATCATTCTCCAGTTCATCCAGGTTTTGTCCTTAGTAACTCTCAGCTATTTCTCATTTGATCACAATGTGTCTGGATTCCATTGATATCCTAAGTGAATGGAAATCTGACTGAGGGCTGGGTGACATCTGTTGTCAGTCACTCGGTGCATACATGCTCCAATGAGGGGATCCCAGGAGCGATTGTCAAGGGGAACCTAGTTGTCTTCAGGGAACTGTGTTCCCTTCAGATGTCAGAAGGAGCAGACATCCTGAAGGGTAAAAGGCTATGACTAGGACCATACGTAGGCTGAAGCATTCTGCCATGCAGATTCAAGCCAGACCCCCAATCTTGTTAAGGCTTCCTTGTCTCTTCCTCACAAAATAGTAAGCCCAGAAATAGAAATTCTAACTAAGCATTTATGGGGGACAGGAAAAGATCTATAGCTGCTTCTTCACAAGATACCGAGGGGAATGGGTAGAGAAGCCCCTGAATGAAGCCTGAGTGTCTTCTGAGTCCCCAGAACTCCCCTTCTGTAACTGGTGGTCCTAAGGAATGCCCTGTTCCCCAGACCAGGTTGGAATGGGCTTCCTTCTCCCCCTTCCCATTTTGTCACACCCTGTTCTGCCCTGAGTGATTTGGGGTAGGTTTTGTAGCTTCTCTGCTTTTGTTCCTTCTTCCCTACCTAAATTAGACTGATGGAAATGGCTAGAGTCACTTGGACAGGTGCACTACCTTCCTGCTTGGATTCTATCACTCTGTCTTCTGCGTCTTCGTATCCCTTAACCCCACCTCCACCACTGTTAAAGCACTGGATAGAACCATTTTTTTTTTCAGCTGAATTGTATGGACTAACTTCAGTCAACTGTAAATACACTGGGGGGTGGGGGGGAGGAAAGGGGAGGGGATGTGGGACTCTTGTGACCCGAATGTATTTTTATGCAAATTTGAGTGGCCTTTCAACCCTGAGATGAATGATTTTGTTTTACTGGTTGTCACTATATAGTATTATTATGTGTTTGAAAGTTTGAGATAATGTTCACATCTATATGATGCCTGTAAACACAACAGTATTTATAAATGAGTAAATAAAACTGTGTTTTAACTTTGCATTCGTATCTGTCCTGGCTCTTGGATTTAGAGGATCTTGCACATGGGAAGAATTTCCTGAGTGTTATTTCATTGATTTACCTGCCTCCATTCAGGAGCAACTAGGCTACCCCTGACAAATTGGGATAGAAATGAGTGTCACTATCCCATTCATTTTAAAGGACTTTCCCAACCTCAAGAAGGGTCTCAGGCAATTAAAAGGCCTGGAGAGGAACCTGTAAGAGAAACACTAAAAGGGAAAAATGTTACCAAGACCAGAGTAGCTTAAGGTCTTTCAGGCAAAAGAGGTAAATTATGGGGGGGGAGCGGCCCAAGGGGGCATGCTAAGCGGCTCACTTTCCCCAGGGTTACCCAGCAAATTTTTACTACTCTGTTGGTCATCTGACCACTCTAAAGCTTTTACCAGTTTATACTAATCTTCAACAATTTAACAAATTCAACAAGATAATGAATTGCCTACTACTGGTAAAGGACTGCCAAGTGCTAGGGACCAGCCCCCTAACCTCAGGCAGCTAGTTCTCTCTCATGAGTCTACTGCTTGCTTGTAAGTTAGGAGATCTGAAGTCCCTTGTTTTCCACATTGGGTGTGGTTGCGCTTTAGGAAGGAGTGGGGTCACAGCAGAGAGAAGTGGGAGGAATATTTGTCTCGATGCAAGCTGCTAAATCCCATCCCCAAACTCCCACCTTTCACTTCAGGGGTGTTTACTCCGAAGGTGGTACCTTCTAGGTGGCCTGAATTTGACCTGCCTCAGCAGAAGTTAAGTTCCAGCACCATCTCTGGCTTTTCTCAACCTGCTGGTTTCTACCAAGTGGAAATCCTTGGTCACTGCCTTGGAGCAAACGGTGCTTGGACAAGGAAGGAAAATTCCTTTCCTCTGCAGTCATGCTGTTTGGGGCCAAAGTAGCAGCCTGCTTCACACACATGATGTCATAGTTGAAAAGTTCAGGTCTGATCAGAAAAGGGGATCCTTGGCAACAAAATGGGGAGGACAGGGGTCGGGGTTCGGCAGGAGAAGAAGAATTTTTGGGTGATATAATGGGTGTGGTCCAAGTTCCTGTGTGAATGTCGGGAGCCCCAAGTTTTAATCCTGCCTCTGATCCTACAATACCGGGAGTCCAGGGGGGTTGCTTCATCTCTGAGGCTCTCTCACTTTGTAAAAGAACAACCTGTACCCATTTCTTATAATGTGTGTGCTTCCCAGAATGGTGGTCAAGCCATTCATCCACCTGCCTCTCAGCAGAAAAATGCCTTCTGTTAAAACTCCCTCTGAGGGGGATTCCACTACCCCTCCCGGTGACAGATTTTTCTTACACCATTTGTAGGCAGGAAATTCTTTTATCAGTCCCTTGTGTTGGTAATTGAGCTCACTCCACCTTGCCTTACCCTTACCCTCTGTTGAAACAAGAGGTCATCACCATTCGAGACTTCTTCCCCCAGTCCAAGGGACTATGTTGCTTATTGTTGGTCATTTCAATCATGCCTGACTCTTCATGACCCCATTTGGGGTTTTCCTGCAGAGATACTGGAGTGGTTCACCATTTCCTTCTCCAGCTCATTTTACAGATGAGGAAACCGAGGCCAACGGGATGAAGTGACTTGCCCAGGATCACACAGCCAGTAAGGGATCAGAGGCCAGATTTGAGCTCAAGAAGAGGAGTCTTCCTGACTCTAGGCCCAGCCCTCTGTGTACTATGGCACCACTTAACTGCCCCAAGAGATTATACTATCTCTTTATATCATCCCATATCCTGTTGGATTTTCCCTATAATCCCTCCTCCTTCATCTGTCAATGGGTTGGTATCAAATTATCTGTACTCCTAGGGAGCCCTTAGAGCTGTGTTCCACTCCTCAGCTACTTCCCCCACCTCCATCCCCGACAATGGAAACTCTTACTCGGTTGGGTGGGGACAGAGGGTGGGGATGGGGTGAAGCTGGTTTGGGACAAGAAGTGCTCTAAGCTTCTGAGGCAACCTTATTGCAATATCCATGCAGCAATATGCTCCCTTTCCCTCTACCTCCCCACCCCCATCCCCCAGCCCTGGCTGGCTTTATCCTCAGCTGGAGAGCAGTACTGCCATTTCAAGATAATTGGAATCTCGCAGCCCATTCCAGAACCAGGGGCATGGAAGATGCTCCATGTAAATTCTCCAAATGGAAGCCGCAGCAGGAGGCTTCAACAATCTCCTTAAAGTGAGAAGGCAGGGGAAGAGGAGCGGAGCGAGCTTGATCACTTTTGAGATCCTGTCCCTGGGTCCCAGCTCTTGCAAAAGGCCCCCTCACACCTTGCTCCAGGATCATCAGAAATCATTTTGTCACTGAAGTTTCAGAAAAAAAAAATCCTCAACTCCATTTTCAAAGCCTTGACCGGGAGCCAGGTGCAGCTTGCCCGGAAGATTGGCCACACCCTCAGCATTGGCCCGCTGAAAGGCGCTGCTGTTGGTGTCCTCATTCAGTCCTGGACCTCCAAGGGGCTGCTTGCTTTCCCTCCACCCAGGTCCTCAAGAAAAAGTTTGGGCCTCTGAGAAAATGCCATAATGCTTCATTGGCTATCCTGACATCCCTGCCCTCAGCCACACACTCCAACATGGGAGTCCATTCCCCTTTCTTCATCAATGGAAAATAGCCCATGTGTGGTCCTTGTCCTAGGTTCACTTCCTCAAGGTGCCATGCAGTAGATTGTTCACCCCAAGGTCTCAGGACCCCATCCCTTCATGTCCACCCTCTCTTCCCCCTCCCTACCCAGCAAGAACAGACCAGAGACTCCCCCCACCCCCAGCATTCTTTCAGCTCATTTCTTTAATAAGGAGACGCAGCTCTTTACAAAATAACAATTTGACAAGAAATCAGACAAAAAACAAGAGTCCACA
Source organism: Potorous gilbertii (assembly GCA_028658325.1). Lineage (NCBI taxonomy): Eukaryota > Metazoa > Chordata > Mammalia > Diprotodontia > Potoroidae > Potorous > Potorous gilbertii. The sequence continues at coordinate 604,041,641 of CM053770.1, read as the reverse complement.
CTAGGGAAGGGGGACATTGCCAAGCTTGGGGAAAGGGGGAAAGAGAGGGGACTGGAATATGATAGGTTAAGGAGCAACATCTGTGCATTTATCTTTCATGTGAGGCAAGACTGGGGAGATATCTGATGAGGATGACATTCAGTGACCAGCTGGGGTAGGGGTGGGCAATGAGGTATCCTTGGGTTCACCCCAGCTCTGGTTCTGTAGGTTTCAGGATATTCAGGAAGAAGCAAGCCGGTTTCCTGGATTGGGAATTGGGGGTAGTGGTTCAGATTTCTCTAAGGAACAGTTTCTAAGGACTCCAGAGCCCTAACCCTCCAGGCAGATTGGATGGAGATGTTCACCTGTTCCCCAGACCACTCACCTTTCCTTTCTCCCTAGCCTTCTCAATAACCTTACTATTTCCATTTCCAATCAGCTCTGGATTTGAAAAGTGGGAACGTTTTCCCCACCCACCCAAGCTGGGCTAGAGAGGGACCAGGTTTCTCTCCTTTCCTTTCCTCAATCTCTGTTCTTACTATTTCTCTTCACCCCCCCATGACCTCTCCCCCAGGAGCGAGGGGTGGGGTGCTGTCTCCAGCCTGCTCAAGCATGATCAATGTCTCCAGCTCCCACCGCAGCCCAAGCTCCCATCAGATTCTGGCAACGCTTTCTCAATGGGGTTGTGGTCTTCAGTTTTTAAAGGAATAGTAGCTACTTTATTCCATTGTTAGCTCTTGCTCCATCTTCCTATCAGAAGTAGACTGGCTGAGGGCATATGGGAGTGTGAACTAACCAAGGAAGGCCGCTAAGCTGGGGCTTCCAGGTCTCTGGATGGATCTCAACCACTCCTGTCACTAATATTTGTCATACCTTAACTGTGCTAAGGACAGGCTCCCGTAGCGGCCCCTGGAGTATGTCATTGATGAACCCTGAACTAAGTAGCCCACATTCCCACCTAAGCTATCCATTGTAGCATGAGCTTTCCAGCCGGAACATCCAGGGCCTTCCTCCGTCCCTCCCTCTCTTTATTTAATGGACTATCAGCACCCACACCTTCTCCAGGATTGAAGTTTCTGTGTCAAGATTTTAACCAAAGGATAGGTTGAAATTTCTTGCACTCAGTGCCCCCATCTGCCTTCTTTCTAAGCTTCTCACAAATGAATCTACCCTCCAGTACTGACTCCTGCCCCAAGCCCACTGGGGCTGTCCTGACTAGCAGGACAGGATTCCAATAATTCCTGCCTTTTGAGCAGTGGTTTTTACAATGTTTTACCAAGTGTTTTGTCATCCATTACTCCATCCAATCTCATGCTAACCCTCTAAGGTCAGAAAAGAAAGGATTTCCACCCACAAATATTTTACAGACAGGGAAACTGAGTGGGCAGAGCATAACATTGACCTGCTACTCCTGAAGAAGTGATCTTGTTCCCAAAAGGAATGGAGATCCAGAGTCAAGGAATGAATACAACCAAACACCTTGAAATCACAGCCAAGGATCCAGCTTATACTGGAGCTATCCAGAGATTGTTTTCTGAGGACCCGAAGGAAAGCGATGAAGACTGTCTGAGGAAGTGAGGGGCAGGAGAGGGTATGGAAGCAGTAGGTGAGCCCTTCACAAGGAGCTTCAGGAAACTCACTGGAAAGGACCATGGGGGCTAGAGGGCAGGTGTCTGACAGACCAGCCCTGTTATGGCTTATCAGTTAGTTCAGACATCAGGAGGGATGGATACATCATACATGGAACACAGAAGCCACATTGACACTAAATATCAGATCAGGGTACAGTGCAACAAAGATACATTTGGTTCTACAAAACTCAACGAAGACAGACGAGGAGTTGAGAGCGAGAGGACAGAGGGAGGGGAAGAAGGAACACTGGTTCTGATTTTCTTCTCAGATGGACCACATGTACCAAAGTCCAGCTCCCCACTTAGAGGAGGGCTCAGTCACATGGTAACCATCAAATGGAAGGTTTTCTCTTTTAGGGGAGGAAAGACAGGACTTATCCATACCACATAAAAAAATGAAGTCGTAGCCTTGATGGGTTCTGTAAAATGACTGTGGATCAGTGGGGAGGGAATCTCAGCATTGTCATGCAGCTATTTACAGAAGGCTTATTAACATGCACCTTAATTAAACGTCTTGTTCATATGTATATTATATATATAATCTTTTATATATATATATATATTATTAAACACAAACAGGAAGGGCATCAGATGAGGCTCGAATGGCTTCAGTTGTTCAATTATTTTTTTGTCCCTTAAAAAAATGAATTATATTTGTGTGTCTTCAAGTCACAGTATCCCCTTCTCAGTATTGCAGTTTGAGAACCACTTTAAGCAAAATCCTTAGTGTTCAGTCTCTGGCCCTCCAGGGGAGAGGGTGGTAAAGAACGTGGACAGAGAAAGGTAACAAGGGGGCACCTGGTCACCCCCTCCCAATAGAGCCAGACTCCCAGGACTCCTCAACAGTGTCTCACTTGGGACAAAGTGCCTTCACCTCCTCTCCCAAATGCTCCAAAGACAGGACCCACACAACCTAGGAGATGGTACAACAGTCCAGTTAGGGACTGAAGGAGATTGAATTGCAGAGGGTTTGTTCCTGGGCTCAAATATGGGGAACCTTTGGTGAATGGGAATGAGTTGGGCCTGGGCTATTTACAGACCATGAACTGTCTTAGGGATTTGAATGAATTGTAGAAATCTCTTCCCTTCTCCCAGATGTCTAACTCCCCTCCCACAACCCTAAGAACACAGTGTTAAGAAATCTATTCTCCACTCATCAGAATCAAACTCTTGCAGGAAACCTTAAGGCAACTATGTAATCCAACTCTCTTTCCTCAGAATTTCTGCACTAAATGAACCTTCCAAAGATCAAATCATCCATCTCTCCCCACCCCCTAACCTCCTTTGGAAAGGATAGCCTGGGGTCTAAAGTTCTTTCCATCTTTCTCTATTGACTGCAGGGGGTGGAGGGTGTCTGACTAAATTTGTGGCTTCATGCCCCTCAGTCTTCTGAAACTCTAGACTGGGTAAGTAATTAGTATATTACTTTTCCCATGAGAAAGACAGTTCTTCAGGTTAGACTAAGGAATTAGAGATTCCTCATGGAACAGGGTTTGGGGAGAATAATGAAATAAGGGGAATGGGTCAGGTTTACTGAAGTCCCTATGAGGAAGAAGGAGTGGGAACGTTAGCTGTCTCTCAAACTAGGGCTGCCTAAGAACACTTAGAGGTCCCATTGGCCTCCCAGAGCCTTCCTCTAGCTATGAACCCAACACCAATCATATATAAGCCTAGGATCCCCAGAATCAGATCTAAATAGAAATGAATGTTTTGAATAGTGCCCTATTGCCTGCGAGAACAGTAATCCTCACTACTGGAAGTTCACAAGTTCTCCCCTCCATTTCTAACCCCCTCTCCCCACCCAAAAACCCTCCTCAAGATAAGCAACCAAAGACAATCTGCTTGAAAGAATTACATCTCCTCCCGCCATTTCACCATCCTCCCTAGCTCTTTAGGATCCACTTGACAACTGACTGCCCATTCCTTCTATTTCACAGGATCAGATCTGGCTTGAAATTGAGTCATGTTCACTATTCTCATTCAACAATTGAGGTCAGCTAAAAAGGAAGGGGAAGAGGACTCCAAGGTTCCTAGTCTAGTTGCCTGGCCTCTAGACAGGTGGATGCCCAGGTGGATGCCCAGAGTGGCCAACATGCCTGCTTTCTCTAGGCTTCATATGCTGCAGAACTATTGGAATTGGTGGACAAAGAAGGGGAGAAGAGGAATGGAAGGTACTCTAAAGAGACTGGGTTCCTCAGTGAAAAGAGGAAGTTCACATGGGAGGGGGAGATGAGAGAAAAGGAAAGAAGAAAAAAGAAAGCTAAAAGAAGAGTAATCAACAGGCTTAGGTTTGAGGGAGAAAAGAATAGTGGGAGGGAAGGAAAGAGATGCTTAGAAGTCAGTAAAAATGTCAAATGCCTCTCTGCAGGAGGGAAGAGCCGTGTGTCCTTTCCATCAAACCAACATGTCCCACTTTAAAGAGCCCTGCTTCTCCCACCACTGCCCCCATGATCACAGCTCTGGTCAGCAAAAACTAAAACCCATTATCCTTAATATGGTCCAACTCTTCCCTCATTAAAAAAAATAGTCTCTAGTATAAAAATAGCCTCCTAGCCACCAGGGAACACTAGTAGAAAGCCGGATGCATTTTTCAAGGCAGGCAGGATTGGCTCCTACTTCCCAGGAAGTATCCCTCCTCATCTGCTTAACCAAAAATTAACCTTATGTCCATCTTCAATGAAGCCTAGAGATGGGACATGTCCTCTTTCACTCCACCCTATCCCTTTATCTGGATCCCTTCCAGTTATCCCCCATTTGGCTTTGTAGGCTGGGGAAAGCAGTTGTGGCCATGATCAGGTGAGACAGGAAGTTCTGCCATTTTGTAACACTCAGAGGACATGCTTCCCAGGCCAACAGTGACTTTCTCCTACTTAAGGAAAAAGGAAAGGTTTGGGAATTAGAGGGAGATGAGGCAAGAGGAACCTGATCACGGTGCCTGTGTTTCCTTTGGTGGGTGGGAATAAGGTGATACTGATCCCACAGGGTTGTCAGAACTTGCCTCACCCTTGCCCACAGAGGAAAAGGGGTTGGAGGGCCTAGAAGGGGACTCAGTACAACCTTGGTAACAAATATATGGCTTTTATCAATGCTATGAGTAAGGGGTTAATGGGAGCAGGGCCAGGGAGAGGCAATAGGGCAGTTCCCCTGGCAGGTTCCCAGAGGCCCATTTGAAATGGATGCTATGCTTATGGGAACCCAGAGAGTAGCATCCCTAGAAAATGCTAAGTCAGGGGACTCCCTTGCGAGTCTCTCTGTGGTCCCTCCAAATGGACATAACCTCTCCCTTCCCCAAACACAAAAAGGAGGGATGGGCAAAATAACCTAAGGAACTAGAGAGAGAAAAAATTCCCACTGCTGGCTTTTCTTTCTTGCCAGGGATTATCTCTGCTACTCGGACCACGACTGTCCACAACTATCTCCTTCTCACTTAGCCCAGTTCTTACCTGGACCTAAGGACCTAAGATCATCTGAACCATTTGTTTTCTGCTAAAGTTCTCTGGCTCTGCACCAATCACATGTCTCCACACCAAAGTTATGTCTTTTAAAAGGCAAAGCTTAATGGGAAATAGACACAAATCAAACTGTATGCCTTTTCTAGAAGGGGACCAGTCTCTGCCTTCTCATCTAAGGAATGGAGAATTATGAACTCTGTCTTTTTTTTGTCATCTTTCTGGGAAACAGAGTCTCAGTTTCTGGATGATTTGTTGCTGCTGACAGTGGGAGTGAGCTCCCCAGATTGGTGGTCCCTCATCAAGCCACGACAAGTTTTATAGAGCAGATTACTTGCATGGCTACACCAGAAGGCTGTTTTTTGGAAGAAGAAAATAGCTGGCAAAGGTCCATGGTGGCATGGGGAGGGAGGGAGGGAAAGGGGTTTGGTCCAGGCTCTGGCCAAACTCAATCTTCACAGCCTGCCATTTCCCAAGTAACCACTCACATTGAATATTTGAATTTCTGATATTCAGGCTACAGGTAAATCACAGGACTCTGGGATCCGGGGCCCTTTCCTTTCTGAGCTTCAGTATTCCTGAAGGCTCTTCTCTTTCCACATCTTCTCAATGTCCTTTCTTGTTCCAGAAATAAATGGAGAAGCTCAAGGTCATTCATTTGATCCACTCGTTACTCCAAAGTGGAGCTCCTCATACAAATAGAGATGTACCTGGGCTATCACAGGATCCAACTGGTGTGTTGCCTTCCCAGGGCCCTCTTCATAAGTCAACATTCAGGAACCTGGATGTGTTAGCATTTTGTTGGTCCAGAACATTTAAGAAACAGGAAGTGCCACCATTTTGTTGGTCCCAAACATTCATGAAACAGGAGTGCCACCCTTTGTGGGTCCACCACAAGAGGCCCCAAAGGTGGAGTTTGAGCGAGGCCTTGAAAAAGCAAGGGAGAAAACAGAGAGGGCATGCAGCACAGGGCAGCTATGGGGAAGAATGAAAGAGCCAGCCCTCTCTTTTACCTGTTAGGGGACTCTCCTTGCACAGCCAACAGAGGGAAATTTGTCTTTAAAAAAGGGGAGAAAAAAAAGAGGGGAAGAAAGGAGATGGCGACAAACCAAAAGAATACTCTGAAGTTGCCTAAGTGAGGTATTAAGAGCTCTGGGTCTTGTCAGTGTTCATAAGGGGAACCCAGGCTCAGAGGCTGCCTATTTGTTCTTGCCCAGGAGGGCATCCACCTCCTCCTCCGGTTTGAGAGAGTGCCACTGGGCGATTGGCCTCCGGGGATTGGCCAGCATGTCGGACCAGTGCCGGAGCTCCGTGCCAGTAGCATTGCAGCCCACAAAGATCTTGCCGATGGCTTCATTCTTACCCAGTTTGTCATAGTCCAGCACTGTGACCACAACCTGGACTTTCTGTGAGAGAAACAAGAAGGAGATGAGTTTTAGGGCCAGAAAGGCGTGCCTGTTGCTCATCCTAACTATCTCTACTTTAATTTGCCAGGCTAAAAGGTTTTATCAGAGCTCCCTGTATGAGGGAGCTCAGTGACCCAGTGGAGTCAGGAAGACCTGAGTTCAAGTCTGGCCTCAGATGCTTACTAGCTTTATGACTGGGCAAGCCTCTCAACCTCTGTCTGCTTCAGTTTTCTCAGCCATAAAATAAGAATAATAAAACACCTAACTCCTAGGGTTGTTGTGTGGATCAAATGAGATAATATTTGAAAGCACTTAACATAGTGCCTGGCACATAATAAACATTTATTTTTTTCCTTCCTTCCTCCTTCATTTCTTTCTTCCTTCCCTTTCTTTCCTTCCCTTCTTCCTTCCCTCCCTCTTTTTCCTCCCTCCTTTCTATGCTCCTTCCTTCTTTCCCTCCTTCTCTCTCCTCCTTCCCTACTTCTTTCACTTCTTCCTTCCTACCTTCTTTCATTCCTTTCTGTATCCCTCCCCTTGCCTCTGGGCAGGGTTGTATCCAGCACAACCCCAGGTATAGAAGGAAACAAGTCTCTCCTCTCTTCATTTCATTATCTTTCTAGCTATCTTTACGGTGAGGAATGCCTTCTCCATAGCCGATCTAAGGCCCGGAAATGGCACGGTTCCCTCTTGTTCCTGGAATACTCACAATGCCCTCCTTCTTCCTCTCTGGCTCCCTGCATCCCTAGCTTCCTGCCAAGCTCAGCTCAAGGATCACCTGCTTCCAGGGTCTTTCCTGTGGTTTCTGCATCCCCGGTGCCTATCCTACTGCTTGTAGGTGCTTAATAAATATTGTTCATTGATTGTATGGACTTTTCTGGAGGCAAAAAGGAGCATGTCACCATCTCCTTGTTTGTTATTCTCGTTAGATAACACCACAACTCCCACACACAAACACAAGCCTCTTCTGATTCTTATTTGGACCTTTTATTGGAGCTCCTAGGGGCAGGAAGCATAAGGAGGATATGATTTATATTTCCCAAGTGAGAGAAAGGTGCTACAAAAGGGAGAGGAAGTAGCTGTGAGCCACGTCTGAGGTCAGTGGCAGAGCTGGAGGCAAATTCCTGATGTCATGAGTCCCAGTCTGGTGTTTGCTATGTATCTTGGACCCAGTGGGTGTTCTTTAGCTCACTCATTGCCGGAAATAAAACAGTTCTTCCAAAGAGAAGAAGGGAGTTTGCTTCAAATCTCTACAATATTCATAGGTGGTCAACCTCATCCACCATCACGGGCATCTGCCTGCCAGCAAAGTGAGGTCAGCTCATAGATGGCCCCAAAGCACCAGAGTTTTCTCAGGCCACAGCCTCCTTTTAGGTTCTGATTGGCATTAGTCTCTGCTCTGCTTAATTAATGGGCGCAGTTAATAAAACACTGATTGTATTTACTTTCATTTTTCATTTATAACTGCAACCTGCACTCCAGCAAGAATTTTCAAACCCAAACATTTGATTATTTCCTCCCCTCCCTTTCCTCTATCCCAGCTCCCCACACCTGGAGAAGGTGTGATTCACTCACACACATGCACCTAAGTGGCCCTGAAAGGTTCTACAAAGCATTTCCCTCAGGTAGTCCTGTGAGTTAGATAGTGCCAGGATTATTACAGATGCGACAACTGAGCCTTGGAGGGACTCGATGATTTGCCTGTGGTCACAGAGATAATAAAGGCCAGAGCAGGGGGTCAGACCCAAGTCTTCTGACTGTTCCCACGTCATTACATGTAAGTTAGCCAGGCAGAAAATGGAAAGGGAAGGAAGAGTGGGGAGGAGAGGCAGGCAGACAAGGACTGAGAAACAGAGTCAGAGAGAGAGAGAGAGAAAGAGAGAGACAGAGAGAGAAAGAGAGACAGACAGAAAGAGAAAGAGAGAGAGAGAAAAAGAGAGAGAGAGATAGAGAGAGAAAGAGAGACAGACAGAGAGAGAAAGAGAGAGAGAGAAAGAGAGAGAGAGAGAGAAAGAGAGAAAGAGAGAGAGAGAGAGAAAGGAATAAGATAGAACTGGAAGATAAAAAGCATGGAAGAAAGAAAGGAGGGGAAGGGGAGAGATAACAAGAAAAGAAGGAAGAAGGGATGAAGGAAGGGCAGAAGAACAAAGAAATAAGAGAGGAGAGAGGCATGAAGAAAGGGCAGAATGGTAGACCAGGATGGTTTCCTATGTTAGTTTTAGCAATGTTCCATCGATCTCTCTCAAGGAAGGAATGAGAAGCAAGAGTTGTTGTGATGACACTAGGCAGGGCAGGAGCAGATTGAGGCAAGATATTAATTTTAAAATAACATTTTGAATATTAAAATCATTTAAAAAATAATGTGTATACATTTTAATGGTTAAAAGTGCTTCATATTTGCCAGATGAGGAAACCTAGTCTTAATTGACTTGTCCAGGGTAACATAACTAGTGTCTGAGGCTAGAGTCAAACTCAGGTCAACCAGTTCCCTCTTGGGTCCTCCTCCTGGGTCTACTGTGTTTCATCAAACCCATCCCTTTACACACATCAGTTAGTGTTCCAAAGGCTCAAGGAAGTGATTTGGGGATTAATCCTCTAATGTAACTTTTTCTCCTCAGCCCCTATGTCACTTCAGAATAACCTGAGACACACCCCATTCTCCACCCCTGCTTCCATTAGAGCATTGGGGGATTTGATTATTGGTCTACAAAGTAGTTCAAACTATCCCAAATCTCCTCCTTTTGCAGCTGCCCCCAACCTGCTCCACAGGCCCAGAGCCCAGACGGGTCCAAGGTCACCTGGATCTGCTCGAAGGGTATCTCAAAGCTGAAGGACTCATTGAAGTAGGGGTTCAAGGTCTTCTTCTTCACAGTCGTCTTCTTCTTCTTCAGTCTCTTACCATTCTGCATCAAATGGATCTTCACATAGGGATCTGCAGAAGGAGAAACCTGTCACCATCCAAGGCTTCCCCACTCTCGTGGGTGTTGATTATTTCTTAATAATAGTCCTCTATGTGTCATCTCTGTCTCTCTCTCCTGGATTGTAAACTCCATGAGGTCAGGCTTATGCCTCATAGGAACCTTTGTCTCTTCTTCCCAGTGTCTAACATAGTATAGCTCTAAATCTTATGCTGTGTTTTTAAAGATCCATTATCTCATTCTAATGTGATCCATTTGTGTCAATCCATTCTCTAGCTCCAAATCTTAGGATCCATTTGTATCTATATAAATATCTATACAAATTTTGTATTTGTATACAAATTTATAACTACAAATGTTTGTATCTATACAAAGGGATCCTTGTATACAAATTTATATCCATATAAATATTTGTATGGATACAAATAAATCCTAAGATTTAGATTTAGGAAGAGACTCAGAGACCATGGAGACTATGGGATTTTTGTTTTTAATTCAATTTTATTTTATTTTTCAGTTCTTAATTCTCCCTCTCCCTTCCTTCGCCCACTGAGAATGCACAAGAAACACAACCTATTGCAAATACGCAGAGTCATTAGGCCGTGGGTTCTTAATTCAGGTCTGTGAATTTTTTATTTAATCACTATTTTGATGACTATATTTAAATAGAACTGCTTTCATTTGTAATCCCACGTGTTTTATTTTTTGCATTTACAAACATTATTCTGAGAAGGCTTGCTAGGCCATACCAGACTTCCAAAGGGATCCAGGACCCCCCAAAAGGTAAGAACTCCTGAGGAAATACAACTCCATCAATCAGGAAACTGAGAGTCAGAGAGCAATATTCTTGTCCGGTATGACAGATAGTAAGTATAGGGATCAGAATTTGAAGCCCAGGTTATCTGACTGCCTTTCTTACAATCTAACCTTACCATCAAGGGGCTTGCCATAAACTGAAACTTAGATCTGGTTTACAAGTGAAAGGGACCTAGGTGGTGATAGAGTTCAATGCCTTTACTTGGCAGATGAGGACCCATAGGAAACTATGAATATCAAGAACTCCGAGAAGCACGGGAAAATTTGCATCAACTAATGCGAAGTGAAGTAAACAGAACCTGGGAGAGCAATCTACGTATTGACTACAGACAAGGAAAAATAAAGAATAACAACCATGAGAAGAAACCCAATGCCATATGATTATAATAGTCAAGCTTGAACTTGAAGGAGAGTTGCAAGATGCATCTCTCTCCTTTGCAGAGGTGAGATCCTATGGGTATGAAATATTACATATACTGATTTTTAAAAATATAGGGTGTCCCAAAAGTCTCAGTGCAGTTTAAAGCTTTGTTAGCTTAAGTTAATTAAGCTTAGAAGTTAATAAACTTAATAAAGCTTAAAACTACACTTAAGCAAATAAAGTTTAAAATTATGCTTAAGACTTGGAATATACTGTATAGATTTTTATTTATACCTTTTGTTTTTATGTCTCCTAGAATTTCTCCTATATCCTTCCCCTCCCGAACAGCCATCTCTTATACAAAAAAAAAAAAGTTCTTAAAAAGTTAAAAAGAAACAAAAAAGGAAAACAAAAAAAATTGAGAAAAACACATCCAAAACAAATTAGATGTTATAAGACCCTCCCTTTTCCCTTCTCTTCCCTATCTTCTCTCCTACCTCCAATCCAGTTTATCTCAAATTCTCCCAGAAATACTGAAAGCTAACTTCTTGGCTACTGAACATACAGTTGAACAGAATCCCAGACTTTAAGAGCTGAAAGGTATGTCAGCAGTCATCTGATACAAAACATACATGAAAGGAATCTTCACCATAACACACTCAACAAGTGCTGCTTCCCTGTCTCTACTTGAAGACCTCTAAGGTGGGGGAACTCTCTCCCTCTGAAAACAGCCATCACACTTTAGGTCAGCTCTAATTGTTACGAATGAATTGCTCTGTTAGGCATGAAAGAACAAAGCTCTGTAGAGTCCAGAACTCATCCCTAAAGGCAACTGCATGTTCTCCTGCAAGTCTCATATTGGAAGGGAGGACTCTGTGGCTGTCTGGCTACCTTTCAAGGACAGAGTAGGATAGGGGAGAGATAGCTGGAATCAATCATAGAACAGAATTATAGAACCTCAGGTTTGGAAGGGACATTAGAGACTATTCAGGGCAATCTTTTCTATCAAATGCCTGACAAAGGATTATCAAGTCCTTTTATACAGAGCTCTGGCAAGGAAGAACCCCCTATCTTCCAAGAAAACTCATGTCCCTCATGGATAGCTCCTCGCTACACACTGAGCATGCCTTGTACTGGGTCTGTGTGTGGACATGTGTGTATGTGACTAGACATCATCTTTTACCATTGTGTGAGCTAGTGACATAAGAGTTCATCACCTCTCTATCTGAAGACAAGTAGCATATTTCACCTTAATGTTTCTGGACTCATGGTTTATCACTGTGGTTGCTCAGAGTTCTAAAATCTTTCAAAGTTGTTTTTCTCTATAATGTGACAATTGAATAAATTGTTCTAGTTCTGTTCACTTTGCTCTGTGCTAGTTCCCAAGTGTCATCCCAGTTTCCTCTGAAATAGTCCATTTCATCATTTTTATGGCACAGCAATATTTCAGATTAAGTTGCTGACCTATATCTCTCCACTCCTTCCCTGTTAAATAGCATTGACACTCACTGACTCACACACATTTCTTTACCGTCCATTCATTCTTCCACTCCTTGCAAATTGGCTTTTGACCCCACTACCCTACTGAAATCACTTTCTCCTCTAAAAGTCACCTCTTTATTGCCAAAAAAATGACCTTTTCTCAGTCTTCATTACCCTGAACTTCTCTCCCTTTTCTAATCTATCCTCCGTGTAGTCACCAAATTGATATCCCCAAAATCTGACCATGGCAGATCTGACCCTATCACTCCCCTACTCAAGAGTCTTTGATGGCTCCCTATTGCTTCCAGAACAATATGCAAACTCCTCAGCCTGGAATTCTAATTTTCTCAATCTGGTTTCTTCCTAATTTTCTAGTCCTCTTTCATATTGTTCCTTTTTACATATTTTACTTTCCAATCAAACCTGCCTGTCTGATGTTCTGCTTAACCCTGAAAGGCAGAAATGGAAGTGATAGGTAGTAGTGTAAAAAAAAATTCAATTTAATGTCAAGAAAAGCTTCCTAACAATCATAATCACCCAAAATAGCATAGGCCGTCTCACTTACCAGTGAACTTCCCCTCACTGGAGGACTTCAAACAAAGGCTGCATGACCATTTGTCATGTCTATTATAGTAAAGATTCGTTTCAGCTATGGGTAGGACTACAAAATTGCTCAAGTCCCTTCGAAATGTCAAATAATTCATTCAGTACTCTACATTTTCCTGGTTTGGCCAAATCATTTAATTACTTGTATCCACAGGGGAAGACTAATGACATACAAGCAGATCTTACAGCCATGGTCTCCCACAAAGTGGAGTATGGCTGACCAATTTACAGCCTCACAACTAGGTTGAAGAGATAAAGAATAAATCAGGGACGGTGGGAGCTGAAAGATGAGTGGAAGTAGTACAATACTGAGAGAAGGGAGCACAGCATTAGAAGGTTGATGAAGAGGAATCACTAGAAGGATACAGTAACCAAATTGTGATTGATATCCTAGGAACAAGTACTACAGGCTGAGTAGGTATCCTCGCATTGTCCTGACTACTGACCGCATTCTTTCCTATGGGAACCTCTTTTCCTATATTATCTTCCTATTGCCAATCTACCCACAGGCCTGTACAGTGATGTTCGATCTTTCTAGCAGCACAACAAAATAAGACAGAACTAGCTACTTGAACTACCTCCAGGGACTATGAACTGGCATTAGAGAATGCTTCCAGAATGTGGGTGTCTTAGTCAAAGGCACAGATGAATTAACTTACAGGGAGGGGAGAAATTGCCCACTGAGGACATCCCACCCCAAAGTTCAAATCAAATGCTATCACCTCTATGGGGCCTCTCCTGACCCCAGTCCCAGCTGCCAATGCCTTCCTCCTCCTCCTGAAATTACCTTCTATTTATTTTGTCTGGATGTTGTGGCTCCTACTAATATGTGTATGTGTAAGCTCCCTGAGGGCAGGGTCTCTTGTATATATCCCCTTGTCTCCTATGGCATGGCCAACACCATGGTGCAGGCCCTCATCACCCCATACCTGGATTATTGCAATAGCCTGCTGGCTAGTCTCCTTGCCTCAAGTGTTCTCCTCTCCACTCAATTCTCCACTCAGCTGTCAAAACAATTTTCCTAAAATACGGATCTGACCACATTAACTCCAAGGGCCCCCTATTACCTCCAGGATCATATATAATCTTCTGTTTAGAGTTCAAAGCCTCTCATAAGGTGCCTCCTCTTTCTGGTCTTCTTAGAGCTTACCCTTGTCCATGTACCCTGGGACCCCGGCCTCCTTGCTGGTGCTCACAAGACACTCCATCTTCAGACTGGGCATTTTCTCTGGCTCTCCTCCCTGCTCGAAATGCTCTCCCTCCTCATCTCCACCTCCTGGATTCCCTAGCTTCCTTTAAGTCACAGTTAAAACCTCACCTTTTACAAAAGCTTTCCCCAAACCCTTTATTTTAGTGCCCTCCTTCTGAAACCACTCCCCATTTATCCTGTCTATATCTTGTTTGTACATAGTTGTCTGCATGTTGTGTTTCCCATTAGACTGTGAGTTCTTGAGAGCAGGGGCTAGTTTTTGCCTTTCTTTGTATCCCCAGCACAGTGCCTGGCACACAGTAGGTGTTTAATAAATGCAATTTGATGTGCTGACATGTACTGTAGGTGCTTTCCCATTGCCCTGCCTAGTGACAGCATTTTTTCCCATGGAAACATACTTCCTTAGGGTTTTGTCATATTACCAACACAGAGTCTACCCACAGGCATTTGCAGGAACATCAATTGTGTACATCCAGCATGTGGATGTCCCATTAGCACCTCAAATTCAATATGTCTGAGACTGAGTCCATATTCCTCTTTGACTTTGCTTTCCCAGAGTCATCCTTGATTTTCCTCTGTCTTTACCAATCTTGCTGATTCTACCGCTACAACACCTCATGCATTACTGCCTCCATCTGTGCGTTCATTCCTCCTGTATAGACAATGGCAATAGCCTCCTAACTGGTAGCCCAGTCTCCAGTCTCTTCTGACTTCAATCATTCTTTACAAAGTTCTCAAAATAAGTCTACTAAAACCGAAGTGTGACCATATCACTCCCCTGCTCAAAACTCTTCAATGGCTTTCCAAGCATAGCAGGGTAAAAAAAATATATACAGATCCTTTGCCTGACGTTCAAACCCTTCCACAAACTGACTCTTCCTTGATTTTGTGGCTTTATTTCATAGCATTCTCCTTCATTTATTCTATATTCTAGTCAGACTGGACTACTGACTCTTCCCCAGTCTCCTCCTGTCCATCCCTGATGTCCATCAGTAGAGATCATTCCCCATGCCTGGAGTACAGCTTCCACCTCCATCTTTCTCTTGTTGAAAACCTCTTCTTTCAAGGTTAAGCTCAAGGACCACCTCTTCTCTGATGCCATCCTCAGGGCATCCCTCCTCAAACCTTCCCTTGGTACCTTGGGTCACTTTGTCCCCCTCACATGGTATCTTGGATCATATTGGCTCATATACAAGTCTCAGTCTTCCTACAGACTGTTGGCTCCTTGAGAGTCAGATAATAGATGTAATGTTGGAAGGAATTTTCAAGTTTATTGAGTCCAATCTCCTTATTTTATAGTAGAAGTGACCAGAGAGTGACCTGCCCAAGGTCACACAGGTAGTCAGTGGCAAAGTCAACATTTGAGCCCAAGACCCCTGACTTCAAGTCTGGCTCTCTTCCCACTGCCCCACAATGAAGGATTGAATTATTTCATGTTTGATGTGTCCAGGACACTGCCTGATTTCACAGCAGAGACTCCAAAGTTTGTTGAGTAGAATTGAATTAATACAATTTTTCTGCTATTTCTCCAACATAGGAAAACTGGGGGCTGGGGCTGTTGCTGAAAAGCAAGGGGTCCTGACAGGAAAATAAGACCCTGGAGGCAACTTTACCTAATTCACAATTTTGCCAAAGACAACAGGGGCTGTGGGCGTAGTAACATTCATCAAGCCCTCTGTTAAATCCTGGCAGGGTGCTGTTGGGTGAGGGGTGCTATCCTAGTGAGGTTTCTGGAGATTGAATGATGATATACATTGAATGATCGAATTTCTGCTGGAACGGGAATTCAAGGTTAAAATAACTGGGAAAGATAGTTGCTGGGGAGCCACCTGACACCAGTGCCACCTGATGGCCAATGCTGGACCTGCACGCACCTGAAAGGCCTCCTACATCCATCTTCTTCAGGTTCTTGGCTTCCAGAATACAGACAGTCAATTTCCCAGCAGTGGGCACGTAACGGAGGGAAGTGCATATGTCTCCAAGCTTTTCTGGCTGCCCAGTGAAGAAAAAACAAAATTCAGTCAGGAAGGGTCCTCCTAAGGACATTCTGCTCAGTTCCAGGCAGGGCTTGTCCCTCACTTGGCCTAGACTAGGGTGAGGGGAAGGTAGGGGAGGTGGGAGAGGTTGGGGAGGAGGGGAAGATCTCTCTTTCCTGGGGAGTTCTTTCAGTTATCATTCCCTGGATTACTGACAAGTTCTTTCTTATATTTCAACTCAATCCCTCCTGCTACAGTTCAAAAAAGCTATTGATTAATAATGGACTTTTCCACAAGTGCCATTTATATCACTAGGGAGATATGCTGCCTAAACCTCTCATTTGTATTTATCTCCATCTGTAATAGATCACAGTTACTTATGGGGAAGGAAGGAAGGAGAAAGGGAAAAAATAAATGAGAGAGAAAGGAAGGAAAAGAAGGAGGAGAAGACAAAGAGAGGGGATGGCAGGAAGGAAGGAGAAGGGAAAAGAAGGAAGGAAGGAAAGGAGGGAGGAGGGAATGAGGAAGGAAGGGAGGAAGGAAGGGGAAGGGAAAAGAAGGAAAGAAGGAAAGGAGGGAGGAAAAGATGGAGGAAGAGAATAGACAGAAACCAGAGAAGAATAAACTTTAAGCTGTGACAGCAGGAATGGGTGATGGTCTTCAGACCACATGTCCCCCAGGCAGGCAACTGGCCCTGGAGGATAACTGGAGCTGTCCAGCGCAGAGGAACAAATTTTCTGCATGCCCTGGGCAAGGGCCGGTGTTATTGTTACCATGCACTGGAGTCTCTGAGCCTTCACTATAACACATATCATTTAAGTTATCACAAAATAAATACCTCTGAGCCATGGAGAGCAGACTTTTCTGGCATTAGAAATATGTGCATTTGTAAACAGTCATATTTAAAAATGTTCCTCAGTTGGCCCCTGGTTTGTGTGTCCTAGGTGGCTGCCTGCCTTGTTTACTCTTTAGGCCACTTGTTCCAAATGGCAGGAGTGTGGGGTGGGATTCAGACAGGAGTAAGTCCCCCTCCTCCTCTTCTTTTTAATGGACTTTTTCCTTATCCAGACTATCTTGGAACTGGGTTCATTTCCATGGTCCCGGGTATCCCATGGTCTCTCAGAGCCCTGGGGGCATGGAGCCTACTCTGAACGCTTCTCCAGCCTATGCTTATCTTCCCTCTCAGGCACCACACTATCTAGCACTTGATAATAGTAACTGCTCACATCCCTATAAGGCTTTAAGGTTTGCAAAGCAGCCTCTTCACAACCACCCATAAGTCAAAAAATGCAAGAAATATTATCCCCATTTTACAGGTGAGGAAACTGAGGGTAAGAAAGATTAAATTATTTGTCTAAGGCCACCCAACTTGCAAGTGCCTGAGCTGAGATCTGAATGCACTACTCTAGGTCCATGCTACCCGGGCTCCCACTGGGGGCTAGATATATGGTCTTGTAACATTCTCAGCTCCATATGTGTATACTTGTCTCCCCAGCTAGACTACGAGCTCCTGACCTCTGGAGCCCAGGGGCAAGTTGACGGCTCAGTCATCTCAGTTCGCTCCTCTCCTTGGTACCAGCCTGGCCTTGACCTTCTCTCTGTACCTTAGTAAGTACAACACTGAAACTGGTCCAGGCGCTTCCTGCCTCACCTCTTCCTTCTCTCCGCCCTGCAGGTCTCTCCATTCCTCGATGGGCTGGCCCAAGTCCACAGTGTTCATAGGCACTTTCACCTCCCCGATGATGTCGTGTTTGGAGAAGCGGTCAAAGTCGTAGATGGCCATCACCAGTGTCTTGCCCCCTAGCTCCTGGTAGGGCACCTGTAGGACACATCAGGGCACAAATATGTGGGGTATTGTAAGCAGATCAAGTTCATGGGGGTGATGATGATGGGAAGAAGGTCCATATCATCACCCAACTCAACCTAAAAGTCACAGTTTTGTGAGAAAAGGACCCTGATTATAAGATCATAGGGTTAGAGTTGAACAGGACTGAGGAAAGCAGGTAGAGGCTAGAATGGGCAGGGAGCCCCCAGATCTCTTCAGAAGGCCATGAGAATGAGCTGACCCTGGGGCAGGAGTGTAATGGTAGCTGAGAGTTCATTGATCCCCACCAAATGTTCTAGGCTTGTTAGTCCCAGATGGAGCTAGAAGCCAGAAAAGGGTAATCTCTGGGTATTTAAAGGATAAAATACCAACAACTCTGAATTATCCATTTGCGAATTCTCTGCCCATGATCCTATGAGTTGTATTCTTAGGAGTAAATCCAAAAGGAAAAGAAGGGAAGGACCTGGGAGGAGGGGATTCTCAACCTCACCTTGAAGGTGAAGGTCTCATTGAAAGCAGGATTCAGTGTCTTCCTATGGACCTTGGTCTCATATTTCTTCTTCTTGTCTGGGAGAAGGAACACTTTGACATAGGGGTCGGAGGTGCCGCCCATGTCCAGAGCTGGGAGCTCAGCTGCCTGAAGGACGCCCACAGTCAGCTGTGGAGAGAAATGGACACACTTCTCAGGCCTGCTCCAACATTCTCCAGCTGCCTTTTTCCACCGGCCCCTGGTTTGAGAGTTTATTATGGGAGCTCGGTCTCAGATCTCTAGAGACCTCAGTCAGTCCTATGCGCTACAGTGGAACAAGATTCCCAGAAGAAACCAGCCCCATTACCAGGAGGTTAGCAGAGTGTCAGGTGCTCTACTGAGTCCTCCCTCCCACTTGAGAAAGAGCAAAGAGTGTAGGTTTCCCTGTGAGCTGTTATCCTGGTGTCGGGCATACCCTGCACCCTTTTCCTATGTCCCCTCAAGCCTTCCTCCATCTTTCTCTGACTGAAGCCCGCAAGCATAGAATGCTGAACCTGAAAGGGATTTTGCTGATCACATATCCCAACCCCAGACTGTTCAGCCTCAAGTCTGAGTTTTTCCCATTCTGTACCCAGTAGGCCTAAATTTCAACCCAGTAGTACAATAATAAATTTTCAACAACTGGCTCTCTGAAGGCAGTGTACACGGTACACATTTTTAGTTTAATTTACATTATTTCTATCACATTCTTAAGTCTAGAAAATCAACAAAACAAATCAAACCCCAGTTGGTAACATTTGCTGTTTCCAAGATGTAAATACTCAAATTGAAATTTTAACAATGGGATCTAGGCTCCAACACAGCCCTACCTCTTATCCCCCTTTCCACTGCCTCCCTCCAGTCCCTGAGCACCTGGTTAGCCTGGAAATCATAGTCCAATGAAAACTGCAGTTTGCCTAAGTTTTCTGGTTCTTTCTCTTCCTCTCCTTCACCTTCTCCCTCTGTCAGACCCGTCTCTGCGTCGTCATCATCCTGGGGAAGCTAAGAGGACAGAACAGCTTAACTGAGTACAATGGGAGGACGATGGAGGGCATCTCCCCTTTTTTCCCATAGGTGCTCAAGTAAGTGGAGGTCCTAGGCTCATGACATCCCAAGTCTGGAACATTCCATCCAGTAGTGTGCTAATAAATGTTTAAAATTTGGCTCTTTGGGGGGTGGGGTGGGGGTGGGGGGATATAAACAGGGCACATTTTTTAGTCTGAATCATTAACATTTTTCCATTGATTTTTTTAAGTCTAGACAATAAACAAAACAATAATTCAAGTCCTGACTTGTAGCATTTGTTGAATTTCAAAGTATAAAGCTCACATTAAAAACTGACCATTTGACTCTGTCTAGCTGCTCTACCCAGCCTTGATTACATAATAACCGCCTGGAATTTGAGGTTAATAGAATTAAATGTTGGATAAGATCCACTAATACATCTCCCTTATTTTGCAGATGAGGAAAGTGAATCCCAGAGAAATCTGACAACTTGCTGAAGGTCACGTCATAGCAGAGTCAAGATCTGAACCCAGACCTTCTGAAATCAAAATCTAGTACTCTTTGTACCTTCTAGACAACCTCCATACTGCCCCCTGTTGTTCCTCTGCTGCCCGCCTCCCCCTACAATTTCTTCTCCAAAACCTTCTCTGAATTAGACCCTGTACACACTCAGAAAGACATACCATGAATGCCATCCAGACCGGGCAATGGATTGGTGGGGAGAATTCCATGATGACAGGAGAAGAAAGAGAAAAGCCAGATTAGAGAAATCCCTCTTCATAAAGATTAATGTTTACCAGCTGACTAGTTCTACCAGCCCACTATCCTTCGAGAGACCAGGCTAGAGTCCAAAAACAGATCAGATTTGGGAAATATCTCCTTACGAGAATGCCCACTGGAAACCCCTCTGAAGGACTGGGCACACATACATACACATACACACTTCCCTACTCCACCCATGTCTTCTTACAGTGAGACCATTTCTTCTCTGCTTTGATTCTAAATTCCTTGAACATTGGAATTACTTCCACTGCAAAATTGGGTAAAATTGAGAACCAGGGATCTATAAAAGTCTGTCCAGGAGTACTGAACAGACTTGGAAAAGAATTCCAGGCATTTCAACAGACAGACCAAGAATCCTTGTAGGTTCTGGAGCATAATTAGAAAAAAACTATACTAAAAGGTAAGAACAAATGAAGGCCTATTTTGCCCTGAATGTTGTCCTATTCCTACTAGGGTTATTATTTTAAAACTAGTAAGTCCTATTGTGTACAAGGCACTGAGCTGGGTGATGGGGTATAAAGACAAAAATGAACCAGTCCCTGACTTCTAGAAGCTTATGCTACCCTCTTCTCCTTTTCTACATCACCTCATTTCACTTTGGGCTGTACCACTTGGGGACTTCTCTGACTGACTTCTTCATCATGCTCCCAAATCAGATACATCCCTCCCCACCCCACTTCCAGCTTTCTTTTGTATATTCTTTCCCCATTAGACTGTAAGTCTCTTGAGGGTGGGGACTATCTTTCTTTTTCCATATTTGTATCCTCAGAGCTTAGGACAGTTCCTGGCACATAGTAGGGGCACAATAAATGTTTATTGATTGATCACTTACTATCTGAGGAATTGTCATTCAAGTCCTCTCTGAAATGTTGTTTAAATCAGATAATCAATGCTGTATAAATGTCAGTTGCTATTGTTTTATTAATATTGCTTTGCCTGTGAAGAGCTCTTTATAGATTTATAGATTTTTTTTTTATCATCAGAGGATATCATGGAATGCTCTCAACAGCCCTTTGAGTTGGGCATGACAGGCTTCATTATCTCCATTTCATAGATGAGGAAAACAGAGAACCTTTGAGAAGTGAGATGACTAGTAAGTGACAAAACTGAGACAAGGACCCCAGTTTCCTCACTTCCAGGGCAATGCTCTTCCCTTTTCACCATCTTCTGAAAGTCCAACAGGCAGAATGAGGGTCACTCAATGATGCTCTCTTAAAGGGGCTTTCTTCTTGTCCAATAGTTTGTTTGTGTGACCCAAGAGGTTCTTTGAGAACAATATATCACCCCCTTTCTTTTAAAGGTAGGAGAAGTAGGAGGGAATTTTATGATCCTCTACTCTTGTGATTGGCCCTTGGGAATCTAGGCTGGCAGAAGTATATTTTCCCATTAACTAGTTTGACCTTCTGGGTGATAATGTTCACAGAACCAAGGCAAATGATTTGGGAGATGAAGCAATAGCACTAATAATAAGGAGAAGGGAAAGGAACTAAGTATTTGCATAGTTCCTACTATGTGTCAGACACTGTGCTAAATACTTTTTTTTTTTTTAACAAATATTACCTCATTTGCTCCTCCCAACAATCCTGAGAGGTAGGTGCAATTGTTATTGTACCATTTTGTAGTTGAAGAAATTGAAGCAAACAGTTTAAGTGACTTGCACAGGGGCACACAGCTAAGTAAGGATCTGAGGCCAGATTTGAACTCAGTTCTCGATGTTATGTCTACTGTGCCACCTTGCTGCCTACTATGACCCCATGTGTCAACCTCTCCTTTCTCATTGGCCTGAGATATCTTCTTTTTAAGGAGCAATAAGGAGGATATCAAGAAAATATCCCAGACTACTTTGAACTTCCTGGTAGGATGCTCTGTCCCAATGAATAAGATGGCATCTCCATGTCCCTTCCCCTCCCCCTTCCCCTTGAGAGTGACCTACCTGACCTCCTTTCATGTCCTTCATGTTCATGGCATTCTTCATGCCTTTACCCTTCTCCTTCTTGTTCTTTTTCTTCTTACAACAGCACTTCTTGCAGATGCAGAAGCAACAGGTGAGGAGGAGGAGACCACCAACCACAGCAATGGCGATCAGTGCCCAGGGAGGTACTGCATGAACATAACATATAGTCACTAAGTCCCTTTGCCCAGAAGGGGACATCTTTCTTTCCCCCTCCATGATACCCTGCCTGCTTCCAGGAGTTCTGTCACCAAAAAGCCAACCCCAGTTCCATCCTTCGGTAGGCTTCCAATGATCGTATTTCCCAAAACAAGTAGTGGAATGGACCATCTAACAAAGGATTGGGGATGGAAGTGACGGTTTATAGGGACAAAGGGGCAGAATATTTCACTGAACCACAAAATCTCAGAATTGGAAGAGTCCTTAGGGTCCAACTCATACATGAGCAAGAATCCTCAATAAATGATCTTCCATCCAACCGTTGCTCATTCCCAAGGAAGGGGAACCTGCAATGCCCCAACAATGGCCCATTTCATAAGTTTCTGCTTATATTAAGCCTAAATCTGCTTCTCTTCACTCTTTACTCACTTCTCCTAGTTTGCTCTCAGATTAAACAAAACTAGTCTACTCCTTCTTCACATGATGGATATTCCTCCTAATCTTTTCTTTTCAGGCTAACCATCCTCAGTTCCTTCAGACCATCCTGGTATGGCATGGTTTGAAACTGGGAGCATTTGGAGAAATCTGACAGTCTTTCTACTACTTCCTCCCCTAAGCTATTATCTGTCTACTCTTCTACCACTCTCCGTAGAGATTTGCATTTCATTTGCATGAACTGCTTTTAAGGATACCCAAACCCCTACTCTTTCCTTAGCCCAAACTTCTATAGCCCCAGTAGATGGGCAGAAGACTACCTGGAAAAACATTCCTCAATATTCTGCCTAGTGACACAATTTCAACTGAAGAGATCTGTCAGAAATCTACATACTGACCCTATAAAAGGAATGCATTAGCTCTTGTCAGAATGAGCTATGGAACCAATGGACTATTCTCTTCCTGAGAATAGTCCCAGGTCAGACTTCCATCCTCATTTGGTTAGGATTAACCAAGAGACCTATAATCTTAGAGATTCTAAGGAAGGACCTTAAAGGTCACCTAGACCTAGACCCACTCCCTACTCAGTTACAAACACAGCCTAAGAAACCCACACCATCAAAGACCAGAGTCAAGTTCAAAAATATAAAAAAAGTCCCCGTCTACAATGGCAGACATCACCATGGACTCCCAAGGGTTCCTCAAGCACCCTCAAGGCTTGTACCTGCATGTTCCCTCCCCATACCATAGTCACACCTCTTCTCTTCCCAGTCCAGGAGATACTCACAGGGGATCTTCTGGATCTCATTAAAGAATTTATCCTTTATCTGGGTGAACATGTCCTCTCCAGTCGGTCCTGCACCCCCACTCTCTGTGGAGTTGTCCGGAGGCCCTGCTGGAACTACTGGCATGGTGGCCGTGGTGGCAGCTGGAGCCACAATGGGCTCCTGGTTTCTTTTGAAGATATTCCGCATGGTGGCTCAGTGGATAGCTGCGGACACAGAGAGGGTTCTAATGAGTGTCTCCATTCAGGTTTAGGAGGAAATACAAACGAAGCATCATGATAATGCAGATAACGACCTAACAGCTACCACACCAAATCCTAGAGTGGTTTTTTATGGTTACAAAGTGCTTTCAGATGTATTCCCAAGTGACTCTTACAATAACTCATTAGATAATTTCCCCATTTTCCAGATAAGGAATCTCAGGTCTAGTAAGTGGCAGAACCAGGGCTCAAACCTGGAACCTTTGATCTCAAGTCCCATGCTCTTTCCTCTAGCTTCTGCTCCCTCTCCTGCACCAGCCCTGCTTTTCGAAGTGCCTTCACATATACTCTTTGCATTTATACTCCCAGCAAACCTGTGTGAGAGAGGGCAGGCAACACTGTGGATCCCTGCTTTAACCTTGAAACTCTCCCCTTCCTTGGCTTTTGTTGTGCCATACTTGTCATCTCCTTGCCTCTTGCCTCAGGCAAGGCAGCTGATACCCATCACCTTCCAGAACCAGTCCTTTGCCTTCTGCAAACAGAAGGGTTTGCTGTAGCTTGGGCTGCTGCCCAAAGGTCTCCTGGTCTCCAGATGTAGCCTCATTAAGGGGGAGAACAGCAAAAAGAGGGTGTTTGCCCCAAGAGTGTACTAGAGCCAACTCACACTGGCGGGTTGTCAGCTCCTCAGTGTGATTCTCTGCACCTTGGGGAAATCAGCAAATGCTACAAATCAGGACTTGTATTGGTTTGTTGACTGTCTAGTCTTAAGAAAGTGATGGGAAAAATGTTAATAATGGATTAAGCTCAAATGTGCGTCCTGGACCAGTGCTGGAGAAAATTGGAAATCATTGGGAACAGAGTCATATTGAGAATCACTGGGAGCAGAGCAATGGGGTTTGGTCCCAGCTATGACTATTGTTAGCAGTTCAGCCGTTTTTCACTCATGTCCTACTCTTTGTGACCTCATTTGGGGTTTTCTTGGCAAAGATACCGGAGTGATTTGCCATTGTAAACTAGAGGTCCAGCCAGACTGAAGATGAGAAGTAGCAGCAGTTTAAAGCCAGGGAAATTAGCCTGATTTAGAAAAAGACATTACTCAACTCAATTCAACAAATATATATTTCCTTACAGAATGTAAGTTTCTTGAGGGCAGGGACACTTTTTGGTTTTGCTTTCTAATCCCAGTGATTAGCAGTGTCTAGGATATAATGAGCTCTTAATAAATGCTTGTTGATTAATTTGTTGATGTATTAAATGCATACAAGACACTGGGAACCCCCAAAATAAAAATGAAATAATTCTTGGCCTCAAGGATCTTTATCTTGGCAGGAGGGGCAGGGCCACAACATGTACACAAATAATTAAATACAAGACAACTAGAGGCAAGAAAGAGCACTATTAATCTGGGGAGGGAGGTCAGACAAGGTTTGTCATAGGTGCCAACCTCTGAACGGAGCCTTTAATGAAGTTCGGGATTATGGGTGATAGAGGTTAGACAGGAGCATATTCAAGTTTTTTATAAATATTATCTCATTTGATATTCACAACAGTCCAGTGAGGTAGGTGCTCTAATATCCTCATTTTACAGTTGAGGAAACTGAGGCAGTCTGAGATTAAGTGACTTGCTCAGAGTTACAAAATGTCTGAGGCTGCATTTAAACTCAGATCTAGCATTTTATGTACTGTTACCAACTTTATCTCTGAAAGCAGAGCTAGGAAGAGGAATATCAAATTTGGACCACATCTAATAGAGAATATTGACTAGAATTCAGAGTTCACAAAGTGGAATAATATTTAATAAGCCTACAAAGAGGCGAGAGGCAGATCATGTAGAGCTTTACTTGCCAGTCTGAAGAATTTGTATTTTATCCTAGAGATAATAGGGAGCCATGAAAGCTTTTTGAACAGATGACAAGCATAGTCAGACCTATATTTGAGGGACAGTTTTAGGGAAGATAGATTGGAGGGGGAAGAGACTGGAATCAAGATGAACAGTTAAAGGATTACAGCAATAATCCAGAATACCCCGAGGTTAAAGTCTTCTATTCCTCTAAGCAGGCAAAGAAATCAAGGTCACTAGGGAGTTGAATCCTTCTTCAGACCTGCGCAGTCTCCAGGAACCTGGGAAGGACAAGGTCTGGCTTTATGCCTTTTTGTAGAACTGTGCCTTGTCGGTACTCTGCTCTATAGCCCCTAGCTTGAGCCAAATCCTTGACTTAGTGCTGGAATTTCTTTACTTATTTCATTACTTTGAAATGTTAACAAAAGGGAGCCAGTATGAGCTGCCCCAAGGGCACCCCTGGAGCAAGCACACTCTGCTGCCTTCAACCTTAATGACACCATATCTGGGGACCTTTGTGCAGCAGTCCAAGGTCCAGCAGAGCCTTACAGAATGGACACCATTGGCAGAAGGCAAAAGAGTGGTTCTGGAGAAGATGATGGGTGTCAGCTGTGTTTTTTCTACTACCCTAATGCAGGAATTCTTGGTTTTTAAAATGCCTTCATATACATGCTTCCATTTTATCCTGCCAATTAACCTGAGAGATACAGGGTAGACAACACTTGACCTACCCTTTTACCATGAATCTCTCTTTCCTTAGCTTCTGAGATCCCTGTTGCCAGGGAAAATCCACTTATGAACATGCCAGTACCTATGTTGCCAATGTATGTGCCTGGCAAACAAATACTTAATAAATGCTCTCTCTCTCTCTCTCTCCTCCCTCCCTCTCTCTGCTTCTTTCTGTACATGTCTTTGTCTCTCCTCTCTCAGTGTTTTTATCTCTGTGTCTCTCCTTCTCTCTCTGACTCCATGTCTCTATCTCTATTTGTCTCAGTCTCAGTCTCTCTCTCTCTCTCTCTCTCTCTCCCTTCTGCTTGTCTCTCTCTCTTTCTCTCTCTCTCTCTCTCACCCCTTCTGCTTGTCTCTATTTGTCTCTGTATCTGTCTGTCTCCCTCCCTCCCCTCCCTTCTTTTCTTCTCTCTCTGTGTCTTTGTCTCTCTCTTTTCCCTTCTTCCCCTCCCTCTCTCTGCTTCTCTGTGTCTGTCTTTGTCTTTCCTCTCTCTGTTTCTCTGTCTTTCCTCTCTCTCTAACTCTATGTCTATGACTTTGTCTCTCTCTCTGTCTCTGTCTGTCTCTCTTTCTCTCTTGTCCCCCCTCCCCCATTCCTGTGGTTTCTGACTTGGCCAAGGGATTGTTCTTTGCTATGCTTCTGTCTGCTAGTGCCTTATGGTTCCTTGGAGTGAACATATATATGCGTTCTTTTTCCAGGGAACCAAGTCCACCTCTCTGAGCAGCCCTTCAATTGACTAGGGTCAACTCTTCATCCTCCAGTTTTCAGGGAAGTGAAATGATGGATTGCTGTTGTCTAAACAATTTCATTGCCTGAGGTAATTTTTTTTTTCCCTAGAGGCAGAGTTCCCCACTCTCTTCCTTGCTTGGCTATGTAGTCGTAGCTACAGGATCCAAAGGCATTCTTACCTCCTAGAATATCTGCAGGGAGATCATAAACTGGTGAAATACCATTGGTAGTCTCTTTTCCATTGTGGACCCTTCATATTATGCACTGACTCCCAAGCCTTCTCTTGGGCCTAGAACTGGCCATCTGCTATATATACCAGAGGCAGGGTAACTGATACTCATTACCTTCCAGAACCAGTCCTTTGCCTTTACCTCATTTCAATGAGTCTTAAATTTCCTAGACTTTGCCTTCCTCAAGACCCTCTCTGAGCCTCAGTATTCTAATGTATTACATCAAGAAGCTGGGCAACATGATCCCTTCTAGCTCTTAGTCAAATCCTATGACCAAGACAAGGATTTGTGGACATAGTTCAGGACATTGTCACATCACTACCCGTGAGATAGAAATATGGCTGACATCTAGGAGTTCCCCAGAGAGCGATACCTTGCTACGCTATGCTAGGCACAGGGAGTCGAGCCCCTTTCCTTCCCCCACCCAGTCAAATGGAATAATCCAAGATGAGCTGTCATGAGGCATGTGACAGAAAGACAAGAAGTCAAATTCAAAAAATGTATTTATATATAAATATATAATTTATGTATATGATTATGTGTATATTGATATATGGATATAGATAGATAGATAGAGATAGACAGTTTTCTTGTTCAGTTGTGTCTGACTCGTCGTGACCCCATTTGGGGTTTTTTAGCAAAGATACCAGAGTGGTTCACCATGTCCTTCTCCAGCTCATTTTATAGATGAGGAAACTGAGACTAACGGGGTTCAGTAACTTGCCCAGGATGACATGGCTTGGATGTGTCGGAGGTCAAATCTAAAGTCAGGAAAACAAGTCTTCCTGACTGTGCCACCTCCCTGCATATATATACATACATATATATATATATATATATATATATATATATATATATACACACACACACACATACACACACACTCATATATATGTATATATATATGTGTGTGTATGTATAGGCATATATTGTGACAATATACATCTATGTGTATAAATGTGTATGTATAAATATGTGTGTACATACACAAACATCTGGGTATATATGTATGCACATATACATTATGAACACTATATATGTGTGTGTATATGTACATATGTATGTATATGTGTGTGTGTACATATACATATATATGTATATTTATATATATTCCTTTCCTTCCTCAGTGGAAGCCATGGTACTTTGGAAACAGACACTATTGTCCTGCTTTTCCTTTTGGCTCCCAGATGTTGATATTCACCACGCCTTTGTCTCTGGTCCTCTCCTCCCCATTCCTCCCCTCCCCTCCCCTCTTCTCTCCCCCTCTCCCCTCCTCTTCCCTCCTTTTCTCTCCCTACACCCTTTCCCTTAGTAATCTCATCCACTTTCATAACTTCAGCCATCATGTATATGCAGATAAACTCTCCAACCCCCCCAATCTATGCCTCTAGCTTTGCCTTTTCTGGAGCTCCCGATCCCCTTCACCTACTCCACCTAGACGTCCCATGAGCACTTTACCCTCAACCTGTCTGACGCTCTTCCCCATTTACCCTAGTGAGTTCTTCCCTCATCCCTCTTTCTCTTGATGCTTTGGCTGAATTATAGGCTCCTTTAGGGCAGGACCTATTTTGATTTAACTCTTCTCTCCCCACCCCTAGCACACTGCCCCTGGCACAGGGTAGGCATTTAATAAATTCTTGTAGATTGATTGTATCCAGTTATGGGGTTGAATAGTGGCAGAAGCAGGATTACATCCTGGTCCTCCTGCCTCTCACCCAAGTGTTATTTTTAAGGGGGAAGAATAAATGCCAAATTGCCCCTCCTTCAGGGGGTTAGAAGGAAAGTGAGGGCTGAAAATGGGCACCCAAGTGTTGATAGGTTCACAAAGAACATCAAGGGTCGTCTGGTCCAGTCCCCTTATTATACCACTGAGGAGACTGAGGCTCAGAGAGTTAAGTGCCTTGCCTGAGGTCAGATGAGTAATGAAGGCAGGGATTTGAATTTGGGATTTGAACCAAGCTTGTCTAACTTGAAGTCTGTCACTCTTTCCACTGTAAAGTGATGATGGCAACAGAGACAGAGATCATGTTGGTAATTAGAGTTCAGGAGCAGTAGATCTCTTACCTGGGAGTGGGGGTGATGGGGCTAAGTTGGCTCTGGGACTGAGCAGAAACAGGAGTCAAGGAGCTCTAATTGGGATTTGGTTGCTAGTAAAAGCTAGAAAGTTAAAAAAAAAATCATGCTGAAGTGCCCTGGATTGGTGCCCCAGGAAACTGCCTCATCTGGCTTCTAGCTATTCCATTCCTTTCTGTCTCCCCTCTTTGGGCCATGGCAAAGGCTGCCCCTCATCAGAACACACTCCCTCCTCCCTGCTGCCTCTTAGAATCAATCCCTAGCTTCCTTCACAGCTCAGCTTATATGGCACTTTTACACAGGTGCTAGGGTCCTCTCACACACACCAAATTACCTTGGATTTATTTTGAATATGTTTACACAGGTACCTATTGTTTTTCTCTGATAGAATGAAAACTCCTTGCAGGTAAGGACTGATTTTTTTTCTTTGTGTACCTAGCACCTAAGACAGTGCCTTACATATGGTAGGCATTTAATAAATGCTTCTTGATTGAGGCTGAAGGCTCAAGGCTAGATCCTCTTCTCTCCTAAGTGAGGTTTGGAAAGCTCAGAGGAAGAAAAGCAGGGAGTGGAGTTTAAAAAGAGTTCATAAAAGCAAAACGTGAGTCACTGATTCCCAAAATCACAGATGAGATAAGAGTTTCTGACAAATCTACTATGGGGGAAAGAAACACAGGCAACAAGAGAAAAAAAAATGGAACCATTAATAAGGTAGAAGAAGGAGATCAATGGCCCTCCTATAGACCAGAGACTGAAACACTCTTTTAAATCCATTTCTAACAAGAAACAGGAGGCAAAAACAGTCCAAATAATAAGGGAATAATGAAGACTTTTGTAGAATTGGCTCTTGATAAAAGGCAGGTAGGGGCCTGACCGAGGGGTGCGGGAAAACAGAGTCAGGGGGAAAACGTCAAGGACAATCTGCATGGCTACAGGTCTAGGAAATTGAGGGATGAACTTTTGGACCCACTAAAATATCTCTGTTTGGACATGAGGTAATCAGTAGAATATCGACTAAGGAAATTACCTGAGGAAATAGCTGGTGAGTTTCAGTTCAATTGAACTGGCTTACTTCACTTCCTCAAATATTCATAATTACATGAGACGTAGAATTTCCCAGCTAACAGGGCCAGGATTCGAGAAATCAGGGACCAATAAAAATGTGGAATCTGATTTTTCTGGCCCCTGACTTATACACCACAGTTACTCAAAGTCTTAAAGACTTCGCAGTCTTAAAAAATTGTCTTTTGAAAGCAACTGGCATTAACAGGAAGATTGGAGCTTATCTTTGGAGATAGCTAGGAAATACAAATTTGACCTCAAACACTTATTAGTTATGTAACCTTGGGCAAATCGCTTAATCTCTTGTCTACCTCAATTTCCTTCTCTGTAATGTGGGCATCATAACAATACCTGCTTGACAAGGTTGTTGTGAAGATAAAATGAGATATTTATAAGCTTTAATGCTAACTATTATGAATGTCATTGCTGTTATCTGTAAGGATGACCTGTGAGTCTTATGACCAATCTCTTGGAGAGGCTGGTTCATAAATACTGTGGACATTCTCAAGGTTATTGTCTTTCTCCTTTAAACAAGACAGGGCAACCTCCCCAGAAAGCCAGATATAAAGCAGTTTGTAAGGGTTCCAGCCATCACTATTCCTTCTCTCCCTCCCTCCCTCCCTGCCTTTTCTATCCTTCAGGGCAGAGCACAAATCTCACTTCATAGGCTCATAGATTCAGTTGGAAGGGACCTTAGAGGTCATCTAGACAATAACCTTATTTCACAGATGGGGAAATCAAGGCCCAGAAATGTTAAGGAGAGAATATTTAAGTCCAAATCATTTGTCTCTAAAACCACAGCCTCTTTCTTCACTGTACAAAATTACCTCCTTGACCCAATCCATACCTCATTTCCCCTTCTTTTAACTCTGCAGCTTTAATAGCCTGTGATCTCTTGTCACTTGACCTAGACTTCCTTGTTTAAGTCTTAATTCCTAAACCAGATTGTAAGCCCACTGAGGGCAGGCAGGGGCTGTATCATATACTTCTCTCCTCAGTGTTCTGCATAAAATAAGTGAAATTGTCTTTTGACAGAGACTGGCATTCAGGATGTGATGAAAGGTTTTATCTTTTGTGAACTATAGGGGTGACTTGTGAGTCCTATGACTTGAAAAATTCTGATTTTTGAGGGGATGGGAAGGAGCAGTGTATTATTTACCTGTTGTGTATTTCCTTGTCTTTCACAGCAGGGGAAGTAGGACAAGAGGAAAGGGTGGGGAACCCTACAGGGGGACCAGGTGGCTTTATGATTGTCTGAGAATGAGCTAGGGATTGTGGAGCTCAAGAATGTGCTGAGGCCTGTGCACCCAGATGGACCGATCTGAAATCAGTGGAAGGAGGGGACTGTAGATCATGCTGGGGAAGTGGGCCAGGAACAGGAGCAGGGCAATGAATATAACTGAGTGACATGCAAACCAGCTCTGTAAGCGCTGAGGGGACTGTCACAGAGGATCAATGCTGGGCCAAGTGGAGAAACCTCCCTGAAGAGGTAGATTTCAAGTCAGGCTCAAAGGAGGGATATGACTTGGTGGCAAGGACTGTCTGCCAAGACAGAGCAGTCAAAGGATGTGGCTGTGCCCTTTCCTGGAATTCACCCCCTCTTTACCTCCACTGCTTAAATCCTTCATTTTCTTTAAGGTCAAGTTGAAACGAGTACCTTGACTAAGCACTGGAAATTGAAGGCTTGCCCATCGATTGGGAATGGCTGAATAAGTTGCGGTATATGATGATGATAGAATATTATTGTGCTATAAGAAATGACAGGCAGGATGCTCTCAGAAAAACCTGGAAAGGCTTATTACAACTGATGCAAAGTGAAATGAACTGAACCAGTATGACATTGTACACAGTAACAGCAATATTGTACGATGATCAGCACTAAATGACTTAACTATTCTCAGCAATACAATGGTCCAAAACAATCCCAAAGGAATCATGATGAAAAATGCTATCTGTCTCCATGGAACTGATGTTGTCTGATTATAAAGTGAAGTGCGCAATTTCTCTCTCTCTCTCCCTTCTTCCTCTCTCCTTCCTTCTTTCCTTCCCTCCCTCCCTCCTTTCTTCCCTCCTTGTCCTCTTGCACAAAATGATTAATATGAAAATATTTTACCTGTTGCATACATATAACCCATATCAGATTGCTTACCATCTCAGGGAAGGGAGAGGGCATGGAGGGGTAGAATTTGAAATTAAAAACTTAAGAAAAATTAACAAAATTTAAAAATTGCTTTTACATGTAATTGAGGGGGAAATAAAATGTTATTTTTTATGTTAAATTATTTTATTTGTTTTCAGTTCTCTACAATCACTTCCATATATCTTAGATTTTTTCCCCTTCCATCCTCCTTCCCCGCTCCCTCCCCAAGATAATGTGCAATCTTATATAGGTTCTACACATATGTTCCTATTAAATACATTTTCACACTAGTCATGTTGCATAGAAGAATTAAAATGAATGGGAGAAACCATGAAAACAAAACACAACACAAAAGAAAATAGTCTGCTTCATTATGCAATCCAATTCCATAGTTTTTTTTCTGGATGTAGAAGGCATTTTGCCGCAAGTCCATTGGGAATTTTTTAAGTCCTTGCATTGCTGTGAAGGACTAAGTCTATCAGAAAAATTCCTCACTCACTGTGGTTGTTGCTGTCTACAAAGTTCTCCTGGTTCTGCTCCTTTCATTTAGCATCAGTTCAAAATCAGTTCAAGATATTGTTTAAAAAAAAATTGCTACCTTCTACTTTGTTCCTTCTCACTAAAGGAACCTATGAGGTTGCTCAATGGATAGTGTTGGGTCTAGAGTCATGAAGACCTGGGATCAAATAATAACCCAGACAATAACTGTAGGATCCTGCATGAGTTGACCTCTGTCTGTTTCAGTTTCCTCCACTCTAAAATGGGGATCTTCTTAGCATTGATAATACATTATTGTTGTGAGCATCAATGAACCTTGTATTTGTAAAGTACTTAGCAAAGTGCCAGAGATATATTAGTTATTTCCTTTCCCCCTGAAATCACCTTATCTCTATTTTAATATTTAGGAGTTTGTGTCCCCAACTAAACATCAAGCTTAAGATTGGGCCTGTTTCACTTTTGCATAATACCAGGCACATTATAGGAGCTGATTGACTAATTGGCTGATATGTGGGGATGGCAAGCAGTTTGGCTCAGGTGTCCAAACTGAAGTCAGATGCCTATCACATAGTGGGATATAAAGAGTACAGAATTTGGGGCAGGAGGCCTGGGGAATGTTCAATTTTACTAGCTCGGTGCCTTTGGACAAATCACTTCAGTTCTGAGAGAGTCTCAGCTTCCTCATCTATAAAATCTATACTAGTTAGTACCCTCTATTTCAAAAGGCTGTAGTGGAGAAAGAACACTTTTGAGGAGGGATAATGTGGAGAGCTTGTTGTTAAATATTAATTAGCGCACCCCTGGCTACAGTCATATTATGAAGGATTTTAAATGCCAAGCTAAAAAGTTGAATCTCAGGATAGAAAAGATATGGAGTCAATGATGCTTCTTGAGTAGGGGACTAGTAGAGCTTTTGTGAGTTTCTTTTGGCAGCTGTATGAAGGATGAAGATGAGAGAGGGAAGGGATTGGAAGCAGTAAATAATTGGGAAGTTTTTGTTATAGTCCAGATTTGAGGTGCTGTGAACTAGGGTGGTAGCCTTGGGAGTAGAAGGAAGAAGATGGAGGCAAGGGATGATGAGGCAAGGATGAGAGCAAGTTATAGTGAGGAGAGTACAGGACCAGGATTCAGGAGGGCTGGCTTCTAACTAGAGCTCATTTCCCCCTTCTGGACCTCCCTTTCCTCAACTGTCACATGATAGGGTTATCTTGGGTGACCTCTAAAGTCCCTTCCAGCTCTACTAGTAAGGTGGGAGAATGGGGAGAGGAAGTCAGGGAGGCATCACACCTCTTCCTGCTAAGGAGAGAACCTCATCCCCTAGAGGAGATAAATAATCAGGATTTCACTGCCTCCCCTACCTCCTTCTCAGGTTCTGTGGGTCCTCTGCCACTGAGCCCAGAAAGAGAGCTTAGTCAAGTGTTTGAGGATGATAAATGAGTCCTGGCTACCTGGGACTCCCAGAGCCAAATAGGAACCTGAGAAGGAGCCAGGCTCTATCCTGCCCCATCAAAATCATGCAAGCAAGAAAGCATGAAAATCTAGCTAGCCCTCGCCATGCTTCACTGTCAAATCTGCCTGCCAGCCAAGGACTCGCCTTCCCTTCCCTGGGCCCCCACCCCATTCTAGAGACATTACTAACTCAATATGGCCCCAGTACAGGAAAGGGAACCTCATTTTGTTCCCCCACTACTCCATTTCCTGTCCCTGTGCCTTCTTAAACCAAAACAACCCTCCCTGGTCACCATTCCCCTCTGTTGTCTTTGAATTACTGGTGCTGAGCAGGGCACTTATTTATGTATTAAATGCTTTTTTCATTCATTCATTTGTTAAAGGATGGTGTATGACTAGATGATCTCTGAGGTCCTTTCCAGATCTAGGACCTCAATCTAAGGGAAGGTGAGTGTGTTTACTCTCAGAAGACAGTCTTCAGGTAAGCATCTCTGATGACAGCCCCAAAAGGGGTTTTTTAAATATTTATTTTATTTTTATTACATTTGAATTCCAAGCTGTTTCTCTCCCTGCCTCCTAACCCTGCACTAGAAAAGGCCAACACTTGACACAGAGATAGAGAGATAGATATATGGATGGATGGATGAATGTATGGATAGATAGATAAATGGATGGATGGAAAGGCAGATGTAGAGATGGATGGATGGATGGATAGATGAGAGATAGATGGATGGATGGATGAATGGATAGATAGATATAAATAGAGTATATATTTATACACACACACACACACACACACACACATATATATATATATATATATATATATATATATATATATATATATATATATACACATATGAAGCTATAAAATACATAGTTCCATATGTCAGTTCCTTCTTTGGAGGTGAATAGCATTTTCCTTCATAGGTCCTTTACAGTTGATTTAAATATTCATATAACTCAGAATAGCTTAGTCATTCACATTTATTCCTCAAACAATATTGCTGTTACTGCATATAACATTCTCTTGGTTTTGTTCATTTCACTCTTCATTATTTCATGCAAGTCTTTCCATGTTTGTTCTAAATTCAACCTGCTCATCATTTCTCACAGTCCAGTAGTTTTCCATCACAACCACATACCACAACTTGTTTGGCCATTCCCCAATAGAAGGGCATCCCCTCAGTTTGCAGTTCTTTACCATCACAGAGAGCAGCTATAAATATTTTTAAAACATAAAGGTTCTTTTCCTTTTTCCCTGATCACCTTGGGAAATAGAACTGTTAGTGTATTGCTGAGTCCAAGGGTATACACAGTTTTATAACATTTTGGGGCATTATTCCAGATTACTCTCCAAAATGATTCAATCAATTCAGAGTTCCATGAACAATGTATTAGTGTCCCAATTCTTTCCACTTCCCTTCCAATGTTTGTCATTTTTCCTTTCTATCATTTAGGTATAAGATAGTGTCTCAAAGTTGTTTTAATTTGCATTTCTCTAATCAATAATGACAGAGCATTTTATGTATTTATTATATATAACTTTGACTTCTTCCTCCAAAAACCGCTGGGTCATATCCTTTGACCACTTATCAAAGAAGTTTTCTTATAACATGTAGTTTATTAACCTTGAACAACATTAAAGGAGAAGAAACAGCATGAAGTAGTAGAAAAAGTAAGGGAATAGGAATCAAGAATCCACTTGCAAGTTCCAAACTCAGTTCTTTCACAGGTTATCTATCCATATGACCTTGAGCAAATTAATTTCCCTTTCTGGACCTCAGCATCTGTAATAAAAGGATATTGGACCAGTGGGGAAACTAAGACTCAGAAAATGGAAGTGACTTCTTCAAGCAAGTTAGTGACAGAATTGGAACTAGATCCTCTGACTCCTTACTTCCAGGCACTACTATTCCCATCTCAGCACATGACCTTGAAAGTACTTGGAGACTTCTCCAAGCAGAGAGAAGACACAAGGGGAGGCTGCAGGTTGAATTAAGGACTAATTCAACCAGTGTGACTCCTGATCTCCTTAGAAAACACCCTCTATTCTTAATTATCTCCAAGTAGAGTATTCTCTATACATATTACCTATGCTAAGTTAAGGTCTCCTTTCTAGTGGTTATTCAACCCTGTCCTTAGTCACTCTCAAAGCGTTTGAGCTGGAAGGAATTTGGGGCTAAGAATGGAATGGGTGAGTCAGTGAGTCAGTGAATGTATGTGTGTATGTGTGAAACAGTGTCATTGAAAGTATTCCAAAATTAAGCTATCTATGTAACCTGAAGACAGCTAGATGGAGCAGTAGATAGAGGGTTGGGCCTGGAGTCAGGAAGACCTGAGTTCAAATCTGGCCTCAGACACATACTAGTTATGTGACCCTGGCCAAGCAACTTAACCCTTTTTGCCTCAGTTTCCTCATCTGTAAAAGAAGCTGGGGAGGGAAATGGCAAACCATTCCAGTTATCTTTGTCAAGAAAACCCCAACTGAGGTCACGAAGAGTCAGACATGACAGAAACAACTGAACAACAACAACTTTGGGCAAGTCACCTCTCTGAGCCTCAGTTTCCTCATCTGTAAAGGAAGAACAATAATATCTGTGAGGTCCGCACGGCTGTTATAGGGCAAGCTCTTTATACAGTTTAAAGCACTATGCAAGTTAAGTGTTTTTAGTTATCATGACTTTATCAGTATGAGTATCAGTGGATACTCAGCAAATGTTTTTTGGAGTTATGCATTATTTTGTAAAGTATCCACTCTCCTTTCCCTTCCATTATCACAAATAATGGAGTATTGGCTGCATTTTATTTTAAAACTGAAGGTATGTGGAGTAGAGATTATGCCTGACTGCTTGAAATCTGTAATTCTTATTTCTCTCTCTAATTTTCTCTTCCTCCTCCTCTTTCTTCTTCTCCTCCAGGAAGCCTTCCTACACTTCCTTAAAGGAAGGTAGCAAGTAATCCCTTATCATGAGATTTAAAGCCAGAAAGGAAACTAGAAGGTTGCTGCTCCCAATCTTTATTTTACAGGCTCAGAACCTGAGACTCAGAGATTAGAGATGTCTTGTACAAGTCCACCCAGGAAATAACCTGGATTTGACCTTCGATTATTGTGATCCTAAGGTCTTAGCTTTCCCACTGCCTTCATCCATTCCTCCATCACTTGATCTCCACGCTTCTCAGACTCCAAGCCTTGAAAAATTGAAGATACTAAGTATTCCTATGTTTCTTGCTTTCCAAATCTCCACTTCACAGAAAATGACACATTGCCATCTTCTGCTGTTATAGCCCTAATGGGAAATTGACTTCAAGTGACTTTCAGACCAGGTACCATTTGCCAAACTTTTCCTCTGGCGGGCCACCTTCTCCCAGTCATTCCTCCCCTACCCCATCCCAGTCCCTTCACTGGTCAGGGAGATCATGGTCAACAGCAGTCTTTAGGTAGGCATCTCTGATCACTCTACGCACAGGGTTCATATGGTAATGAGCACTTGATCATCTTCTAACCCAGCATCTGGTATGTAGCAGACACCTCATAAATGATTGTTCATTGATTGATTCATCTATCTGTGTTGCTATAGAGATATGAGATGCTCAAACAGATACTCTACCAGAAATCCCTCCAAACACTCCCTGAAGTCCAAATTAAAATAAAATCACCAACTAACTGATGGACTCTGAGATACCATTTTGGTAGCAATAGAGGAGTTATATTCTTAACGATAAATATTGTGAGTGTAGAGAAAGGGGTGGATGCAAGAGACATTGTGAAGGATCCATGAGGCAAGGATGAGATGTAGCAGGCTACAGGGTAAAGAGCATTGGGCTCGGTGTCAGGAAGCCTGGGTTCTTACTAATACTATGTGACTTTGAGTAAGATATGTCCCTTTCTGGTCCTCCCCTTCCTCAACTTCACATGAAAGAGTTACCTTGAGTGACCTCTAAAGTCCCTTCCAACTCTAGCTAATAAGGTGGAAGAATGGGGAGAGGAAACCAGGAAGGCATCACACCTCTCACTGCTAAGGAGAGAACCTCACCCCCTAGAGGAGATAAACAATCAGGATTTCACTGCCTCTCCCCACCTCCTTCCCAGACTCTGCAGGTCCTCTGCCACCATTCCCAGGAAGAGAGCTTAGTCAAGTGTTTGAAGATGATAAATGAGTCCTGGCTACCTGGGACTCCCAGAACCAAACAGGAACCTGAGAAGGAGCCAGGCTCTATCCTGCCCCATCAAAATCACACAAGCAAGAAAGCATGAAAGTGTTCTGCTAAGGAGCCCAGCCTGTCCTAAACTACTCCTGCTCTTCCTGGTTACACTTGGACCTGTGGTTTTCCTGTGTCTACTACAGGCAAGAAGGGGGTGGTGTCATGGGAGTAGAATGTTTAGAAAGTGAGAGATCAAGGGGAAACCATAGATACCTTCCAAGTAGTCAGGAAGATGAGAAGACTGACAAGAACAGATGCGAAGTAAAGTAAGGGGGACAAGAAAAACAATGTATACAATGACTACAGCAATGATGATGATGAGAAGAACACCCAGATGTGCCTGAAAGCTGTACAACTGTAATGCCCAATCTTGGCCCTGAAGAAGAGGTGAGAGCATATGAAGGCTGAAGGTTGCATATGCCGTCACTGTAGTTGCTGTGTCATTTGTTTTTTTCTTAACTCTAATCTGTTACAAGGAGGGGCAGCTATATTTGGAAATCACTGTGATATGAAGACAAGACATCAATAAAACTTTCTTTTGATGCATCAGATAACCAACAAGACAATTTTTTAAATGGGTGGAAGAAGTGGCATTGTAGGGCTCATTTGAGGAACAGCTGGGAAGAGGGGCAGTTGCATGATTCCTGCCAGACCCAGGCTTGTATTTGTTCATACTTAAGTGACACAGTGGATATAACGCTGGACTTGGAATCAAGAAGATATGAGCTCAAATCTCAGCTCAGACATTTGCTAGTTGTTTGTCCCTGGGAAAGTCATTTAACCTCTGTTTGCCTTAGTTTCCTCAACTGTAAAATAGCATCTACTTTCTGTGATTGTGGTGAGAATCAGAAGAGATAATATCAGTAAGGTGCTTAACACAGTGCCTAGCACACAGTAGGTACTATATAAATGCTGATTCTTTTCCCATTATATCCCAAAGGCCCAGTTCCTCTAGACCCAATGAGTTCTATATGTTGACAGGCTCCCATAACTTAACCTGTAGTTCTAGTGAAACATTACTCATACAACCTTCTCCCTCTTTTCTGTATGCAACAGGTAGAGAAAGATGCCCTACCTGCTTGGGGATGAGCTTTTGAAAGCCTAAAGGGGGATCAATAGACAGGGGCAGAGAGGGGCCAAGAGGACCCAGGGTCCTGGGTGATCTTGGCTATTTCCAACTAGGATCCAGTAGAAGGTCCCAACTTGGCTCAGCAAAACTCAGATCAGAGAGATTGCTAGGTTGTGGGTTATGAGTTAGGATTTCCAGCTTGGGTTCCCAGTCAGCCCCAGGCACCGTGTAAAAGTTCGTTTTCTTTTGTGAGATACCAAGGAATCCAGCGGCTGCTGGAACATGCCATAGGAGGCAGTCCTGACTCTATGAACCAGCCATGATAATTGAGGGCAGAATGGAAAGAAGGACCTAGGAATGAGTCAATATCCTTTATCACAATTTTCCAAGATGCATGTTTAAGGGATCCAGATGTCTTCTAAGTCTTGGGGCTCTCAGGGACCAGAAAATTAAGACAAAGGAATAGAGAAGATTTCAGGGAGGACATGGGAATGGGAAGAGGAATAGCCTGGAAATGAAATGTAGATGCAGAATGAGGACAATTTATACAATAACAATACAAAGAAGAATAACTTGGAATGATTTAAAGAATTCTGATCAATAGAGTGGCCAACCAGAGGAGAGATGTTGAAGCAGGTTACCCACCTCCTGACAGTGCAATGATGGGTGAGAGCACGGGGGAGGGAGCAGGGAGAGAGGCAAAGAAAGAGAGATGAAAGGGAGGGAGACTGAGGGAGAGGAGGAGAGACTGGGAGAGAAGGAAACAGGGACAGATAGAAGAAAGCAGGGAGAAAGAGAGGAAAAATGAAGAGATAAGACAGGGAGGGAGGGAAAACAGTAGAGACAGAGGGAGAGGGGGAGAAAGAGAAAGGGGGGAGTAAGGGAAAGATCTAAGGAGGGAGTAGAAGAGAGTATTTATTAAATATTTATTAAACCCTACGCACCAGACACTATTCTAACTAAGCACTGGAAATACAAATAGAAGCAAAAAAGAAAGATAGCCTCTGCCCTCAAGGAGGACATATAGTAAGTACTTAATGAATGCTTGTTAACTTGACTAAATTTATGATGCTATGATTCCTATGTAAAACAAATCCTTTTGATACCATACCTGGTAAATGACCATTCACCCTTTGCTTAAGGACCCTTTTTATTAGGCTCAGCAGCCCTCCTCAGTGCTCTCCAGCCCATCAATAACTTTCTCAACATGTGATGCTTAGAGCTCAATGTTATGTTCCTGATGTGGTCAGACTAGGGCAGAATGAATGGGGAGGATCTCCTGCCTCTTCTAGGAAACCATGCCTCTCCCATCACAAAAGGTTGTACTACCATACCTCTGACCCATATTGACCCCCAAATTGACCAACCTTCCAGAGCTCCTTCAGGCAACGGGCTGCCCAGTGATGTATATATGTCTCCCCATCTTATACTTGTAAAGTAAGTTTTGGGGAGGTTTCCAAAGAAAAGGTGGATGATCATCCATAGAGTATCTTGTAGAGGGCATTCCTGTTCAGTTATGAATTAAACTATCTACATCATTGTTATTGAACCAAAGGAGGAAACAGGTTAATAAGACGGAAGGGCTGAGGTTAAACTCCAGAAAGGACTTTTTGGTAAAAGGAGTGTGCAATTGATCAACAAGCATTAATTGGCACTATGCCAAGTGCTTGAAATGTAAAGAAAAAACTTAAAACTGTCCTTGCCTTTAAGAAGCTTAGTCTAACTGGGGAGACGATGTGTACATAGATACAGTAGATACTAAGTAACCCTCCGAGAGGAAGACATTAGGGAAAGGTAATACTGGCAAAGCCCTCCAGCAAGAAGTAACTCTTGAGTAGGACATTGGAGAAAGTCAGAGATTGTAAGGGGTAGAAGTAAAAAGGCAGAGTATTCTAAGCTTGGGCCACAGCTGGGGCAAAAGCTCTAGACTCTCTGGTCCAGGAAAGATGGTGGAATTGCCTTCTCTGTTGTGTTTTTATAATAACCTCTTATAATAAGTTCCAGAGGTGCTAAAGAGGTATTAGGGCTTAAGCTATAATCCCTTATTCTATTGGAAAGAGCTATAATGAGAGGATCTGAACAGGAGATGTTTAAGAGTTACTGGACCTGTTTTGTATGCTAGAAGGGTGTCTGAACCTAAAGGCAGAAGCCTGGATGGGAAGATCCATCTCGTTCCCACTAGAATTCCAGAAGGTACTGGTAATAAAGGACTTGCAACAGGAAAATCTCTAGCTGAAGCAGCTAGGAGGTGCAATGGTTAGAGTCCTGGGCCTACGGTCAGGAAGATCCACAAGTTTATGTACAAGTTTATGTTTGTTGTTTCTATGACACTATCTAGCCATCTGATCCTCTGGCATCTCATCCTATAGTAGATTCTGAATAAATGTTTGTTGAATTGGATTGAATTCTCTCTTCTGTTCTAGAGGCAGTTAGGCAGTTCAGTAAATAGATCACTGAACCTGGTAGTAAGTCACTTAACTTCTGCTACCTGCCTCAGTTTAAACTATAAATGGAGCTAATGATAGCACCTATTTCCCAGGATTGTTGTAAGGTTCTATTGAGATAATACTTACAAAACACCTAGCAACTTCCTGGCACATAGTAGGCACTTCAATCGTCCTCCTCCCTTCCTCCTCCTCCTGCCCTCAGACTCCTCTGGGCTGAGGCACATACCCACAATTAACAAGCAGTCCCATTATTTCTACTTCTATGTATCAGTAGATCTGGGTGGTCTCAGGAAATGTCTTTATTTCTGGGTGCCACATTTAAGGAAGGACGTTAACAATTGGCACAGCATCATAAGAGGGCAAACAAAGCTTGAAATACACATCAAATGCAGATTGTTTGAAGGAGCTGGGAATGGTTGATCAGAGAAGACTCAGCAGGGACAAGATAACTGTCTTCAAGCATCTGTAGGGTACGTGAAGGAGAGATTAGATTTGTTCTGCTTGGCTGGAGAGGCAGAAACAAGAGCAGTGGTAGAGATAGCAAAGATGCAGGTGTAGACTGTATATAAGGAAGCGTTTCCCAATTATTAAGAGCTAACCCAGAGTGGAGCAGGCAGCCTCAGCTGCTGAAGGGCTTCCCTTCATTTGAAATCTTCAAGTCAAGTGGTCACTTGACTGACCTATTATAATGGTGTGTGTGTGTGTGTGTGTGTGTGTGTGTGTGTGTGTGTGTGTAGATGGAATTCAATTCCTTCCAATTCCAAATTTCTGTGATTCTGTGAATGCGGGCTCATTTAAAAAGTGTCAATCTGAGCCAAACAAAATTAAGCAGGTAAATCCGATGGGGGA
Organism: Potorous gilbertii; assembly: GCA_028658325.1. Taxonomy (NCBI): domain Eukaryota; kingdom Metazoa; phylum Chordata; class Mammalia; order Diprotodontia; family Potoroidae; genus Potorous; species Potorous gilbertii. Next base: position 603,998,837 of record CM053770.1, on the reverse strand, counting down.
GAAAAGGCACTAAATTCGACAGTCTGGTGAACAAAGCATTAGTCTGGGAGACAGGAAAACTGATTGCTGGGTGAGATGCTGACATTAAACTTGCCGGGTAGCCTGGGGCAAGTCATTTCTCCTTCTGTGTGCTTGTTTCCTCATCTGTAAAATGAGGGGGTTGGGCTAGAGCAGGGTGGGGTGTTGGGGGGGGGGTTGGAAATCTTTGGTCTCAAGGCCACTTGTGACCTTCCAGGTAATCTGGTGCGGCCTTTTGGCTGAGTCCAAGTTTTACCAAACAAATCCTTTTACAAAGGGGATTTGTTGTGAGAAGTTTGGATTCAAAGAGCTGTCCTTGAGGACCTAGAGGACCATATACAGCCCTAAGGCCTCAGGTTCCCCACCCTTGGATTAGAAGAACCCTAGGACCTGTCCAGGAGCCCATCTTCACTAGAATGTTATAGGCAATGGCTTTAGAGATGAAATGGATCTCAGATCTATCTCCTCATTTCAAAGAGAAGGCAGTGACTTAGCCAAGGTCATAGTGCCAGTATATTAAGTGATCCTGTGCTTAGATGATCCTCCTCCCCACCCTCCACTCCCAACCAGTTGGAAGACATTTTTTATGATATTACACTGGGCTTTGGATCATCTGGAAAATGGCTGCCCCTCTATTGGTGCATGGAGCTGAGAGTTGACTGGGTAGATTGTATTTCTCCCCAAATTACACTTGCAGAAGTCAAAGTAATGAGATGGAAATAGGTTAACCAGTAAGATCTCTTTCCCCGAATCGAAGAGACTAAAAAAGATGGATACTTAGATATAAATTTATGCATTTTAACTTTTGCAGGGTTGCACCAACCACTTCATTTTGGAAATAAATTGGTCATTCTTTTAAACGATGCACACACAGAAACAAATGCTCATTTGGATGAGCCTTCCAGAGGTCATTTTGTCCCGTACCTCTGATTCCGTGTGGGACTAAGCCTCACCCAGCTCGGCTAGAGGAACATGGCTGTATTCTGAGAAGCCTCCAGGGAAGATGATGAGGAAGTCTCTCCTCAATCACTTCTAATAGCTGACAAGTTCTTTCCCGAAGCTTCTTTTCTCTAATTCTTACCTCTGCCTCACAGAATCTCTCTCTTTTACCATCAGATGCAGCACAAACACCATAATCTGTAGAATCCTTTTCCCAATCCCCTTTCTCCAATGCTAGTGCCCTCCCACCCTAACCACCATATATTTAAATCTTTGCATTTATTTGTGTTTCTTCCCTTTATAGATAATCTGCACACACACACACACACACACACACACACACACCCTTGTTGTTATCTCCTGTTAGACTGTTAACTTCCATGAAAGCAGGGATTGTTTCATTCTCTTCATTTGTATCTCCAGCGCTTAGCACAATCCATGGCACAAAAGAAGCACTCAGTAAATGATTATTCATGAATTGACTTTGACCTGAGATCATCTGTCCACAGGCAGCTTTTTCTGCAATCATACTCTAAAGCTACAGATTCTGAGGCATACTATAAATTCCCTGACCTCCTGCTTTTCATCATCCCCCACCTACTCTCATCTTGAGTAGTGCTGGGTTGTCCAAACTTACACTTGTCTAGCGAGGAACAAACCTAGAAGCAAAACCGAGATCTCCTGACCCCTACCTAGTCCAGGGATGTTTTTATTGTTTAGTACTTTTAACAATGAGACCTGTCTCCACCTTCCCTTAAGGGGAGCAAGGATGTCACATCTGGTGGTTTCAGTGATATCATTTAGGGAGAAGTTGGTCCTGCTCTCCCTCTTAGGGAGAGGGGTTAAACTTGGGGTGGGTATCTGCTTCTCACTCCAGGCCTTTGAAGGAAGGAGATTCTGACCATTAGATTCCCAGGGTCCTCACCTCCCCACCATCTATACCCAACCTCTCCAGCCTCAGCCACCATCTTGTACCACCAAAACCACATAATACCCAGCCTAGCTACAATTTTGGTGTGGCCCCATCTAGCCTGAAGGAGTTTATCTCTCTCATTCTTTCAGCAGAAGAGGAATGGATCCCAAGCTGAAGGCTGCTGCCTGGCCCCACAGTGGGGAGAGAGTTAATACTGCAGCAGCAGAGAGCGAACAGGGGAACGAGCAAGATGCTGAGTCACCGGTTGACTGCCTGGACCTCAGCATCATTCTGCTCTAGCAATCCCAGGGGATGACTTGGCCAGTGCTCCATTCCTGTCATCTCTGCCTGGGGTGGAGAGAGGGTCGGATTGACATGACTTAGAGTCAGGTAAACAAGGCTCAAATCCCAGTTCTGCTCTTTACTGCCCGTGTGACTTGGAGCAGATCATTTTTTCTCTTTGGCCATCAGATATTGTTCAGTTGTTTTTCAGTCATGTCTGACTCTGTGACCCCATTTGGGGTTATCTTAGCAAAGATACTGGAGTACATTTCTATTTCCTTCTCCAGCTCATTTTACAGATGAGGAAACTGAGGCAAACAGAATTGTCACTTACCCAGGGACACACAGCTAGAAAGTGTCTGAGGACAGATTTGAACTCAGGTCTTCCTGACCCCAGGCACAGCACTTTATCCACTGTGCCACCTAGCTGCCATCAGATACTTTGCCTTAAAAGAACTAGATCAAACTAGCTGAATTCTAGGGTCCCTTTCAGTCCTAAATTCTATGATCCAAGTGACTTCCTGGAAGAGATAGCTTTTGAGCTAAAGGACTTCAAATGAGAGAGAGGGGCAGATTGTTCTAGACAGGAGGCACAGAAAGAAAGAAGGATCAGAGGGAGGAGAGGAAGTCAGTCAATCAGTCAAGGACATTAGTTGATTACCCACTATTTGCTCAGTTCTATACTGTAGCGTACTGCAAGAGCATGCAGAGAATGGAAGAGATCTTGCTTCCCAAGTGCTTACATGGACAGGACATGCCAAGGCACAAATTGGGAAAGGATTTAGGATGAAAGCCTTTTCCTTTTTGAGCCTCAAATTTCTTCATCTGTAGAACTGGGGAAGGATACTGGATTAGATCATCTCAAAGATCCCTTAATATTTAATACATAACTTAATACAATACTTAATAATTAATCCCTTATTACAGTTCTTAATGCTGTGATTTTGTAACTCATCCAGAAAGACCCTGATCTCCTATCCCCTGGATCCCAGCTTTCAACTTCTCCCTTTTAGGGAGAAAATTGTCTTCTCCTCATGGTCTAGATGGTCTCTGGAAGCACAGAGTACTTGATCTCTTAACTAGAAATGGGACTGGGAAGCAGAATATGTCTGGTATTGACAGTGAGGGCTTAAGGATATTGAAACAGGTGATAAGTAGAATTTATATGGCACTTTAAGACTTTCAAAGCACTTTACAAATATTATCTCATTTTTTAACAACCCCGGTAGATATGTGCTATTATTTATCTCCATTTTACAGGTCACATTGGTCACAGTAATTGTCAGAATCTGAACTTGAGCTCAGGTCTCCCAGATTTTGCATCCAATGCTCTGAACCCTGTGACCCCTAGCTGCCTTAAGCAACAAAGAGAATGGATGGAATCCTTAAGGATTTGGAGAATAGAAGAGATCTTCAGAGTGAGTTAAAAAACCATCATGCCCAGAGGCAGGGGGGTGACTGTGATGACCTCAAAAAGGTCCTACCAGATGAATCTGTGATGTTTGCTTGGGATCTTAGGTAGTCTGCTTAGCTCTGCTCCAGTTTCTCTACTCTCCACTTGGGAAGAGTGCTATGTTTTGGAAGGCATTTGGGGAGAACAGGGAGGGTACTAGGAGAGCATAGCTTAGGAAAAAAGAGATCCTGGGCATGAATGTAATTCAGGGCTCCATGCAGAGAAGCAGACGAGGCATTGTCACATAGAAGACATGCTGTACTTTTTAAAGCCAGTTTCCCCTTATCCTTCACGCCAGATGCACATCTTCATTTTAAGCTACAAAATATTAAAAATTCATAAATCTCCCACCTGACTAAATGGTACAAGGTCCTTTGCACCTTGTTGATTTTCACTAAGGGGCACTGATACGAGCCCTGAATGCTCCAGCTCTGAGGAGTGCATCTGGGAGGAATGAGGCAAAAGGAAATGTGAATGGGAAATTCAAGGACTGGGAACATTTAATGAAAGCAGGGGACCCAGGTCTGTGGAACAGAGCGAAAGGGTACAGGAATAGGGGTCACATGGTAACGGTCTAAGAGGGGAAAGAGGCAGAAAATGCAGGACTTCTCTTCCCCCCAGGGAGAGTACCCACTCCTACGGAAATTCTGCTTCCTCTTCGTAAAATCCTAGCTCAGCCCTCAGATAAGTGAAGACTGCAGCGCCCTCTATTGCTGGGTGTTCAAAGTGCAACCCACTGTGGCCCCCATTCCTTGGCAGGAGTGACTGAGCCTAGCCTGCAGCTGGGAACAGGTAATGCTGAGTCAATGATCACAACTTGGAAAGGAAGAGATGGGAGATCTGCTGGAGACCAGAGGCAGAGGAGACTTCATTAACCATGAAACAGAGCGGAACAGCAGGGAGAGGTATTTGGCAGCCTGCTACACAGAACAAGGGAAGCTGGTGCCCTGAGGCACACACCAATGTTTTCTACTTTGTGATGTGTGTACGTATATGTGTGTGCAAGTATATACACACCTGTGTAGTATGTGCATAAACTAACCTGTAGAATCATTAAAATATAGGTGAATATATATATTCTGGATGATTTTAAATGTCTTCTTTAGCTCCCCTTCCCCTAGGGGGAAGGAGCAAAGGTATAAGGGAGGGAGAGCCCAGCTCAGAAGATTTTGGGAGGGGGAGGGATGGTATTTGCAGTACAGTGGAAAAAAAGTTGGACCTGAGTATATACAACCTGGCCCTGCCACTTATAACCTGGATGATCTTGGGCAAGTCACTTAATTTCTCTTTGCCTCAGTCCCTTCCTTTATAAATTAGGAAATAGGACCATACAATCTCCAAGGTCCCTTTCAGGTTCTAAATCTTTGGTTCATAGAAGTAACACAGGGATGGGGTGATGGAAAGGGAGACCCCAAGAACTAGCCCATGGTCAGGGAAGCTGTAGAATAATAAGGTTGTCACAATAATACAACTCTCTCCATAAGTAATCTCATTCAAGCTTCCCAACAGCCCCGTGATATAGGTGCTACGCATATTATCAATCCCTGTGGGATAGATACTATAGGTATAATTACCTCATCTTACAGATTAGGAGACTGAGGCCCAGAGTGGATCAGGCAATTTGCATATGGTCACACAAGTGAGTGTCAGAGATGGGAACTGAAATCCCATCTTCCCAATTCCAAGCCCACCCCTCTCTGCTATGGCATCTCTCAACCTCTTCATTATTCATACACAGGATCCAAACTCAGTACAAAGTGATGAAGCCCCACTAGAGAGTGTCATTCTCTGATCTTTCACCCCTTAGTCTGTGAAAGTAACTGTTCCCTGGACTGTTATGTTTTGATGGAACTAACTGCTGATGGTCAGATGGGTTTTGCCTATATCCTGGTTCTGATGACACACACTTGGGATAATTAAGAGCAGTGTCTTTCCCCTTTACGGAATGATAGAATGGAAGAAATTTTAAAAGGCAACTAGGAATCCCCTCTCTAGTCTCCACTTTTGTGAAACTAATAATAACTTACATTTACATAGCACTTCAAGGTTTGTAAAACCCTTTGCCAGTGCTGTTTCATTTAACACTCACAACAGCAATCCTGGGAGGAAGGTGATGTTGTTATCCCCATTTTTCAGATGTGCAAAATGAGTCAGGTCAAGGTGAAGGAACTGGCCCAACGTAACACAGATAATAAGTGTTTGATGTCAAATTTGAACTCAGGTATTTCTGACTCCAACTCTGGCATTCTATCCACTGCACCACCTTGCTGGCTCAAGGTTTCAGAAACCATTTTGTGAACACAAGAGAATCCCATGGTAAGGTGTCTTGTTATTACATAGATCTTGTAGAGGCCGTTGTCCCATTGTCCTATGTACTTATCAGCCTGTAGCTAGACTGAGAGGTTTTATGAAGGACATTGACAAAGTTAGAATATGCTCAAAGAATACAGAGGGGAATGGAGAGAATGATGAAGGTTGTGCTCCATGAGGACTGTTTAAAAGAGAAAAGACTTAATGGGGGAGATCACAATAGCTATCTTCTAGTATTTGAAAGGCCATCATGTGAACTAGAGATATTTTTTGTCTGTTTTGACCCCAAAGGACAGAAAAATGGGATGGAAACCTCAGAGAAACAGCTTTAGACTTAATATAAGGAAAAACTCCCTGACAAAATGGAATGAGCTGCCTCAGGAGATCATGAACCTCACTCTAGGTCTGTAAGTAGAGAATAGATAACTAGTTTTCAAGGATATTGCAGAGGGAAATTCCTGTTCAGGTATAAGTTGGAGAAATGGCTTTGAGAGTCTCTGATTCTGGGTCAAGGAAGGGAAGCAACATTGAGGAAACTGCTGAGAAGGAGGCATTGAGAAGCCTGGGTACTCATTCCAATACTTCCACTGACTACCTATGGGACTTTGGGCATGTCACTCAACTACTATGTAAAACGAGGAAGAATGGGGAGGATCTAAGCCCCCTTCTACCTCATAGGTACTATCATTCCAGTGCTGCCGAGTTCCCACCTTCTTAAGTTGACTTGGCTGCATCGAGCCAAGCCTGTGAGCTCAGCTCTAGAACAGTATGTCAGCAATAATAACAACCCTTTACATATCTATAGAATTGGATACAGATGCTTTCACATGTATCATTTCATCTGACCCTCTTGACATTTGATGAGATAAGCCAGGCAGACTGTAAATACCAATAGGAGTCAGGAAGGCCTGGGCCTAGTCCAGGGTAAAGCCACAGACAGATGATATTTGGGTTGGTATCTCTTTTCTGAGAGTGGTTCAAATACAACTCCCTTTGGTACATTTCTCAACCTCTGCCAGCCCAGCCTGCCCTTGGCCAAACCACCCTTGAGTTATTTTTTTCTGAAATACACAGAGGCTCCCATCAGGGCTATTCCCCTCTCCCAGATCCCAGAGGAAAGGAGAGCTTGACTCTTCCCATTTTGCTGGCAGGGAATTTAAGGGCCAAAGCCTGTTAATTTGTTTAAGGTCAACCTGATTGGATGGTGGCTGCAAAGTCAAGTATGAAATTCCTGAAATCTCATTCCCAGCTTAGCGCTCTCCCTACAAGGCAGGAAAACAGGAATCACACTCATTCAGCAGATGAGGAAATTGGGATAGAGGAAACTATAACTTGGGCTCTGTGGTCTGGAGGATCGTGTGATGGGATGGGATAAGGAGAAGTTGGAATTCTGGGAGTGGGAAATCTAAAGATTTAAAGGACTGTTCAAAGCTCTGATTTACAGGTATCCCCACACCTTTCCCCTTTGTAAACACTTTGATTTATCTCTGATCTCCCTTAGATGGAACACTTGATTTTGGAACTGGGAGTGGGATCTCTTGTGCCATATCAGGATGAGCATTCCTAGGATGGACTCTCAGGGCACTCAAGGAAAGGAGGCCTGGCCAGCTGAGCCATGGAGCTGCTTAATAAGAGCAAGAAAAATGGGCGCCTCTCAAGCAGTCATTTATGGCCTCCCTCTTTGGGCCATGTGCCTGGGAACGTTAGGCTCAGCCTAGCCTAGCTTTCCAGACAAGTCCCTGGGCTTTATGGGAGAGCAAAGGAAAGGGAGGATTTGGAGCATCAGCTCTGCTCCTTACCCACTATGTGATGTGGGGAAAGAAATGTCCCCTCCCTAAGTATCTACGTCCTTGTCTATGAAATCAGGGGACTGGATGAGATGAAGGCCCTTCTGTCCCTCATATATTTTGGGGTTTGGGGATTGTGCTCTGCTACTTTATTCAGAAGTCTGAAATTCTGTTATTAGTGTTTCCGGCATCTCTCTTAAAATGCAGCTCTCCAACCAAGCTTGGCCCCCAAAGAAGAACTCTGAGAAGGGACCTCCCTATCTTCTTTGCAAAGATGGAAGACTATAGGTCTACAGGACTATAGGCATAGGACTGAGCAATGGATTGAAAAGGTCTGTTACATGTAATGGTTAGATACAATTACATTACGTAGGAGATCAGATTTTTTCAGTGTATGCCTTAGTTTTGCTGAACTGGTTTTCTCTTTTTTCTCTTTAGTATAAGGGAAGGTTCTTCAGCGGAGCAAGAAGGAGCTATAATGAGAGATCCAAGTAATGTTAAAAACAAAAGCCATCCATAAATATTTTAAGGTAACTCTCTATTGCACAATCAAATGCATTGTCATTAACACCTTTAATGAAACAGTTTGTCTGGTCCTTTCCAGCAGTAAGCCAAAAACAATTTTGGGCAGGGAAGGGAGGACAGAGGGAAAGAGACTGCTGGTATCAGGTGGGAGAAGGAAGAGAATTTGGGGGGGAGGATGGTAAAGGAAGACAGCAAAGAACTGGAGAAAAATGTCACCACTCAAGTCAGCGACTCATGGAACTTTAGTATAGGAACGTGCTTTAGAGGTCATCTGATCTAACCTCAGAAGGATGCAGGAATCCTTCTGAACTAGACTGGCCCAGCTTTCCCCATCTCTGGTGGCAACAGTCATGCTTCTAGGGGAGGGAGTGCTGTGCCTGCCCTGGGAGGAGATGGCCATTACCTACCTTGCTACTGACAGCTCTAGGTCTCCGGGAAACTAAAGTGGGCCATGTAGGTCCCTAGGGTACAATTATGTTCCCCAAACAGCCAGGGCTCCCTCTTTTCTGGCCTGGTAGGGGGAGGAGGGAAGTGAGAGAGAGATGATGATTGGGAGACTAAACTGAAAACCCTGTCCTCAAAATGTCAACATGCTGGAGGATGGGAAACATATGGGTAGAGGTAAAATTCCAATGGAAAATTCCAAATTGACCAGGAGTTCTTAGACACCTCCCTTGTGGTTGGATCTAGGGGAGGGGGCTCATGGAGGAATATTTGGAAATACAAGCTACTGGGAAAATGATAAGTTCTATGCACATTTGCATGTTGTTTTAAGATTTTACTAGAAATCCTAAGAGGATCATAAATTTAGAACTGGAAGGAACTTTGGAAATTTTCTAATCCAACTCCATTTTACAGATGAAGAAACTGAGGCTTATAGAAGTTGTGACTTGTCCAGGATTTGAATCTTTGTCCTTTGACTCCAAGTTGATCCCCTTTCCACTGTGACATTCTGCCTCTATGGTAGCTTTTTCTACTGCCTGAGTTGATGCTAGAGAATTCAAATGAGCAGGGGAGTGTAGTGGAAAGACCACTGGTTTGGGAAACAAGAGGAATGAAGGCTAGAAGCAGTTCTGTTACTGACAAACTGTGTGACCTTGCACAAGTATTTCTTTTTCCTAACCCTACATTTCTTCATGCATAAAATGAGTTAATAAGAATTTTTACTTTATACTTAGAAAGCTGGCAAAGATGACAAAATATTGGAATAGTCAATGTTAGTGAGGTTGTGGACAGAGAAATAAACTAATATATTGTTGGTGGAACTGTGAATTTTTCCATTCTGGAAAGCAATTTCAAATTATGAATGAATGAACAAATGAAAAATATTTTTAAAATATTAACTATGTGCCCAACAGAAGCAGTTATGTGACTCAGTGGACAGAGTGCTGAGCCTGGATTCAGGAAGGTCTGGGTTCAAATGTGGCCTCAGACATTCACTAGCTCTGTGACCTTGGGCAAGTCATTTAACCTCCATTCGCCTTAATTCACTGGAGATGGAAATGGCAAACCATTCCAGTATCTTTGCCAAGAAAACCTTGTGGACAGTATTAATGTGCTATGGTCCATGGAGTCATGAAGAGTCAGACATGAATGAATGGCTGAATAACAAAGGTGCCCAGCAAAACTGAGATAGTCTCTGCCCTCAAGGACCATGGGGAGAACAATAAATATAGGGGCATGATAGCCAGGGGAGGCAGTTATAATCTATGAAATCACAAAAACTGTGAGTGGATTAATAGGACAGTCCTTTGACATGACCTTTCCAGAGGTAATAGGAGTGTGATTTGGATACAATTATTAGGGCAAGGGATGGAAAAACAGAAGAGGGTATATTGAGGAGAGGGAGAAAAAAGAGAAAAACCAGTTCAGCAAAACTAAGGAATACACTGAAAAAATCTGATATTCTATATAATGTAACTATTATTATTAATCATGAAATATCATTGCTATTACATACACTGTCAGACTTTTTCAATCCATTGGTTAGAAAGGCAGAAAGTGGCTGTGGGGCAAATAAAGATGCACTACCCCAGGCTGTGTTTTAGCTTCTCTCAGATATGGTGTCTGGTGGTCTAGTTTGGAAGATGGAGCAAAGGAGGTGACAAAAATGTCCACACTCTTTAACTCAGAGATTGACTGGTCTGCATATACATGAGGGGGTCAATGATAAAAAGACAGATCCCAAATACGCAGCATGTGTGTGTATATTATATATGCATTCACGCATACATACATATATATATTACACTATATATACAATATATGCAAATATATGTATAAATATACAAAATATATACAAATACTATATAGATAGATAGATACTTATTGTATGATCAAATACAAAATAGATGTCCTTTGTGGAATGGCTCAAAAAATTGTGGTACATGAATGTAATGGAACTAATTTAGTACAATTGATATTATAACATCAGAGAAGCATGAGAAGACACACGAATTGATGCAAAGTGAAATAAGCAGAACTAGGAAAACAATCTACAAAATAGCTACAACAATGTAAATGGAAGGCACCACCCTCCCTTTAAAAAGCAAGGACAGCACAACAATCCAAACTGATTGCTGAGAAGGTATAATGACCAAGCTTGACCTCAAAGGAAGGATTTGAGCAGGCATCTCTTCACATTTCATTGCAGAGATAGTAGGCTGTGGTTGGGCAACAGTGAATATAGTGTTAGACTTTTTTTTGATACATTGCTTAGTTATGCTGAATTTTTTCCCCATCTTTTAAAATTTATTTTTTACAAAGCCCAGTCCTTTGGCCAGGGGAAAGGAATGGATGCACTGAGGAATATAGTGAATATAAAAACAAAAAACCCAATAAATTTATTATTTTATTATACTATTATTATTTATTTTTAAAAATGAGTTGAGTAAGATAATCTCTAAGGTTTGACGTTCTATAATCTATAGGAATGGAGCTTATATCCTGTCACCTACATCTACAGCCAGGTATGATAATTTCCACACTTGGGGGTGGGGTGGTGATGGAGGTGAATGACTTAAGATAACTTTTACTATAGAAAAAAAACATTTTGAAGAGGTTTTGTATTTGCAACTTGCTTCTCTCTCTCACCAAGCCAACCTCTTTTATTTGACTGTCCTCATTTGTTCCTGCCTAGCTAGGACTCTGCTCCCAGCAAGTAAACCTAGTTGTCACGAATTGCCCCTGCCTCATTCTTGTATCATCAGGTGCATTATTCTCTGACCTCTCTTCCCTCCTTTCTTTTCTGGCAAGTCACATCCTTCTCCTATTTTCAGAGAACCTCCCACATTAATGTCTCTCTCTGTTTAATCTCCCCTCACTTCCAGGTGCACCCCCTTTATGTTCAGCAGTCGTGCCTGTCAATTCAACCAACATTTATGCAATATCCACTGTATGGAAAGTACTGTGTTTTGAATTAGGTTGCTAGATATGTGCGGTTTTTGCATGTACTATTATTTAGTCTGTTTTGGTTCTCCTCTTCCTGAGATGAGAAAGCTTAGATCTGGAAGTCAAGTCACTTTTCTAGGCTCACAGAGACTATATTGACTGACAGAATTAGACCCAAGAGTCACAGATGGTCTGGTCTTTTAGTTGCCCCATCAGCCCAGATGCAGTTAAAAGTGCAAATCTCATCCCAAATCTGGGAGTTGCTCTTAAGTAACAGTATCTTACATTGATATAATGTTTTAAAGTTTCCATAATACAAATACTATTTCATTTTTTCCTTATAATACCTATGGAAAGTAGGTCCTCATTTTACAGATGAGGAAACTGAGGCAGAGGTTAAGTGATTAGCCCAGGTCTTTCTGACTCTAGGTCTGGTGTTCTATCCACTGCACCACACAATTGATTCTCAAAATCAAAACCAATTCTCTACTCTGTGGGGTAGATATTATATCTATCTATCTATCTATCTCTATACATACATACATACATACATACACACACAGACACACACATATATATATGTATATATACATATACATATATATATATATATATATGTAAAGCTTGTCCATGATCCCAAAATTAATTGCACCAAGACTACATTTTGCTCATATTTCTAGAATGTAGTCTGAGTGCCTATGGCAAAACTGATGATGAAAAGGCTACTTTCATGTGAGGAGAGAAAGAGCATGGGGTAGTAGTGGCTAAGAGGGAGAGGAAGAAAGGAAAAGAGGAATGATTAAGGAAGAGAAGGAATTAGGCATTAGCTACCTACACTGCTTGGCTATTGGTCTATGTTCAACTCAGTTCACTTACATAAGCATTGAACATTTAAAACCCCATATAAGATACCAGGAGATCATAGGAATCATAGAGGGAAAGGAATCATACATAAGCTTATAGATTTAGAGCTGGAGGGACCTCAGAAGTTACCTAGTCCACGTTCTTCATTTTACAGATGAGGAAACAGAGACTCAGAAAGGTTCTTGCCCAAGATTCCATGCATGGTAAGCATCAAAGGCAGAATTAGAACCCAGGTCCTCTGACTCCAGAGCCAAATCCCTTTTCACTATGCCACATTATATGCTCTTCCTTTTACAGAGGAGGAAACAAGTCCAGAGGCTTTAAATGGCTTACCTAAACTCACACAAATAGTAACCAAAGTGGAATACGAACCCAGATCCTTCGAATATAAAATCAATGCTTTTTCTGCTATACCTTGCCCTTCCACAATTCCCAGGTGATGGAGGAATGGCGATGGGATACATACTTAGTCACACAATCCTATCTTAGAGGTCATCTAATTCAATCCCTTAATGAAGGGTTATAGGAAGATATTTTAATAATAATGTGGTATATATTATATAGTATATAATAAAATGTTATAAATGAGGAAATGAAGTTGGTGACTTGAACCCAGACCCTTTGACTCGAAATTCTCTAATACACTTTTCACCACACCACAGTTTCCCCAAAGACTTCCTGGGCAAGGGAAGCTTTGGGCTGAATTCTATGGGGGGAATGGCATAAGTTAGCTAAATAGATGGGAGAAGGTTAGGCTATAAATGGGAAATAGCAACTCTAAGAAGCAATTCTATTTCCAGGGACGGAGGAGGAAGAAAAGTTTTAACAACTTACCACCACCAACTGAATTTCCTGAATATTTCAGGGATGGGTGAGTGCTCCTTGCAGACCAAGACCTACAAAATAGATGAGACATTGACTAGACACAGAATGTCTCTCCTACTCTTGGGGGATCTTTAGGTTTCAAGACCCCATATGAAGCCTTGTGTTCACTCTAAGAGGGAAATTGACAAACTGAAACATCCAGAAGCCAGAATAGAGGTGGGGGTGGGTGAAAAGCCTAGAAATGATGTTATTTGACAGAAGATGGAGGACAGAAGATGGTGATATTTAACCTGGTAAGGGGAAGATATGCTGTTTTCATGTATTTAGCAGCAGTTCGAGAATGGGTGGAGTTTCCAACCACTGAAGAACTTCCCAGAATCCATGTGGTCATTTTGGAGGGATATCATAAAAGGGAATCTCTGCTTTGGACAGAAGGTTAGAAATGGTCACCAAATTACAGAATATTAGAGATGGAAGGGCCCTCAGAGACCAACTAGCTCAACCTCCCATTTTGCTGGATGAGGAAACTAGAGCCAAGTTAAATGATTTGTCTGAAACCACACGGTCAGTAAGTGACAAATGTGAGACTTTAACTCATGTTTTCTGAATAACTTCCAGTGTCTTGTCCCATTACATTCACTGAGCTGAGGATACATCAGTTACCTGTAAAAATAAGTTGAGAAGTGGGGTCAATTCCAGGCAGGAAAGAAGCCTGGAAAGGGACTAGAATGCATAAATGTTGCTGAAGTCCATAAATTCTGTTCACAACAAATGTATGCATGTGTGAGAACAGAAAAGGAAAGAAGGAACTAAGGAGACAGGGAAGAAGGGAAAGAAGGCAGGAAAGAAGAAAGGGAGGGAAAGATAGAGGAGGCAGAAGGAAGAAAGAAAAGAAGAAAAAAGATGTAAGGGAAGAAAGGGAGGAAGGAGGGTAGGAGAGAAGGAAAGAGTGAGAGGAGGAAGGCAGGAAGAAAGGAAGAAAAGAAGGAAAGAGGAAGGAAGGGAAGGAGGAAGAAAGAAAGAAACCTAGAAGTTAATACAATTGAAGATGTCATTTCCCCCATCTTATCTATAGATCACCTTCCTTAGATGTCCATGGGCCCTAGGTTAAGAATCTAGTCCCAAATCCCCATTTTAGAGATGATGAAACTGAGAGCCAAAAAGGGAAAGCAATTTTCTCAAGATCATAGAAATAGGATGTAATTGATCTGGGGTGCAAAACTCAGGTCCTCTCTCCAGATCCAGTACCTTCTCACCCTCTAGAACATGGCACTTGTGGTTGCCTGAGCCCAAAGGCTTCAGTCTGGAACTGCTTAAGTTACTGGTCTCACCACTTCAGAGAAGCAAAGGTTCTTTTGATCAATGAACTAAATTATTTCTTGAGGTTTTTCTTCCTTCTCCGGACCCTCCCTTAAGTGCTTAATTCTGTAACTCAATAGGCAACTCTAGCTCCTCCAACTCCAGTAATCCAAGGAGAGAGCAGGGTCACCATTTCACCTCTCATTCTCCAGTGGTACTGAAAGAAAGTTAGCCAAATTCTGGGCCCCAGACATCAGCCCAAGAGGACCATTGGGACAGCAATAGTTTTGGTCTCCCTTTAAGCACCAGAGTAAATTTATAGAATGTTAGAAGGAGAAGGGATCTTCTAGGTTTGCCCCACTTCATTTTACAGATAAGGCATAGAGAAGGGGAGGTGACTTGACCAAGGTCACACAGCTAATAACTGGACTTGTACTGAGGTTTCATGGATGTTAACAATAAAAGGGCCCCTTGAGATCATCTAGACTTCCATTTTCCAAATTGTTTCATGCAATGGTTAAATAGAGTTTTCATTGACTCATAGGCCTTAAAGCTAAAAGGGAATCCAACTCCCTAATTTTTTTTTTGAGGCAATCAGAGTTAAATGACTTGCCTAGGGTCATACAGATAGTAAGTGTCTAAGACTGGATTTGAACTTGCATCTTCCTGACTCCAAGGCTGATGGTCTATGCATTGTGCCACATAGCTGCTCCCTCTTCCCTGACTCCCTCATTTTAAAGAACAACAAAATGGGCTTAAAGAGATGAAATGAGTAGAACTCAAATCCAAGTTCTGGAATCCCCAATTCTGTACTCTCCCTACAATCCTGAGAAAAGACCTGTACTAAGCTCTTTCTACCTTAAAAAATAGCCAATATAGAATTATATATATATCAACAATGTATTTTGTGTGAAGCAGTTTTGGGACAGAAAAACAGATTTAACCTTTTATTTTGCTCTAAATTTCTCTTGATTCTCCTTTATCCTCAGGTGGGTTCATTGACTTAAATTATCCAGGAGAAGAATTTTGGGAATTATATCACCATTTCAAGCCTAAAAATGTTCTGTAACCAGTTGGCTTTAGTCCAACTCTTTAATTTTATAAAATAATAAACTGAGGCTCAGAGAAATTGAGATTGGCCAAGGTCATTCTGAGAATCAGTATCTGCCTTGGTGATTCTTTATAATACCCAGTGACAAAGCCAAGTCCAGAGCTAGGTCTCCAAAATCCTAGGCTAGCCTACTGTGAGACTATTGGTGAGTCCCTGAAACTCAGGCATGGAGAGGGGGATGACTTAGGAGAAACCAGCTAATCACAGGGATTCTGCACTGGGTTGCTCTTGGGAGTTGTACTCCTTGTTTCTATTATATGGCTCCCACCATTTCCTGGGAAAGGAGCTCAGGTCTAAGCTGAGTAGGGTCCCCGGATGGGATGGGTTTGTCTCTGATTCCTTTGGGAGGAGAGGCTACTGGGACAGAATGCAACAATCAGAGAAGCTTGAGGGTATAATGGAAAAGGTGAATGTTAGATATATGTCAGGCAGCCCACAAAACTTAAAAATAGAGAGATATCTGGGCATCAGAGGGGAACCAGGGACTAAAATGCTAGCCAGATCATTAAAGCCCCCCAAATCTACCTCATTTCTCAATCTGATTTCAACCTTTTCCCCCAATTCAACTCTGCCCCACTTCTCTGGGCATAAAATTGTGAAATTGCTAAAACTGGTTTTCAATGTTTGAGCCATATGGAATTACTTTGTATTGATTTCATATATATTTTGTATATATTTTTATATATACACATATGATCTCCCCCTTTTCTTCTTTCCTTCTTTCCTCCCTCCTTTCCTTCCTCCTTCGTTCCTCCCTCCTTCTGTATCCCCCTTCCTCCCTTTTTTCCTTTTCTCCTTCCTTTTTTCCCTCCCTCCTTCCTTCTAATTATCAATTCTCTCTGCTTTCTTTCTCCCTCAGCCTCTCCAACCCTGCTCTCAAGAAAAAAACCTCTGTCATTTAAACCTGTTTGGCTCTTAGCCACTCGGGTGTTATTCCTAGGGACATACTGAAGTTTGAGCCTGATCACAGAATTAATTATAACATAAAAGACAGAGATCATAGAAATCATCTAGTCTGGGGGTTCTTAACCTTGAGTCCACATCCTCTCAATGTGTCTATATATAAATTGAGAAGTTGAATGGTTCAGAAAAAAATTACATCTTTATTTCAATATAGTTAGCTTTCTTTGCAATTCTATGCATTTTATGCAATTATAAAGTTAATTTATTTTTAGTTTTCAACATTTACTTCCATAAGTTTTAGCATTTTATGCACTTAAAGCATTATTCTGGGAAAGGGTCCATAGGCATCACTAGACTGCCAAAGTGGTGTACATCACACACAAAAAAGACGAAAAACCCCTAGTCTGGTCCACCTCTCTCCTCTTTCAGATGAATAAACAGAGACTTTTATAGGAGAATACCAATAACATTAATAATTTATATTCACATAATTCTTTAAGGCTTATAAAATTCATGCTATAGACCAACCTGGTAATACAAGTATTATTCCCCTTTTTCAGGAGAGGAAAATGAGACTCAACCACTCATTACCAGTGACAGTAAGGGAAAGCTAAGCACTAGTTATCTCTGACAGTGGAATGGAAGAATTTATCCATTGTTAATAAAAATTTTGCACATTAGGCAACAAGTAAGGAGGTTAGGAGGAGTCTTCCCAGGGCTCTGAATTGATGCCAGTGAGATTACTCCCTTCTCTCCCTTAAATAATTCTGGATCTGCCCGAAGGAGGTAGGAAGGAGCAGGCTCTCCTCCTCCTCCTGCCCAGGCTGCCTCAGATTGACAGTTTCTTTTCCAAATCAGTAGGTGCAGTTCAGAGCCAACCACAGGTAGGAAGGAGCAGGTTCTCCTCCCTCTGCCCAGGCTGCCTCCAAAGAGCAACAAGGCAAGGCTGATAAATCCTCAGTCCTTTGATGTTTCCTGCTCACTGTCTCCTCAGTGGGTACCTTCCTGAGAAAGAACAAAAGGACTGAATTAATCACTAACAGGCAGTTTGCTTAAAGGAGGCCAAGGTCATGGAAAACAAGCTGCTGCTGCATCTTGGATCATTTGACTTCCCGGCACCTCAGGCTCTCCTTTCATCCCTCCTCTTTTCATCGGTTTCTAGCAGAGTGAAGGGTCTTCCTGACTGGCAGGAACCCAGAGTTGAGGTGGGTCTGTAAAGGTCATCTCTCTGCTGTCGAGCCACTGGAATGAAAATCTCCACTCTGCTCGCAAGGCTGGGTTCTGTATATGGACCCTATTTCTCTACAGAGAGTGCCTCCTTCTTTCCTCCTAAGAGGAGTCAAGTCCTACCTAAGTCTAAAATGTCTGTGACAGTGAATAAAGCAAGAAATTTCTACTCTGGAAGGTTCTCACTGCATCAAGATGGAATTAGGTTTAGATAGAAGAATGAATTTCTTAGAACTTCCTTAGAATGAAAGGACCAGCTAGGAGGAGAGACTTGTCCAGGGGATTTGTGAAGTGTGCTATCCTTGGAGTCTTTTAATAAAAAAAAATGTGATGAGTGGTTTGGTGCAGACTGGCTTGGGAAGTGGCAAGTGTGTCTTAAGCCATGATGATTTTCTCCATTTTCCTAAGGATTCTAATTCCTCCTTGGATACGATCTTAGGGAACTTGTTCTTTGCCCAGAGACTTTCTTCTTTGCCACTTTCTAAATCTGCAGTAATTTCTAACTCTTGATTTAGTCCCCATGACCTTCTTGGTCCTTGAGACTACTTGTCCCCCTAGACCTAGAGACCTGTCACTACAAATCCTTAATTACTTTTCCTCACACTCCTTTGTCTTACTGCTGAATCCTGGCACCTAAATCTGGTGATCAATCCCTCCTTTCCTGACCATATCCAAGTTATCTTGGGTTTAAGCAAGGATATTTATTTTACCAGGGAAAAGAGACTGTCGGTTTGAGGGGAAAATACACCATGATAAGGCTATTAGAAGTGGCTTTGAAAGAAAATGATCTAGTCCCAGACTGGCAGTGCCTCCACTTCCTAGATAATCTAATATTTTTGATCCTCCAGGCCTTGTTTGGCTTCCAAGATACTCTTTAGGCTGGCTGCCTATGCCTTCTAGTCTGACTGAAAAATAAGTGACAGTGGTTGGCTCTGAACTGTACCTACTGATCTGGAATTCTTCCACATGGATATTCTGAACTGAGATCATTTGTTGATTTACAATCCCAAGTTCTCTAGCAGCCAATCAGAGTCTCTTGATTGCTGGTGATCTGTTGATGGTCTACCCACATCATTCATAATCTCTTATCTAGCTGGATCACTGAATTCTGGAATTGCTGAATTGCAAATTTGGAGGAAACTCAGAACCATCTTATCTGTTCAACACCCAAACAGGAATGCCTTCTACATCTACAAGTAGTTTTAACTTGAAGACCATCAGTGAGGAGGACCCTAGGACCTCCTGAAGCAGTTCACTATAATTTGAGATAACTCTAATTAATTTTTAGGAAGTTGTTCCTTTCATGAAATCTGCAATTGACTTCTTGGGCATCCTCAATCAAGTATTTATTAAGCTCCTACAATGTTCCAGGGACCAAGCAGAACATGCCTAATCCTTCTTCCATATATCAGTATTTCAAATACTTGAAGATAGCAATCATGTTTCTCCTGAGTCTTTTTTCAAAGGTGGAAGGAGATATCACATTCCAACAAAAAGTTCCCTATCCCCTATATGCAAAATAATTCTCATCAAATTTCATCAAAGATAGCTCCTTTCATAGCAGAGGGGACTAGACCACATATAATCTCTTGAGGTCCCTTCTAATCACAGAGCTTCTTGGTGCCTGACATGTACTGACCAGAAGGTCCTAAGCACCACAAAGTTGTAAGGACTTTTGTCTGAAGAGTACTTTAATAATTTACTCTTCAGCTTTTTGTCCCCATTCCCCCCAATGCCCATAGAATGGGGAGAGAGAGAGAGAGAATAAAAAGACATGGTCTCTCCTAGGCATTACCTTCACCTTCCCTATTCTCTATCTTCTTCTGTAGGTATTAATAGGATGGGGAACACAATCCTACCACACCATGCTCAAAGGCAGTATGATGTAGTAGAAATATTCCTGAGTATGGACTCAATAGAACTGAGTTTGAATTCTGGTTCCTCCCTCTGCTTATGTGATTTTGGACAAGTTACTTTCCCCTTTGGAGGACTCAATTTCTTCATCCATGAAATAATGGAGTTGTAAGAGACAAAGTTTAAAATTGTCTCCTCTAAAATCTTACAACTGTAGAATTTACTGCACAAAAAAGTGGGTTAAAAAAATTTGGATGGGGCCCATAGACTTTGAACAATTAGTAGTTATGAGTTCATGTTGTGGTTTTTCAACTAGATACATGAATATGACTTCACTTCCTCTATCTGTGGGTTTTAGTTGCCCATTTTTAAAAGGGACAATGAACTACTTTCATATATTTAATACACTCAATTGGCATTAAAAAACACTTAGACTAGATAATTCAGAACATTGTAATGAGGATCTGGTATTATCACAAATGTGAATTACTTTGGGCACTCAAAGGGCTAGGCAAATAAAAAGTTGCCATTGTCTTCATCAACATCACCATTATCACATCCACCATCATCACTACCATCAACACCATAGCCTTCATTATCACAATCATCACCATCATGGCCATCATCATCATCACCATCTTCTCCATTGCCACTATCAACATCATTCTTTTATTCCAGTGGTTGAAAAAAAAAAGGAACCCTTTGGACTCTCCTTCAAACCAACCAACCAATTCATCACTTGCATTAGATTGAGATAGTCCAATCTAAACTACTGATTGCTTGGGCTTTCCAAATTGCTTCTCAACTTTGATTAAATCTAGAACTCCTGCTAGGGAAGGCTGAAGTATTTCAGAATCTTAGAAAGGCTCTCCAACTTGGCTAGCCTGGTTACTCTTCATTTCTTTTCTCCAAGAATCACAAGGCACAAAGTTTGGAAAGGACTTTCATATTTATGGGTCAAGAAAGCCAAAGACTAATCTTGAGACTAGGCCCTGGGACTTCTAGCACAATCCTATTCCTCACTATCCTCTCTCCCTTCTTCCACTTTCCCCAGGTGATCTTGCAACCTCCAGCGTCCTATGTGTTGTTGGCTTTGAGGACTGTGCATTAACTGCTTTGCAGTCACTGCTCTTGGCTCTTGTTAAGGCGCTGGAATAACCCCAGCCAGTTGGCAGAGTAGGTTCTAGTAGTGAAATAGTCAGGAAGGTGATTCCAGCACCTGGCCATCCCCATCCTCTGACCTGACTTGGTTTTATATGTGTGTGTGTGTGTGTGTGTGTGTGTGTGTGTGTATGTGTGTGTGTGTGTGTGTATATATATATATATATGTATGTATATATATACATATATATGTGTGTGTGTGTGTGTGTGTATGTGTGCGTATGTATATGTATAAATATATCAACCATTCAGCACTTTTTTAATAAGCTCTAACCAAGGTGTGAGAGGCATTAAGAGGAAGATGAGGAAGAGAAAAGAAGAAGAAAATGAATGAAAATGTAGAGGAAAAGATGGTGAAGAGGAAAGGATAAAGAAGAGAAGATGGGCAGAATGGCAGAATAGGGCCCAAAGATATCCAGAGCCCTGAGGCGAGAAGATCATCAAGAGCCCCAGCCTTTCTAAAGCTAACAGGTGACGAGTCTATTTACTTACATGCATCATAGTCTTTGGAAGCCTAAAGAGCTTACGGGTGTTGTCTGAGATCAAATCTGAGAACAAGAACATAACCCAAGGCCTGCAGCAGTATGGTTGGGAAGTTGGAGGGAATAGAGAAGAGGTGGACAGTTTGCAATCTGTCTTGGACCAGCTTGCTGCCCTTAAGTAGAAACCCTGTGCCAAGAAATTGGAGAGAAAGATGGACTGAGCTACAAAGTCAGTGGAGATCAGCCTGGCCCTGCTGTGACTTACGACTTTGGAGACACTTTCCTGTCAGAGTCATTTGGGCTGGTAGTGGCAGTCTCTCTCTCTGGCCGGGAGGGTTCGTTGGTCAGAAGCCAGCTGGAATGACCTGTCCCTCTCTCCCCCTCCTGTCAGATGAACCCCACCTGACTGAGTCTTTATCAGCCTGCCAAGGCGAGGGTCTGGATAGGTCATTCTCATTGGCCTTCTAAGCCAGGTTCAGAGAGATGGCCTGTACTGTTGACCTTGGGAAGTTCAGGGTTAAATCTGAATCCTGTTGTTGCAGGGGTGACTTCGGAGAATTTGTCTCTGTTTGTCCTTCTGGGATAGGCTACCAACCTGGCTTACTGAGAGGATATAATGAATCCAGGGTGTTAAAGAACCTATAAGTTCTCCCCTAGAAGAATGGCTATTTTAGGAGCTAAATACTAATGATTCTGAATGTTAAGACATTCATTTTCCCTTTCTTTCTATATATGTTAAACCCTTCCTGCTGTAACAAAATCTAATTTCCTCTTCTAACCCTCCATTTGCCTTTGTTTAAAGTGGGGCTTCTGGGGTCTGTGAACTTGCTTCTGTATTTCCATATCATTACTTTCACTGGTAGTCTGGTGTGTATGTTTTATGTGATGAAAAAAGTAATTCTGAGAAAGGGTTCATAGGTTTCACCAGGCTACCGAAGAGCTCTAGAACACAAAGAAAGTGAAGAGCCCCCTCCCAATTCTAGAGCTTCCCAAGTAACCACGTGCTAACCTGATAAAGCTCCATTCTATGAGCAAATATGGTACACACAAAAGCTGCCAACACAGCAGCTGCCAAACCCAAGTTGCAGCCATGGGTTCAAGATTTTAATTTATCCAAAGAAGGGCTCCCAGCCCCTCCTCCCACACTCCATGATTCAGGGAACAACAGATAAAGCAAGAGGCACAAAAGAAAAATGGACAGATAAGTAAACAAAGGCAGTAAGAATCACTCACAAATGCTCCTCTTTCCACATCTCTCTCTCGGCTCTGGGGCCCAGATAAGGAAGCAGCCTTTTCTTAGAGCTCGTACCCTCTGTCCCATGCTGCCTCTCTCAATGGGCCATCTGCTCCCAGGATTTTGCAAAAGCCTCAAAAGTCCCATCTCTCCCAGGAGCTGGAAGCCAGAGAGACGTCAGTCTCAAACAATACATGGAAATTTATTGGGGATTTGAGGCCCTAGGGAGAATAGCAGGCAAAATTGGTTTCAGTGCTCTCTGAGATACAAAGGGTTACTTAATGCAGCAGTGCGTAGATCTCCTTTAGAAGTCAAACAAGGCACACGCTGCTGTCCTGCGTCCTTTTCACACTCAGTTCTTTCCCTGAGCCCCAAACTCAAATTTATTTTCCATTCTTTTACACTAGGCAAATATTGATTTTCCTTCACTCCCTGATGCCAATGGAACAGAAACCAATGTGCCTGTCTATTGTCTACTTCCTCTCAAGGGACCATCCAAGCTGTCGAAGCAACAGCCCAAGAAGGTTCCTGGTTAAGATGAGGGAATAAAAAGACCATGCATGGAGAGAGCCTGAATCCTGCAAAGTCTCTGAATTAGTGTTGTTCAGCTTTATTTTGTTTTTAAGGCTATTCCTCAAATACATCCAGATTTTTCTCTTTAGATCTGTGAGCCCCATGTGGTTGTATGATCCAAGAAAGACACCAAATCATCATGCAAAGAGTATCAAAGGAGGTGTCAGAAGACCAGGGTTCTATTTGCATTCAAAGTGCTCCATCATCTACCCCCTTCCCCACTTCCCCCATCCCTCCCATCCCCTTCCCCCACCCCTTCTTACACCTTAGGCTTCTGGATAGTCTGTCAGAGACACTCAACCAAGCCACTCCATCTCTCAGCTCTGACATTTTCTCTGGCTGTCCCCCATGCCTGGAATGCTCTCCCTCCTTATCTCCACCTACTGGTTTCATTGGCTTCCTTCCAGTTCCAATTAAAATCCCACCTTCTATAGGAAGTTTTTGCCAATTCTTAATTCCATGGCTTTCCCTCTGTTAATTATTTCCTATTTATCCAGGACATAGCTTGTTTGTACGTACTTATTTGCATATTGTCTCCCTCATTAGATTATGAACTCCTTGGGGGGAAGGACTGTCTTTTCTCCAGAGCTTAGCATAGTGTAGATGCTTAATAAATGCTTATTGACTGACTGACTGACTACTTGGAATAATCTGTATGACTTTGGGAAAGTCCTGGCACCTCTCCCAGTCTCAAGTTCCTTATCTATAAAATCAAGATATTGGACAGTTTCCTCTTCTGTAGAGAGAGAGTTGGATTAGATTGATTTCTGAGGTTCCTTCTCTTTCCAAATCCTATGACCTTATGACTAATTACAGAGCCTCCAGTGAGCTTTAACGATGTTACATGGAGTGATGTTTTTTGCTCTATGTTGCTAAGACTGGACCAAGGTGCCCTGAAGAGGCTGCCCAAGTTGAACCCAGGTTCAAACTCGGTTGAAATATTGGCCCACCCCACTTCCATAATGGTTGAGAATTGTTGGGAACTGGAAGAAATCATCCCACTTAAATCTCTCTTTTTAAAGATATGGAGAGTGGGGTTCAGAGAAAACTGATTTATTTACCCAAGGTCACAGCTGGTTGGTGGAAGCCAGGTCTTCTTACTCCCAGGACACTTTCCACCCCATCAAACTTCTAAGGCAATGGTGCTAGGGAATGCTGGGAGTGTTGCCTGCCAGGGTGGCCTGCCAAATTGAGCACTAGCATACCTGGAGTTTTATGTCAGACTTCCAGTTCTAACCTTTATCTTATCGTGTGACCTTGGATCAGACTTCTCTGGGATTCTGAAGCTTCATGTCCAGTCAGGGCAGTAGCTCTTTTGCGAGGCCCTTATTCCATGGTAGATGGAAAAGTAAAGGAGAAAGTTTAGCCTCAACTTTGAATTTCAGACTTTATTATTTCTCATTTTTCTCCCTACTCCTTAAAACTGTACAATGTTAAATTTGGAAAGAAGCTTGTAAACCATGTAATCCAACCTCTTCATTTTACAGGTGAGGAAACTGAGACCTAGGGAAGAGAAGGATCTTGTCAAAGATCACCCAAAGTATTAGGAGACAAACTGGGATACAGATCCGCCAAATCCTAGGACAGTGGTCTTACTATTATAGCATCCTTCTTTCCTCTTTCCATTTTTTCTTGTGGTTGTAAGGAGTCCTTCTAGCCTCTAAACTCCAACTCAGGGTCACAGGATTAGAAATTAGAACCGAATAGAGCCTTAGAGGTCATCCATTTCAATCCTTTCATTTTTCATATGTGGAAACTGAGGTCTAGAGGCAAAGTGAGTTGCCCAAGGTCACATTATTATTAAATAGCAGAAGTTGAATTCAAACACAGATCTTCTTGCATTAAGTCTAGTGTTCTTTCTGTTATGTGAGTTACAGAATGTCAGAATCAGCAGGGACTGACAGTAGCCACCTACTCTAACTTATACATGTGAACATTTCAGCCAAATGGTCCTCTGTTCTTTGTTTGATTACTTTTACAGGGAGAGAAGTAAAGGTACTTACTATTCCTTGACTATCAAGGCAAAACCTAATTCCATTGTTGACCCAACATCAAAGTTGCAACAAATTCATCCATTTATTCAATTAAGATTTCCTAAATGTCAACTTCAAATAGAGCACTGTAATAGGTGCTAGGCTAAGAAAAAGCCTAGAAAAGACATGGGCTCTACCTTAGAGGCAGCTAGGTGGCCCAGTGGATAAAAAGCACTGAACTTGGAGTCAGGAAGACCTGAGTTCAAATCCTACCCCAGATATTTACTAGTTGAATGATCCTGAACAACTTACTTAACCCTAGTCTGCCTCAGTTTCTTTAACTGGAAAATGAACATATTAATAGTTCCTTCCGCCAAGGATTGTTTTGATAATCAAATGAGATACTATTTGTAAAGCACTTAAAACAGTGCTTATTCTCTCCTCTCCCTCTCTCTCTCTCTCTCTCTCTCTCTCTCTCTTACTAGAGTATGGAGATTGGATTCAAACAGATAATTTCAATGCACATTATATTATAAGTGCATTAGAAAAGGACAAAGTTCTTTGGTGTATAACCATTAGGCAGAACTTCTAGGGGGAATGGAATTTCTATAGATACATGAAATCAGGAAAGAGAGAGAATTTACAGACTGGGCAAGGGTAGAGTTGATTCTTACTCTTCCTTTACTTTAACTCCCAGAAAAGTTGGATTCCTATGAAGACTATTGATGTGGAAAGCTTGAATATTCACTTGGAACCACATCTCTTGAATATTTGGAACTTGAAAGTCCATGCCTTAGCCCTGTGCATAAAGATGGCAGAGACAAAGAGCCGAAGCTCACAAAGGGATTCAAGCTGATCATCCTCATTGTGCAAAAAACTGTCAGGAAGTCCACTGGGGAGAACCTTTGCCCTTCAAAGACCCATGTTGTGGAATAAACCAAAGAATTAAATCAACCTCCCTATAGAACAGAAGGAAAGAAATGAGAGGTGGGCAATACAAATGAAAAGAAGTTGCTGAAGCAGGGGCAAGGAACCCTGGGACAACCCAAGAGAGTTGAATTCCCTATAAGACACTCCCCCATCATGCTTCTCCTTTGGGGTTGTGGGTCATTGTCACTTTCAAATCACAACCATGGGAGCAGCCCAATGGACCAATGAATTCTAAGACCTCCTACATTCCTATGGGATCCTGGCAAACCTGTCTCTACTCTCTAACCCCTGCCGGACCAAACTTCATCTGCTTTCATTCAAAATGGGAGTGGGAGTGCTCAGAGACTTAAAACTCTGGAACATTAGTGCCAACAGGGGCCTTCGAGATCATCTAGTACAAACCGCTCATTTTATTGCAACTTGTATAAATGGTTACCGATGAGTTATAGGGAACGAGACTGAGAAAATAACTTGCCCAAGGTCAAACAGCAAGTTAGAGCCAGGAAGAGAAACCAGGTCTCCTAAATCCCAGCCCTGAGAAAGTGAGCAGGAAAATGAGACAGGGGCAATCAGGGGGTCTTTTGTAGCTGAGTTTGAATTGATCTACAATCAAATCTTAGGTTTCTCAGGGGTTCAGAACTGAAAGCGCTTTCAAGCCCAGGACTTTGTTGCCCATCTCTGCTATCCACTCCTTTCTTCCCCCATACCCCTCTGAGCCAAGTAAAGTAGGAATGAGCTTCATATCATGCTGAGAGGTGATATGTCTTGCCCAAGGTCACACAGCGTAAAGGGGGAGGAGCCAAGTCCAGCTCCAGCTCCCCACCTCCCACCCGGGTTCTAAGTATTCAGCCAAACTCCCATCTGATCTTTGTGCAGGGTGGGCACTGGTATCCTCGCTGCCTTTAATCTCCCAGAGGCGCTCGCTCTAGTCTGGGAAAGTTCCGTGCCTGTGGAGGAGGGGAGCTGCCAGCCCTGTTCAGCCCGAGCGGGAGCTGCAGTGACCCAGCTCCTGGGCGAGGGGTGGGGGGTGGGGAATAAAGGAGGGGGTGGCAGGCAGCTCCGAAGGGGCTGTCAGTGTACTGGGGACACACACTCTAGACAAACGGTGTCACCCGCCGTTGACTCTCTCTTGGCACCTGGTTCTTCTCCCAGAGGTGTTCAGCCAGACTTCTGGCTTGCCTAAAATAGGCGGTGCCCGGAGCCCCCCATGGTGGGCAGAGCCTGGGCTCTTGGTCCCTGGATACACCCTCCCATCCCCTTACTTTGCTAACGGCCACCTTCAGCTTCTGACGGGGAGAGCGCCTGGTGCATAACCCCAGCACACCTTTGTATCCCACTCTTCTTTCAAATTCCCCAACACACACACACACACACACACACACACACACACACACACATGAGAAAGTCTCCGGGGCTAGCCCAAAGAGTAGGGAATGGTCCAGGTTAATTCATGCTACTTTCACTGGGATTATCTGGGCAACTCCCAGGTAAGTAGATTTTTGTTTTGAGGGTGGGGGTGGGGTGGGGGAGGGCATGGATTGCTGTAAAATTGGCTCGGTCCTGTACTTTGCTTCTGACTGGAAATGGATAGAGTTTAGTTAACCCTCTCCACCCCGCTCCCTGTGCTCATCCACTATCCACCGCGTGTCAGAGAAAGGAGGGGTATAGGGAGTTGCATAATTTAGTTCTGGTTTGGGAGTCCCCTCATTTGTTCCCGCCCCATCTTCTCAGCAGTTTGCTGCCCGGGGATCCCCCTCTCTTACCGGAGCAGCACAGTGCGGGATGAGGGAGGTGGGGGTGGATGGCTGCTGTCCGAGGTTCCGGAGGCACTGCTCCCCTCTGGTCCCCGCAGGTCCCGCGCGGCTGCTGCTCTCTTCGCTGTTCCTGTTTTTTTCCTTTCCCTGTATGTCTCTCTCTCTCTCTCTCTCTCTCTCTCTCTCTCTCTCTCTCTCTCTCTCTCTCTCT
Source organism: Potorous gilbertii (assembly GCA_028658325.1). Classification (NCBI taxonomy): domain Eukaryota; kingdom Metazoa; phylum Chordata; class Mammalia; order Diprotodontia; family Potoroidae; genus Potorous; species Potorous gilbertii. Next base: position 603,970,819 of record CM053770.1, on the reverse strand, counting down.
CTCTCTCTCTTTCTCTCTCTCTCTCTTTCTCTCTCTGCAGTAGTAACAACCTGATCCCGCTTCCCTTGCTTGACAATTGAGATGCTCCTCACATCATCCTGCATATAGCGCGTGCCTGCCCCTATGAGGGTAATCCCTGGAAACCGAGATGCGACGCCCAGCTTCCTGGCTATCCCCTGGGCTGGGCCAACCAGCTCCGCTGCCCCTCCTCCTTTTCCCCTGACAGCCCTGATGAAGAGCCAGCTGGGGACCAGGGGGGCTGAGGGGGGAAGTGTGGAAAGGGAGGAGGGAGGGAGTTTTCTGGGGTGGAAGAGGTTAAACCAGTTTAAGCTGAACTGCTGAGGGGAGGGGAATTCCTAAGCCACAAGTCTACTTTGGGACCCCAAAGGGTCGGCAAACTCCCCTCCCTTCTCCTGTTTTGCAGAGGTATCGCTCTGCTTCAGTGCCATCCTGCGACACTCCCTTCCCTCCCCCCTCTCCCTGCCACACACTCGTTTTATGTCCCTCTCTTGCTTAAGGATTGGACAGATTTCTTTGGAGATCAGGAGACGGGTCAAATAGGGAGGGGGCCTGCATTAGTGAATTTTCATTGGAGGGGGGTGGTTTCACTCCAGGAGATATGAAGACTTTTCAGGGGATGAGGATAAGGGAGGGGGAGAGAGAGAGGGAAAGAGAGAGAGGGAAAGAGAGAGAGAGAGAGAGAGAGAGAGAGAGAGAGAGAGAGAGAATGAAGAGGGCTAAGGTCTCTTGAACAAAGCCTAAAGTGAAGAGGCAGTCAAACTATCAATTACTATTACTAACAGCTCATATTTCTATAACACTAAGGTTTACAGAGCACTTTCCTCACCACAGCTCTGTGAAATAGAAAGTGGGGGAATTATTGTCCCCATTTTATGGAGGAAGAAACTGATTGAGGACTTTCCAAGATCACACAACTGGAGATGGCAGTGTGGTGCTTTGGGAGAAGCATGAGATCTGGAGTCAATGGATCTAGGCTTACATCTTTCCTCTTCTACCGCTTCTACCTGTGCAGTTTTAGACAAGTCACTTACTTTCTCTGGTTCCTCTTGTGCAAAGTGGCAGACCTAGACAAGATAGCCTCTAAGACTCTTTCTAGCTCTAATTCTAAGAAGCTATGAACCCAAGTCTCCTGATCCCCAGGTCTAATGTTATCTCCATTGTGTCACGCCCATATATGGAAGAGCCCAGATTTGAAGCCCAGTGCCCTGACTCCAAGTCTCATTGTGCTTATTTACTAGAAAAAAGGGCAAGGACTCTCTGAAAAACTTGGCCATTGCCCCCAAATGGTGAAGGGCACAGAGGAAATCTTAATGACAGTTTGGTGAAGACAAAAGAAGAAGTGTTTACCCAAATAAGTGAACAACAGAAAATCTTGAATCTGATGCTCACTAGTTCCATGACCTTGGACAAATTGTTTAACCTCACTGAAGCTCAGTACCTTCTTCTGTAAAATGGGGACAACAATACCTATACTGCCTGACCTCTCAGACCTTCATTTTCTCAACAGTAAAAATGGATGGATAATTCTCTATCAAAGACTCAAGCAAAAGTTTCAAGAATTACCTTCCTATATACAGAGGGTGGAATCAGGTCATCTTGGGAAGTCCACCAGGGCTGAGACCTGATTCCCAAATGAAACATTTGAGAATGACCTTGACCAAGTCACTTAATTTCTTTGGCTTTTTATCAACAAAATGACAGTGTTGGGTTCAATGGTCTCTAAAGCTCCTGGCAGCTCTTGTGATTTTATGAGAGGAAGGTTTGCATTTCCCATATTTTCTGAGAAATTTAACCATCATTTCTCAGAGAGAGGAAAAAGAAAAGTTGAATAACTCTCCCAAAGGAGCCCAATTAGAGTTATGTCAATGCCAGAGTGGAGAACACATATCTGATAATGCCCCCCACCTACCCCCAATGTCCCTGAAGTCATGTGTTCAGAGCAACTGAGCTGGCCTCTAGATATCAAGGTACTACAGAAGAAAAAGCCTCCCATGATCTTTCCTTGAAGCTGACCACAAGGTCAACTTCAGCCCTTTTCTCCCTCCAAGTCAGTTTTCTTTCTTCTGCCTCCCTGAAGTGGCTAACCTGGGTCCTGCTTACTCATCCAGTTCCATCCCCTCCTGCCACACATCTCCCACCACTCTCCCCCATGTGGACTCCAAGACTTATCTAGGTTCCCTCTTCTGCTTAGGGGAGAGGGGGCTAGGTGCATTTCACTCTCCATTGCACCTTAGACTTCTTTTTCTCTTTTCTCCATAGAGTTAAATTCTAGAAACCAGCTCAATAATCTCTACTTGAGTTGGCTATCTTTCATCTCAGACTATTTCCCATTTATTTAGTGGTGTTCATTTGTCTTTTGCCATATTTCCCTTTCTTGGCATCTCTCTCCCTCTATTTTCTCTGTATTCCTTCATTTTCTTCTTTCTCTTTCTGTCTTCTCTTTTTTCTCTCTATTGGTTCCCTACATCACTTTATCCTCTCTCTTTCTGTCTGTCTTCTTGTCTTACTGTTTATCTATGGCTTTCTCTTTCCTTGCTTCTCTGTGTCTCTCTTCTATCTCCCCTCCCCTCCTTACCCCTCTCTGCTGCAGCTCAGTCCTCTCCTCTGCTGTATACTCAGACTCATGCTCAGAGTTTGGCAATTTGGCAGTTGATTCTAGATATGTCTCCTCCCTTCTCTCCAGAAGAACACTGTGGCTTAGGAGGTTCCTCTCTCTATTCCAGATCTCATCTTCAGAGGGGTCTCTTCCGCTCCACCCCCAACATCAGAAAGATCAAGAAAGTGCCTTAGCAAAAACAGTCTTAAAAATAGTCTCTTCTTTCTCCTCTTTCTCTTCCCTCCTTTCCCCTTCTGTCCCTATGTGCTGGGTAAAAGCTTGGCCACTGCAGTGCTGCAGTCCATGGGCCCTCCCCTAGATCTCTTTGCTGGGCTGGAGTCACTCTTGCTAGGAACAGCAGCAGCTCACTAGTTACTGAGCCTTAGAAGGGGAAGAAAAAGCTGACTCAAAGATTTCTGAATGAGTGTGAGGATATATATGTATGTATATCTACTTGTATATGTGTTGGAAGAGCATATATATATATATATTTATCCAAAGTATATGTATATATAAACATGCATGTGAATGTGTCAAGTGTATATTGCCAATGCGTCAGAGAATCTGGCTAGTCTAAATGAATCCCATCCCCTTCTTCGCCCCAGGACAGCCTTAAGTATCCTTTTCATCATTTTATAGACTAAGATCAGGAATTGGAAGGTTAAGAGCTCAAGGTCAAGAAGTCAGTGATAGGGAAATCACAGGGATGCCTCTGGGTCTGGGAGTCCCTCAAACACACTATTCTGAAAGACTAATGTCCCACAGGGATAGAAATCACCATCCCTCAATCAATCTCCCAAGGAAGTTAGCCAGAGCTCCCAGTCTCTCCCCCCTGATTCCCCTGGGAAAAGAACTGCTTCTGTTTAAAAACCTCTTCAAGTGCTTTACCTGCCAAGCAGGGAGGAAGAGGAGGTGCAATCCAAAACAGAAAGAGGGAGGATGCAGGTAAGAGAGTAGAAGGGATTACCCAATAATGAAGGACATGAGATGCCATCACACATAATTAAGAAAGACTTTTCTATCCTTTCTCTAGAAGTTCAAAGTGAAGCAAAGGATGATAAAATGTCTTCTGGTAGTCCCTTCCAGATGGATTTATTTATAGAAAACTTTTCTCAGAAGTTTTGCTGCAGATCAAAAGACAACTATGGCTTAGATAGTAATAACAGCAATGATAGGTTTTACATATTTGCAAAGAACTACACACTTGTTATCACATTTGATCCTAACAACAATGTGGGATCGGTGTTGTCATTATCCCCATTTCACAGATGAGAAAACCGAGACAAACAGAGGTTAGATGATTTACCCAAGGTCACACAGCTAGAAAATGTCTGAGGGGAGATTTTAACTCAGGTCTTCCTGACACCAAGTCTACTCTCACCTACCAGCTGTCTCTGATAACCAGGAGAAAGTGGTGTTCCATCACAGAAGAGAAATCCTGAAATTTCTATACCGGTTGTTTGTTCTGTCTGAAAATGTGGGAAAACATAATTGTGGTTGCAAATAACTAACTCCTTTGATTACTGAAGGTGCACTCATGTTCTGATGAGATTTGGGAGGCACTGGAAACATTTGCCAATGGAGAAGCAGGGGCGTTGTTTAAGCTAAGAGATGTTCCTGCAGTTGTGACCCTACCATGCCCTACCCTCAGCTCACTGCACCAAAAGATGCTTCAGAATCATATCCTTGGCTAGTCCAGGAAATTGGTTCATTTCTGTGAAAAGAAATGAGTCTTCTTCTTTAGGGCCAGTCTTCTATATGGGTTGGGTATATATGCTAGTTGGTCAAAAGACTCCAGGAAGTTCTCCTCTACCCTAGATCTCCATTTGTTTGCCATAGAGAGGTAATGTGCTATAGTGAAAAGAACTTTAGTTTGCTGATGGAAGACATGGGTGTGAATCCTGGTTCTGCCATTTATGAACTATGGGACCTTAGTGTAGTCATCTAACCTCTATGAGCCTCAGTTTCCTCATCTGTAAAATACTCTCATCACCAGTCTCCCAGAGTTGCTTTACAGAAAGGACTTTGTTACCCTCAAAGCCCTGTCACCTGAAAAGTAAGGGGATTAAATTGGATGATTGATTCCTAATATTCTTCCCAGCTCTAACTTCTATGATTCTATGACTTTTGAAATTCAACCATCAGAGACTTATTCTTTTGGGCATAAGGCCTTCATTTATCCTCTGGGTCTATTATCCCTGAACAATGTAACGGATTAAGATGTTATTAGTCATTTATTCCTTAATATCACTAATAAATTACCAGATCATTTCAGGCATATAAATTTTTAGGGGATTGAGGTGGTCTGAGTGGGGAAGCATTGAGGACTCTGAGTATCCAGGGTCAAGGAAAGGCTTTGGACATCTAGACAATGGTGTCAACAACAGGAGGAGAAAACTGGGAGGAGATACAGTCTTTAATTTAGGAATTAGGAGTTGGAAGAGACTTTAGAGATTATTTAGTCCAATTTTAGACAGCCAGATGGCGCCATCATGCACAGAGTGCTGAACGTGAATTCTGGAGCCCTCTTAACTGGGTTCAAATCTGGCTTTAGTCATTTACTAGCTTTGTGATCCTGGGTAAGTTCCTTAACCTAGTTTGCTTCAGTTTCCTCATGTATAAAATGAACTAGAGAAGGAAATGGCAAACCACTCCAGTATCTTTGCCAAGAAAAAGGGGTCATGAAGAGTCAGTCAGACACTACTAAAAATGACTAAACATCAACAATAAAGTTTCATCTCATTTTAGGTTAAGTGATTTGCCCAAGGTCCCACAGCCAGAAATTATATTTGAGCCCAAATTCTCTGATTCCAAATCAATTTCCATCTACTATATCACACCATAGTTTCAAATTGTCCTTGCTTCCTTAATTAAATCGCTTCCTTCTGGGAGCTCAATGTGCAAGACAGGAAGACAGCATTAATGCCTGATCATTTTTGCCTGATCTTAAGAATGATAATAAAATGAGAAGCAACGTGACAGGGTGGCAAATAGTAGACAGAGAGTGAAAAGAGCTGGGCTGAGTTTTAGCTCTACGACCTGTATAACGAGAGTATCATCTCACCTTTCCAAGCCTCAGTTTTCTTATCAGTAGAACTGACAATGATATTCACCACTCCCTACCTCTCAAAGTCTCATTATAATTTATTCACATAGAATTTTGGGTATATTCTTTACCATAACTCTCTGAAGGAGGGAATTGTGTGTCTTTTTACCCACATCATACAGATGAAGTAATTGTGGTTCAGAAAGGTTAAGTAATTTGGCTAGGGTCACACAGCTAGAGGTGAGATTTGAACCTATGGTCTTTTAGACTCCAAGTCTAGCATCCTGAACATTATAGTGCCTAGTGTGTGGTCACCTAGCTAGTGAGCATCACAGGTCTCCAGATCTCATCATCCTTTCCAGTCCAGGCCACCAAGGGAATGCCGTCTTTACCTTCTGAAGGCATCCTGCCTCCCACAAGTGATCAGAATGCTGGTGTGGGCAGACACAAGGAAAGTCTCTCCCACAGATCTGTAGGAGAGAGGAAAGGGTTGTAGAATCAGCCAGCTTGAGTCTGAATTCTGGTTCTGACATGTACTAGCTATGCAGTCTTAGGTAAATCCAATCACCACTTTGAGATCCACTTTACTCAACTGTGAAATGGGGAGCTGAACTTGACAATGTCTGTGATCCCTTCAATATTTAAATCTATGATCACGTGGCCCCTAGACCAAAATGAAAGCATCATGAAGCATTATTTAAACAAAGATCTCTGCAATGTTTGGAGAAAAAGGGTGAACTGCCCATGAGAGTATTTAAGAGTGTTTTGAATTCAGGAGGATACTCAAATCAATCAAGTATTTTATCCAGGCTTTAAGCAAGGGAAGGTGAATAGTAGGAACAGGGACTGGGGCTTGGGTATAAAGGGACCAAGAAAACTGAGGGAAGCAGGCTTTCTTATCCTGAAAAGCCCTCAGGAAGGGAGATTCTCACTCTTCCATCAAAGCAACTGGGAATATTCCCCTTTTACCTAACCTTCTCTGGAGCAAGGTCTCTCATAGTGTACCAAAGGGTTTCAGCTCACTTCTGGTTGGCATTTTTATCAACTGCAAGAATATTGGCGTATATATAGTATGTGTATCAGATTGTTAGTGACAGTTCACATTTATGTAATACCTCAAGGTTTGTAATAGGCTTTACACATCTGATCCTTACCTCAACCTTGGGGTAGGTGCTACTATTGTCTCCAGTTTACAGATGGGGAAATTGAGGCAGAGAGGTTAAGTGATTTGCCAAGGTCACTAAGTAATTGTGGCCAGATCTAAAGTCAAGTCTACCTAACTGCAGATTCCACAAGAAGAAGTAAGGGAAATAGTGATTATTTTATTTTTGGTCTTTATTGCCCAGCTCCTAGCTTAATGCGTGGAACAGTTAAGTGATTAATCAGTGCTTGATTGATTAATCAATGAAGTGATTGGATGACAGAATTAGGATCCAAAAAGAATTTCACAGGCTGAAACTTTGAGCCAAATTCATAAGATGAAATTGAATAATAATAAATGTCCTTAAGTTGGAAAAAAAAATCAATAGCACAAGAATGGGAGTGGTGGGGAGGAGGCTTGACAATAGCTCATATGAAAAAGAGCTGGGAGTTTTAGTAGACCACAAGCTCAATTTAAGTTAACAACTAGAAGCAGGGATTTAAGAAGCTAATGTAATCCTGGGTTACATTAACAGAAGTATAGTCTCCAGAAATCCAGGGAGGCAATATATCTACTGTATGCTGCTTGGCCAGACCACAAATGGAGGATTATGTTTCATTCTGAACACCACACTTTAGGGTGAAGTGAGTCCAGAGCAGGACAACCTGGATAAGGAGAGAACTCTAAACCATCTCATATAAAGGTCAGTTGGAGAAACTCTTCCTGAAAACCTTTCTACACAGATCTCAGTGCTTACAGCTCCTTCTTGCCCTTTGCAACCTGGACCAGGAGCTTCCAGGGTTCCTTTCCCTATTCCCTGGCCCAGTTATAGACTGGCCTTTGATCTGTGCATGGCATGGAAATAGTGTTGTGAAACTGCCTTAAAATCCTTCTGTCTCAGGACCAAACTCCTCTCTAACTCGGTAACTGGCTGACCTCTTAGTACCAGGATTCCATGACTGTAATTAATATTTCAGGAGACATGAATGGATCCTTGCATATATGAATCCAGGCAAATATGAACTGTAAAAGTTTAGAATTCTTTGGTACCTGATGAGTTGGAAATGTTTAGTCTATAGAAGAGAAAATTCATGACAGGTAAGATCTTAGTCTCCAAATATTTGAAGAGCTATCATGTAGGGGGGAAAGGATTATACTTATTCATCATGGCTCCAGAGTACAGAACCAAGAGAAAAAAGTAGAAGATGCAGAGAAGCACATTTAGGTTTTATTTAGACAGATTAATGATATTAGTAGTAGTAGTAATAGCTAACATTTACATAGTACTTTAAGGTTTGAAAAACAATTTACAAGTAGCACTTAATTTTATACTTACAACAATCTTGGGAGATAGATGCTATAATAATCCCTGTTTTACAAATGAAGAAACGGAGGCAGTTGAAAGTTAAGTGACTTGTGTGAAGTAGCACAGCTAGTATGGATTTGTACTCAGCTCTACTGGTATCCTGACTCCAAGACTTGAAACAAATATTTCCTAATCTCTAGAGGTGAATGGGCTACTTTATGTTAGCCAGTACTGAGGTCTTCTAACAGAAATCAATTGACCACTTGTTGGATAGGTTACTGAGAGGTTCTGTGTTTCACATCGGGCTTGGATAAAATGATTTCAGAGGTCGTTTCTAAGTAGGTTTTCTGATTCTGTTCTGCTGTTGCAGACTTCCAGCCCTATCACTTTACCAGTACTGCTTTCTCCACACTGAATACTAACCCCTTAATTGCTAAATCCTTTGATCTTTGCTCAATACTCATACCTGCAGCTTTTGAAACTCCTACCCCTCATATCTCTTCTCCCTTGGTTTTTGCGGTGCTGTTTTCTCCTGGATCTCCTCCCACATTGCTAACTGCTCCTTCTCACTTCTCTTTGCTGGATTATCCATCTTGTTCCTCAGGCTAAAACTGGCTGTTCCTTAAGGCTCTGATCTAGGCCTCCTCTTTTCCCCCTGTGATGTCTTTCCATGATTTGCTCAACTCCCATCTTTCTAAGCAGATGACTGCCAAATTCATTTATCAAACTACTGTCTTTCTCTTAAACTCTAGCCCCTTGTCACCTACTGCCTGCTGGACATTTCTACATGGATGTTCCACTGGCATCTCAAATCAAACATGTTCAGTGCTTACTTAGCACAGGGTCTGGCACATAGTACATACTTAATTCTTTTTGACTGATTGATTGATGTTAAAAAGGCAACACTTTATTTCTAATTCTTCTTTGCTCCTAGTTCTGTGTGATCTCCCAAGATTGTTGTAAGAACCAAATGAGACCACATTTGTAAAGTACTTAACGTAGTGCCTGGCACGTAGTTTGTGCCTAATACATGTTTGTTCTCTTCTCCTTCTCTCCATGCCTCTCCCTAGTTCTATCCCTTGTCCAAACTTTTCTTTTTTAAAGGTTTCTTTTGAGGGTACCACCATTCTACCAAAAACCAAGTTTACACCCTCAGTCATGCTGAGCTCTTTCTTTCCACCTTTGATTAATCAGTATCTGCTCTCCCCATAGAACTGCAATTCTATGAACCACAAGATAAGAAAAATAGAATACAAAGGAGGCAAAGGCAAGGCAAAAGAAAGAAAGAGAGAGAAAGAAATAAGGAAGGAAAGAAGGAAGGAAAGAAGGAAAGGAAAAAAGGAAGAAAGGAACAAAGAAAGAAAGGAAGGAAGGAAGGAAGAGAGAGGGAAAGAAGGAAAAAAAGAATATGCAATCAATTACCAAGTCTTAGCAGTTTTACCTTGATAGTATTTCTCACATTCATCCCCTTCTCTCCATTTATTTGATTGCTACCCTATAACAGGGTAATAATTACCTTTGTAATTACCTTTGATAGGTATTAGAACAATAGACTCCTAATTGATCTCCTGCTTCCATTCTCTCTGATCTTTAATGCATTCTCTGTTGATTATTTGCAATTTATTCTGATATAGTCGGTTTGTACGTAGATGTTTATATGTTGTCTCCCACATTAGACTACGAACACCTTGAGAAGAGGGTCTGTCTTTTGCTTATTTTTGTATCACTAGTATTTAGCAGTGTCTGGAATATAGTTTATTGACTAACCACCAAAATATGCATTCTATATTCTAGTCAAAGTGGCCTCTTTCCTCTTTCTTGAGCCCTGCATTCCATAGTCTGTATCCATCCCTTTGTACTGGCTGCCTCTCATGCCTACAATGTCCTTCCTTCTCATTTCTCCTCCTTCAGCCCTAGAAGTATCCAAGATTAAGCTGATGTGGTACCTCCTATGAGAAGTTCTTTCTGATCTCGACCTGGTTCCCCACCCCATTATTAATGCTTTTTCTCTCTCAAATTACTGTGTATTTATTTAGCTGTTTACTTATATGCCCCCCCTCCCCCAGTGTGATGTAAGATTCTTTAGAGTAAGGGCTATATTTCTTTTAAAATTTTGTCTCTCCCAAATCTGAGGATAGTGCTTTATACATCATAGGTATTTAATGAATGCTTGTTGATTTGAAATGACTTGTCCATTCCATTTTTTGAATCCTTAGGTATCTATCTCAGAGGGAAAAACTCCCTGAGAAAAAGTTTCTCTATGTCCCTCCCCCTCATACACCCTTCCTCCATAAGACACAATTAGGAGGTTTGACAGATGTACAGTGAACATGGAACTTGATCATTGGAGACTATCTCTTGAAAAAGCAACTTCCTTCCTAAACAACGTATGATGAAATCAGCCCCTTCTCTTGACTCTAGTCTCCTCTTCCCCCAACACTACTCTTTTGAAAGCCAAAAGAAATGATGATGACGATGATATTAATGATAACCTAATAAAACCACGAGAATACTAATGAAATAGGACAATTGAGGATGATTAACATTTCCTTGTCAAAAAGGAAGAGGATTGATAGACTTCTCAGAACACATGATAAGCAGGTGAAAATTTTTCCAAAATACTTTTGGAACATGAAGATGTCACTTTACCAAACAATATCAAAAGCTGCTAATAGATGGAGTAGACCATTGAAGTATTTTACTTCCAGATGGAGCCTATGAAATAGCTTCTGATCTAAGACCAGAATCAAAAGGTCCTCCACAAGTGATATCCACATGGACTGAAACAATTTCAGTCAATGTCAAACAAATGGCTGTGCACTGGAGATTTGTTCATAGAAGTGAAAGCATTTATAATAGCAATTCAGGATTAGGTAATTGTTATGAGAAGTTGTAAGTGGATTATTCTTTAAGTGGCCTAGACTGACCAATCAATGCGGATAATTCAAAGAAAAGGTAGAAAATAAACAACAAATCACTTTAGGCTACAAAAATTTAGCACCTGATTAATATCTAGCAAGAGATGACCTGGGGGCTAGAATTTTATACCAGAAGTTAACTATCTTTAATAAGATAACTGATAATGGTAAATTCCTATACTACAAATACAGACCTCAGAGTAATATTGAGGATTCAACAAATAAATAGTACTAAAATTGAACCATAATTGCAGACAGAGATGCTACTTACAATTGCCTAGATATAATATTTATTTATTATTCCAATACTTTTATTCAATTACAAAAAGATATAATTTTATCCACCTGTGCAATAGTCTTAAAAACATTAAATATGAGATTAATAATAAAATAAGAACTTGATCCTAGGATTGTTGCTATCTAAACTCCTTCAAAAATGATGAAAAGAATCAGATGAGAAATAGCAACAAATATTGTTACTATTAGGATAACTCCATTGAATATGAAGATGAGAAGATGAAATCATAATATAATAATTCTCATTTATGTAGGTTTTTTCCATTACACATCATTTTGCATTCATTAGGGCTTCAGAACTACAAATGGCCCTGTGAAGTAGGAATCCAAGTGTTATTACCCCTATTTTACAGAGGAGAGAACTAAAGTTCAGAAACTTAAGTGACCTACCCACACAGCTAATAAACATCAAAGCAGAGACTTAAATTCAGGTTTATAAAATTATTGACAAATGGTCATTTACCCTCAACTTGAAGATCTCCAGTGGTGAACCTTGAACACAGCACTGGGGAGAAGAGGGACAATAGGACCATCCTCTTGACAAAGGATTCAGAAGTCAAGTAACTCTCTGGGAAAATGCCCCAAAAAGGGAAAAAAAAATAAGACCATAAAAGGTTACTTTCTTGGTTAACAGGTGTCTCCTCCCAACTTTTCAGATGAGGAAGAATAAGGCATACTATCACAGGAAGTCAAGGCCCCTGCCTCCAGGGCTTCCAAAGAGAACTTAAATTGGGCTCAGGCAACGGAAGAGCTTGAAAAGCGAGTTAGTAACTTGCTAAAGGAGAACCAAAAAAAGCTGAGGAAAATAACAGCTTTAAAAAGAGGCTAACTCAATTGGAAAAAGAAGTCCAAAGGGCCAATGAAGAGAAAAAGTCTTTAAAAGGCAGAATTAGCCAAATGGAGGAGAAGGTTCAAAAGCTCACTTAACAAAATAGTTCTTTGAAAGAGAGAATTGAGTTCAGGGAAATGAATGACTATGAGTTAAACCAAGCAGTGAAAAAACAAAACCAAAAGTTTGAAAAAATAGATGATAATGTGAAACATTTCATTGGAAAATCAACTGACCTGGAAAATAGATCCAGGAGAGACAATTTAAAAATTATGGGACTACCTGAAAGCCATGATCAAAAAAAGAGCCTAGACATCGTCTTTCATGAAATTATCAAGGAAAACTGCCCTGATATTCTAGAA
>CM053770.1:603832207-603957803 GCA_028658325.1 Potorous gilbertii | reverse complement strand
AAGGGACAAGTTCAGATCAGAGAATAAAAAAATAAGGGGGAATAGAGTAGGATAGAGGGCAATATAGTCAGTATTATGCAATATGATTATTATGGAAGTCTTTTGCAAAACAACACATATTTAGTCTGTATTGAATTAATTGCTTGCCTTCTCAGTGGGGATGGGTAGGGAGGGAGATAAGTTGGAATTTAAAATATTAGAAATGGATGTTGAGAATTATTATTGCATATAACCAGGAAATAAGAAACACAGGCAATGGGGCATAGAAATTTATCTTGCCCTACAAGAAAAGAGAGAAGATGGGGATAAAGGAAGGGTGGGGTGTGATAGAAGGGAGGGTACATTGAGGGAAGGGGTAATCAGAATGCAAGGTATTAGGGGGTAGGGGAAGGGGAGAGATGAGGAGAAAAATTGGACATATTATAAAGTGATGTAAAAGCAATTAGTATTAAAACAATTGACCAAATTAATTACTGAGACTAAATCAGAGACATCTTTAGTTTGGGGAAAAGAATTTAGAATTTAGCAGGTAACCTTAAGTAAGATTTGACGTTGATGGAAAAGTTAAGATTTTAATGATGAATTTGATTTTATGATGGTTATTTAATCAGGAACTAGAACATGTATAGCGAGGCATGTAAGCCACTTAAGACGTGCCTCAAAAGATGTTCCTTATCCAATGTGAAATTATAGTCATGTCTGAAACCTGATTATTGGAACCTGCTATTTTAAGATACTATATGACTAGTAACTGACTTTTTCTGAGTCTAACTCCAGGTATGGATAGCAAGAAAGGCAGTTAGAGCCTCCTACCCATGATGCCAGTAAGCCTGTTAGATGTTGGTATGAACTGAAAAAGATGATCTCATGGGATAGGCAGGAGAGCGATTGTTCAGCCTGGGCTGAGGTAGGATTCTCCTGACTCAGTTTCCCCACTGTCACCTAGCAGACTTTAAGCCTGACTGAATGCAAGTTGACAATCTACTCCTGCCTGGAATTGACATGAAGTTGGGGAGATGCAATGTCCCTACTCATAGTGGTAATTTCCCATAGTCAAAAGATTTGTAGACTTAATACCAGATCTATTAAATTATAGATTGTTGGTAGGGGAACATCTGAGGTTCCATCTAAAATTAAGCTATTAGGCTTAGGACTTTAGACGAACAGCAATAAGTCAGGGTCCTTTAATTCTTAGCAATAGTGTGGAGACAATTAGGTCAAGGACCTGTGAAGTTAGCATACATAGTTATTATTTGTGTCTCAGTTGGTTAATGTTAAAAAAAAATTCATTTGTTGTCTAGAATGTAAATGCTTTAAAAGGAGTATCACCTGACCAAAAGTTGGAAATGTTTTATGTGATATGAACTGTGTTAAAAATGAAAGAAAAAAAAAAGATCTCCAATGATGGGGAACTCACTACTTCATAAGAAAAGAATGAAAAAAACATTTAAGTATCTATTCTGTTCTAGGAACTATGATACACACTTTACAAATATTATCTCATTTAATCCTCATGACAATCCTGGGAGGTAGAAGCTATAATGATCCCATTTTATAATTGCAAAAACTGAGATAGACAAAGGTTAAGTGACTTGCCCAGGGTCACATTGCTAGTCTCTGAGATCAGATTTGAACTCCAGGTCTGGCCCTCTATACTTTCCGCCACTTAGCTACCTCATAGGACATCCCTTTCCCTTTCTGTGTAGCTCCAATTATCAGGAAGCTTTTCCTTGTACCAAAATTAAATATGCATCTTTATGACTTCTACCCCTTTGCTCTTCTTTTTTTCCCCTCTGGGACCAAGCAATACAAGACTAGTCTCTCTTAGGCATAAAAATCCTCCAAATACATAAAGATAGCTATTATGTCCTCTGAAAGCCTTCTCATGCATATGGCATGATCTTCACATCCATCACCATTGTAACTGACCTCTTGCGGACATTTTCTAGCTTATCAATATCCTTTGTCAACCATAAATATAAAAACTCAAGTATAGAATTGCACATTTATGGCTACTAAATTTTATCTTCTTAGCTTTTGATCCATTGTTCAACCCTGTTGATAACTTTTTAAATCTTTACTCTATTTTCCAACACAATATCCACCTTTCAGTTTCACGTTGTCCACAAATGCGATAAACATGTCATCCATGCTCTCAGCAAATCATTGATAATATTGATGAATAAAATACGGCCTTGTACAAGTCCTTGGGGCTCTTCCCTACAGACTTCTTTTCAGGTTGACATCAATTTATTTATCATTACTTTTTGAACCTTGTCATTCAACTAGTTTTGAATCTACCAACCCCATTATCACCTAGTCCAAATATCTCTATCTTGTCCCCATGGATATCACGAATGAATGAAAAACATTTTCTTACAATGAGTTGGGCATTGTGCTAAGCATTTGGGATGTAAATGTATTTGTAAGAAAATGGTCTCTGTCCTCAAGGAACTTACATTCTATTAAGGAAAGAATGTATTATATGTGTGTGTGTATATATATATATATATATATATATATATATATATATATATATATATATATATATGTATATGTGTGTGTATGTGTGTATATATACACATACATATATACATATACATATTTGTCTGTATATATGTATGTGTGTATATATATTTGTATATGTGTATAGAGTGGAGTACCTTAGTTTAGAAACTCACAGGGATGTTTATCAGAGTCAAAGAACAGTTGTTTGATATGTCCTTTCCAGGAATGGCAGTGCTAATTTGATTACTGCTCCCAGAGCAAACTAAGAATTGGGGTGGGAGGAGAAAAAAGTCATTATTAGAGGTGTGGAATATCAGGAAGATGATTTTGTCAAATGCCTCACTGAAACCCATCCGTCATATATCTGTTATTTAATCTAGTTAACCTGTTTTGAAAAAAGAAATTAGGTTAGTGTAGCATGATCTGTTCTTGAATGAAAGCACGCAGACTTAGTGAATTTCCCTTGGAAAGGATGGTTTACAAACCATCTTTTAAATATTAAGTCCTAGAATTTTGCCAGGAATCAAAGTCAAACTTATTGGAATGCATTATGTGCAATCTACCCTCTTCCTTTGAAAAAAAAAAAAGAGAAACATTTGCCCTCTCATACTGCTGTACCTCTACCTTTCCCCACAGATTTTCAAAGATCTCTGACAACTCAGCAATCTCATCCCAGTTCTTTCAGTAATCTGGTATGTAGTTTTTCAGTGATTAGTAACATTCACTCATTGAAGGAAGCTATATGCTCTCTTAACACCCCCTCAGTTGCCTTGTTTTAATTCCTTATTAGTCATTTTCATTTTACACACCCATTCTGAAGATTGCTCTCCTGGGCTACAGAAACAAAAATAAAATTACAGTAGAGTAGTTCTACCTTCTCTTGGGCATTCCTCTCTCAACCTTTCTGGGGCCTCTGTTTCCTCATCTGTAAAATAAAGGAGTTGGACTGATGATCTCTCTGGGACCCTCAGACTCTAAATACATGATTCTGTGATCTTTTATCACAGTCCTACCCAGCCCCAAACAGACCAAATTTTCCTTTCTTTAATCTTTCACTTTCTTTTTGTTGTTTTTAGCATACACGGACAGTCTCTGTTCATCCTGAATTTTTGAGTTTCTGACATGACTCTTGAGATATTGTTCTCTTATAGTCATTTGATTCCTTACCCTTGTTTTCATCTTCTTTGCATGTCTTTTAAAAATCCAAGTTAGTCAATAATTTCCATAGATCACCAGATTAGTCTCATTAGACAATGACTTCTTCTCCTCTTATCAGAATTTTTTGGTAATCTGTGCCATCAGAATTTAGTTCTTGACTGCTTCCTGTCTCTGTTAGACTGACTTACATTTAAGATTTTTTTACATCATGGGATCATCCTTTTTTTCTTTTGGAATTTTTCGAAGACGTCCTCCCCCCAAATCTAGAGTGTACCTCTAGTGATGCTTGGCTTTCCTCTTGAGGCATAACAAGGCCCTAAGAGGAAAATACTGGATATGGAATCAGAGAACACCGAGTTCAAATTCTGGGTTGGTCTAATCTGCTGCTGTGATCTTACACAAGCTATTTAACCTCTCTGAGTCTCAGTTTCTTCAAGTGTAAAATGAAGGCTTTGGATTAGTTGTCCATTCCAACTCAGAGTCTATAATCTCCTGATCTTTAAATGTCATGAATTATCAGATGGGGTAGTCATTCTTAGCCAAAGGAAACCCTCAATAGGTGAATTCTATCTCCAAAGAATAACCCATCATTTCTATATCTTAAACTGGGGTGCAAAATTATAAATCCTTCGGTCTTCTTCAGGTATAACTTCACTTCCTGTTTTCCTTTGGCAAAAGAGCAGCTGGTCATTATCTTCCTTATTTAAGTCTTTTAGGAGGCATGGAGATATTGGAAAAGAAAGCAAGTGAGGCTTACAGATAGATACCTGGCTAATAAGAATAGGTCCTTAGTAGAACAGCCTAGTCACAAAAAGAGAATTTAGTCTGGATTATGAATCTTCTCAAAGAGACTCAATGAGTCTCCTTTCTGTTCCTTTGACTGTCTCATTCAAGAAGCCAGGATGGGGTGTGTGTGTGTGTGTGTGTGTGTGTGTGTACGTGTGTGTGTGTGCGCACATGCCAATATGTGTTGCATGGACAGTGGATCCACATTGCTTTTGTGTGACTTGGAAGGACTATCAATTCAGACATTTCTATTTGACCTACTGGTCAAACAAATATAAATGATACTGTAGAGCTGAATTAAAGGTTTAATCATATAGTTTTAGTGCTGGCAGAGATCTTAGAGGCTATTTATGCTCAACTCCCTCATGGAGACAAAGAAAGCCGAGACCCAGAGAGGAAAGATCAGGTCAGGGTCCCACAGTTAGTTAGTGGCACAGCGGTCTTGTTGCATAGACTAGGCAAAGTTTAAACATTGTGTTTGTTACTATTCCTTGGGAACTTTGAATCTTCACTACTGTGATGGATGCCACTTGATATCATATAAAATAAATGCCTTCATACTAGGAAGAATTAGGACTTTATGCTACTGAAGATATTTGCATTTATAAAAAATGATATTGAAAGGGTGTCACTTGTTATGCCTCACTCATGTTGCACGTACCCTAAGGGTTGTGTATGGTTATCTCCACCTTTCCTCTTATGAATCTGTCACAAATTCTACGATGGAGTGACTGCTTCCATCCAGAGGCCTGTCTTGGTTAATTCTGCTCTAGATGGAAACTAGAAATCACGTCTCCTGACTTGTAGGAGCATGGTCTTTTCACTAAACCACATTCTTTGAACTATTTCCTCCATTGTATCATAAAGAAAATTCAACCAATAAATAAAATGAAGTCATTTCTCCTACTATAATATCACTTATTACTAGAGCATGCAACCTATAAGTAAAGGACCAATCAATGGCGTGCCTCTATTTGAGCTAAAGACCAGAGGGAAGGTCAGTGGCATCTTTTGTACCTAGGTGTGTCTTCCTTCTGATTGGCTTGACAACACATCATTGGGACCACCCTCAACAATCAGACTGTTGGAAATTTTAATGAGGAAGTAGACCAAAAGTTCTCAGCTCATCCCCATGTTTGGGAGTGGACTATTCCCAGATGTGGCACATCATCCCTCTCTGGTTCCTAAGGAATGGAATGTTAGCTGATTTATGGAACCCTGCTTTCCTCTAGCAAAGGGCCAGAAAAATATGAGCCATTTCAACCAGACTTTTTTACTGGTATGGTCTCCTTTTTCTATCTTGATGAGGGGAATAGCAAGGACAAAGAGACCTGTCTCTGTAAGTACGGGAGAAGGAGTAAAAGTAAGGGTGGCTGCTCAGGTAGCTGCCTGGGGGCTAGGAGTAGATAACATTCCTCCACTACCACGGGAGAGGTCTTCCTTTGAACTAGATTAAGAGATAGAACTAAAAGGGAATATTCCAAATCAATATTAAAAAACAAATGATACAACTTTAAAGTCAATTTTCCTTGTAGGTTGGGTTTAGGCACACGCAATGTCAGAACTAGAAGGGATCTTAGAGATCATCTTGTCCCGCCTTCTCATTTTATAGCTTAAGAAAATTTATGCTCAGTGGCGTTATCATGAGTAGAAAATTAGCAGGCAGCAATCTTACTAGTAAAGTAAAGCCAAGGTGGCTTTACTTTAAGGGAGTTCTACAAGACTGATCCATCTGCCCATAAAAGGGGAGAGGAGGACCTAAGAAGGGTGCAGGATCACTGTTCCACTGTGACTGAAATAGTCCTCCTAGTATCCATGTAAAGGAGCAAATTCTAATTTTTAATCAAATGATCATTTATATGAATTATGGCAAATAATTAGCTACGTAACAGCATCCAGGGATAGAGATAATAGTTACTTCCACCTTTTCCGCCACCCCACCCCCCTCACCTGCCCACTTCATGCATTTAGGCTACAAGACTGGGGAATGGAACTTAGAGATTATCTAGTCGAATCCTCTCATTTTACAGAAGAGGATCCAAGTTACTTACTCTATGGCATATAGTTAGTAACTGCCCTGTTCCTCATTTCCTTCTTACCTTGAATTGAGAAACTTAGTGCTTCCTCCCTGGATTTTCTCTTGAGACATAGCAAGATCCAAGGGGGAAAGCACTGAATATGGATGGTCCAGCACCCCCTTCCTTCTCTTTGTGTGTCTCTCTTGTCCTCTCTCCATCCCATTTCTCTATTTCTCTTCTACTCTCCTACTCCTCTGCTCCTAGAACACCTAGCCCATCTAAGGCTTTGTTCTTCTGACACTGCCATCTCCTTAACACTTTTTCATTTAATGTTGTGTTTTTATACAATCGATTAATGACCTGAGATGGGATATCTAGATGGGTACCTAGGCTGGCCACCTCCTGGGCTGAGGTTCAAATAAGACAAAAAATACAAAATTGCTTGGTGATGACAGTGTTCTATAAATGTAGGGTTAATTACTCTATTAAGAATCTATGAGGTGCTCCATGTAAGTTCCATTGACCTTCTCTATGTCCTTAGGAGAAAAATCTCCCATTTAGATTCTATTCTCTCCATTTTTCTGAGAAGGAAAACCAGGGTACACAGAGAAAAGCGATTACTAACCCAGCATTATAAAATTAGTAAGTGGCAAAGCCGGAACTCAAATCCAGCTCTTCTGACCCCAATTCTCTCTCTTGGCCTTGTATTAACATACCTCTCCATCTGCTCATTCCTTCCCTCCCCCTCCTGTCTATCCACCAAGCCATTCCCTCACCATCTTCCATTATGTGGAAAATGAGAAAGATTGATTAGAGGATCTTTAAGGTTCCTTTCATCTCTAAGACTCTATGAGGTATGCTACAGAAAAAATTGGAGACAGCCTGAAATGGGGGCAGATACTGCCAACCATCAAGCTGGCCTTGTCCCCACAACCTCCTTGGCAACTCTTTAATAAAATCTATTCAGCCAGTCCAGTGTCCCGTGGGTGATTAAAAACCCCTTACTCTTTCTCTCTGAGAACAAAGAATTTTGATTTCTCAGGTAGAGGATAGGCTGATGAAAGTGTATGGGTTATACTCATTTCCAGTGTTTGTGACAGAGGACAGTGATTGGTCCCCCAAAAGAATCACTAGAGCCTGGAACCTCCATATTTACCCAAGGTGCTAAGAAGAAGCTCAAAATTGTGGCTAAAGGTTTCTGGACATATATATTTTCTATTTCAACGCCCCAGGATTCAGCAAGCCAGCCTCCTAAACATTCCATTTTTCATTTCTTTGCAATTGCTGTGTCACCTGCTACTCTGCAGGAGGCCTGTCAAGGATTAATTTTTAATGCATCGATTTGTCTTTTTGTTCTCCCCATCTCTAGGCAATAATGGATGGGGACATATGGTTACAGAAGCCCATGGCCTTGAAATGAAATGAGTGGGACTTAGAAATCCCCAGTTTACCATTTTCCTTCAGCTTACCTGCTCTTCTGTCAGAGTATGACAGTTTTGGATATCAGTTTCCCTGAATGCATTTTCCTGCCCCCATATCACCTCTCTGCTCAAATAGCTACCTTCATACCTCTCTACTTATAAATTAATAGATTTTTACTACTGGGGATAATGTTAGAGACTATCTTCCTCATTTCCCAAACAAAGAAACTGAGGTCCAGAGATGACATCAACTTGTCTAAAGTCACACAGCAATTTAGTGTCAGTGTTGGCAAGTGAATCCTGGTCTCGTGCTCCAGTTCAGTGCTCTTTCCCACTCTGCTAACCTCATCTTCTAACTTTTAGGACCTTCCACAATATGGTCACATCTTACCTTTCTAACCATATTTCCTTACTCCCTAACTTTCACTACCTTCTCTTGTCAGGTCAATCTCTCTCTCTCTCTCTCTCTCTCTCTCTCTCTCTCTCTCTCTCTCTCTCTCTTATTTAAATAAAAATTCCCATTCTGATCTGGTACCTTGTAACATGTTGTTTCTCTGGAATATTTCTCTCTCCAGTTCTTCACATCCTATCCAGTCTTCAAGGGTCAAGTCCTGTCCCACTTTTTTTAGGAAGCCTTCCCTAACCCTGACTGAGCTTCATCTCCTTTGAATTCCTACACTGCTTACTCTGTAGGAATATACCACATAATTTGTCATTCAATTATCTACTGCCATGTAGAATTCTCCAACAGTTTCAGCTGTATTTGTTCTGTCTCCAAGTGGACTGGGAGTCCTTGGAGAACCAGGACCCATCTCCAACACTTGCTAGCTGTACAGGAGAAATAATAGGACCTCGCTGAGACTTTTTTCCCTTATCTGTAAAATAGGAATATTAATTTTTGTACTACTTACCTCACAGGCTTGTAATGAAGAAAGTATTTTTTAAACCATAAACTATGTATATGTGAACTATAACAATAGCTTACTTTTCATAGCACTTTAAAGTTAATCAAGTGTTTTACAAATATTATATCATTTGATCATCACTGGGCGAACTTCCTATGGAGAACTTATGGAAGATCCTGGATGACAGTTACATGAGGGTGGGATGGAGTAGCTGGGCTGTGACCTGCTTATTTTTTAAAATATATATAATTTATTTATTTTTCTGTTTTCAGCATTCACATCCACAAGAATTTAAATTCCAAATTTTCTCCCCATCTCTCCCTATCCTCCCATCCTAGGACAGCATGTACCCTGTGACCTAGATATTGAAGAAAATATCCACACTGAGATCACAGATTTATAAGAATTTTGGCATAACTAGGCTATACTGGAAGTAGAACATGTAAATGGCATCATTATTCCCATTTTACAGTTGAGGAAACTGAGGCTCTGCAATATTAAGTGATTCATCCATAGTCCTGCAATGAGGAAGAATTCTAACCCAGATCTTAGTAAGGCTGAGGATATAGATATAATAATATAATGCCTAGCATGGTGCTAGATAAAAGTAGGTAGGTGCCAGAGGATCACAGGTTTTAGAATTTGAAAGGATATCAGAGATAATCACAGTAATCACACAGTAATATCACACCATAAATGGTAGTGCTTGGACTCAAAGCCAGGTTTTTTGTGAAGCTTGGTCTCCATTCTTTGAGCATAATACATTGTTCTCAGCCCGCTCCCTTCTGGCTCAGAATCCAGGGTCCCCAAGAGGTTCAAGTCTCTCCATAGTCTCCTTCCCTTACTCCTCCCCCACTACCTCCAAACCCATGATCAGGAAAAATTCATTAAGCATTTGGGTCTGTATGTCCCTTCCTCCACCCCCATTCACAGCAGAAAAATTAGGGCAACATTGGTACAAGTATGTGATTGTCTTTCCTGAGACAGTCTTCAGGCCCCATTGCTTTCACTGCTACTTAAATTGATGAGCTAATTAACTTAACTAATTATTCTCAGGGACTAATATTTTCAAAGTCATGTGATCCCTGAAAGCATATTCTCCTCCGTCATTTACCCAATGTTGCTTTTCTTTACTTTTCTAACTTCTCTATCCTCCCTGTCCTAGGAAAGAAAGAACAATGAATGTCTTTAGACCTTGGTCCTGAGTGACCCTTCTGCTCAGATTTTCACAGTGAGACTAAGGTTTCTTCACCAGCCATGCCATTCTACCAGCCTCCTCCAGGGCCCCTATCATTGTCTTACCAATCTCACATAATGTGTCCCCTTCCTCAGCTATCCTGAGGTCAGAGCCTCTGTGTGCGTGTGTGTGTGCATGTGCGTGTGCACGTGTGTGTCCTTACTTCCACTACATTGGAAGCACTCTCAGGTCAGAGCCTCTGTGTGTGCGTGTGTGTGTGTGTATGCATGTGCGTGTGTGCATGTGCATGTGTGTGTCCTTACTTCCACTACATTGGAAGCACTCTCAGGTCAGAGCCTCTGTGTGCGTGTGTGTGTGTGTGCATGTGCGTGTGTGCATGTGCATGTGTGTGTCCTTACTTCCACTACATTGGAAACACTCTCAGGTCAGAGCCTTTGTGTGCGTGTGTGTGCGTGTGCATGTGCGTGTGTGCATGTGCATGTGTGTGTCCTTACTTCCACTACATTGGAAACACTCTCAGGTCAGAGCCTTTGTGTGCGTGTGTGTGCGTGTGCATGTGCGTGTGTGCATGTGCATGTATGTGTCCTTACTTCCACAACATTGGAAGCACTCTCAGGTCAGAGCCTCTGTGTGTGCGTGTGTGTGTGTGTGTGTGCATGTGCGTGTGTGCATGTGCATGTGTGTGTCCTTACTTCTACTACATTGGAAGCACTCTCAGGTCAGAGCCTCTGTGTGTGCGTGTGCGTGTGCACGTGTGTGTCCTTGCTTCCACTACATTGGAAGCACTCTCAGGTTTCCCAACATGTTTCCCAACATGTCTAACCCCCAAATAATCACAGAACAACAGTCCTGGAGTTGGAAGAGACCCCAGAGGCCGAGAGCTCCTCTAGTCCAGCCTATGCTTCATTAGAGTCCCCTTTATATCATCCCCGAAGTGGTCAGTCTTCTATCTCTTACCCAAAGACTTACGGAAAAAAGGAACCTTTTTGAACCTCTTGAAATAACTCATTCCACTTTTGGACAGTTCCAGTTCTTAAGTTTTTCCTTATATAGAGCATAAAACTGCATTTCTGCATCTTTCCACCCATTACTCTTGATTCTGCCCCTCTAAGACCAAGCAAATGAGCCTAAGCCCTCATTCAAATGGCAGTTTTAAAGTACTTGGAAACAGCTATCATGTCCCTCTTTTTTGATTCTTTAGGTTAGACATGTCTATTTCCTTCAGTGAATTCTCATATGGTATGTCTTGAGGACTCTGATCATTCTCCTCTCTGGATCCTCTGTAGTTAATCAATGTCCTTTCTAAAATGTGGCATTAAGAAATGAACATAATACTCCAGATATGATCCAGCTATGGCATAATACAGTGGGACTATCACCTCCCACATTTATGGAGGTGATATTTCTCTTAGTAAGGATATTTCTCTTAGTAAGAGGTAGTGTGATATTGTAACAAGAATGGGAAAAGAGCTTTTTCCTAAAGAATGAAATACATACTCCTAATCCTGGCACTCAAGGCCTTGTGTCTTGTGACTCTAATCCACTTTTCAAGCCTTATTTTATATGACTGCCCTTCACGAACTCTATGTTGTGGCAAAACTGGACTACTCTGAGCTTTTTGTAGACCCTAACAAACTTCCTTCTATCTCTGTGCATTTGGGAAGATGCCTGTCTATGATGTGCTCTTTTCCCATCCCAATCTGTTAAAAATCCTTCTTTTTCTCCAAAGTTCCTCTCAGTTATCATCTTTTTTGTGAAATTTTCCCCAATTTCCCCAATTGAAATTGACTTGTCCCTCACAAAATTTTCCTTGAGCACTGTCCCTGTGTCTTTCTTTTGCCCTGACAAAGTTCTAATTTGTTTCATATTTATTCCTTCATCTACTTCATCTCTGTTACTGGATAACAAACTCACAAAGGGTAGAGATACCACCATTTTTCATCCTTGTATCACTAGCAACTAGAATGAGTCTTTGAACACAATATATGCTTGATTAGTGACTATTGAAATGATTTTTTGAAAGTATTGCACCAAGCATCATTTTAGTATGCTGCAATAAGTAGAAAGAACATTAGACCAAGAAGAGTTAGGACCTGAATTTGAGGCCAAATTGCCACTATCTGTACGACCTTGGTCAAGTCACTAATCTTTCTGGATCTCAGTTTTTTCTTCTGTAAAATTAAGGGGTTGAAGTAGATAAAATATCTTTGATATTCCTTTAAGTTCTAAAAGTTAGCATCCTCTGACATCCCCCAGTACCAAGCAGAGGACTTTGCATAAAGTAGGAGTTTATAAAGGGGTTGTTTAATTGAATTTAAGGGAAATTTAATTGAGCAACGAGGAGAGAGTTATGTATGTTTATGTGTGAGTGGACAGGATGACTTCAGCTCAGAGATTATGTCTCTCCATCAGTGCACCACACCGTTGGAGGAGTGTGCAACCAAAGCTAGAACTGCTGGAATACTTCCACTCTTCTATTTATCCCTGACTCCCACTCTTGTCTCCCTCCAAGGAATTGAAAGGGCAGGGGCTTCAGGGAGAGAAGCAACAGTATTACTGAGGAGCAGGGGTGAGAATGTTTCAAAGGAAGAGGATTTTAGAATCTCCTTTCCTAGTTCCATACCCCATCATCTCCTGGGAAGCAGAGAAACAGGTGTCCTCCCAGCAAGTCATCCCTGCCTCTACAAGCTGTATGTGATTAGCAATGCCATAATTATTGAGTGGAACAGATCCTGTCTGATCCATTCACACTCTTGTCATCATCATCAACATCAAAGAAGCCATCTCATCCACACATCCAGATTTAAATCATCCTAAAAATGATCTTATATTTAAAAGTTCTATGTGAAGTTGAATGAAAGGGAAAGAAAAGGAACATAAGAAAATTTATTTCATTGGTGGAACCCCTGAGCTCCCATTTTAAATCCTACCTCCCCCAAGAGCAGCACCAAATCCTACCTAATGCCACTTTCTGTTGGATTAAGTTCAGGACCCTGGACAGCTCACCTGCCCCTACAACTCTGCTCTGTGCTAGGTTGTCCATAGTGAAGGGATAAAGGAAGAGGAGAGGCAGGGAAGATACTGGTGTCAGGAGGTTGGAGCTCATTTACGTACAGGCAAATATTGGACACCTAGAACAAGGACTATATATTTCCTCTCTTTGTATTCTACAATGCACTGGAAATGCGTTTAATGTTTGTTGGGCAGCTAGGTGATGCAGTAGAGTGTTGGGCCTGGAATCAGGAACACCAGAGTTCAAATTTGGCCTTAGTCACTTACTAGCTATGTGACCCTGAGCAAATCACTTAACCCTCTTGGTCTCAGTTTCCTCATCTGTAAAATGAGTTGGAGAAGGAAATGGCAAATCACTCCAGTGTCCTTGCCAAGAAAACCCCAAATAGGGTCACAAAAAGTGGAATGCAACTGAAATAACTAAACAATAACAGAAAAAATATTTATTGGATCGAATTGAAATGGGTAGGTTTTAGTTTCCACCTTCATGATTGATAAGAGGTTTAGTTCCTTCTAGAAAAATAAGGGTGATGGACATGCAAGTGGCCCACAGACAGGCTTTCTTATTTTGCCTCTCAGATAAACTATATGCCCTGCCACCTCTCAAATTCAGTGCTCTGCATTATTTGAAGGCAATGTTATAAAGGGGAAAAATGCTGGAATGAGAACCGAGAAATCTAGGGTCTCCTCTTCTCTGCCACTAACAAGCTAAATTTAACTTCAAAAATAAAGCCACATCGTTTGAAA
The DNA here is from genome assembly GCA_028658325.1 of Potorous gilbertii. Lineage (NCBI taxonomy): Eukaryota > Metazoa > Chordata > Mammalia > Diprotodontia > Potoroidae > Potorous > Potorous gilbertii. The sequence goes on along the minus strand of CM053770.1, from coordinate 603,944,050 downwards.
AAGCATTGTATTTGGAGTCAAAAGACCTAACTGGAAATACCTTCTATTTCCAGAATTCTGTTTTAAGTTACTAGGAAACAATGTGGTGCAGTCAAAAGGGTATTGAATAAGGGGCCAGAAGATTCAAACTCAAACCCTGGCTATGTCACTTACCACAAGTATGACCTTGGGCAAATATTTCTCAGTGTGGTATGATGGGAAAAGCAATGGCTTTAGAGAGAGAGAATCTGAATTCAAATCTTATTCTATCACATACTACCTGTGTGATTTTGGGTCTTTTTGAACCTCAATATTCCATTATGTAAAAAAAGAGATTAGATTAGATGATTTCTAAATTTTCTTACAGTTCTAAATCTATAATTCTCTGTGGTTCAATGCAAATGAGGAGATTTTGGTTTCTTCTGTTTGTCCTTGAAAGCTTTGGAGGTTGGTCAGGTCTGCTTACAGAGAATGGGAAATATTTAGAGAGGCAGAAGAAGCCAGAAGGAAAAGAGAATAAAGCTCTCAAGATGTAAGGAGCCCTGAAGAAATATCATGTCTGTTAGGGACACTGACCAGTACGGGGGAGGGGCTGGGTTAATACATCAGTGAGTAAGTGATGATAATGATGGCTAGTTCTCATGGTACTTTAAGATATACAGTAAATTTTTCCTCAAGCAAACCTGAGGTAGAACATAAAAGTATCATTATCTCCATTTTAAAGATAAGGAAACTGAGACTTAAGGGGTTTAGCGACTTGCTCAAAGTCACACAACTAATAAGCATCAAAGCGAAGGTTTAAATCTAGATTTCTGGACTTTAAATCTAATTTATCCCAGTGTTTCCCATCCCAAGATTCCTTCTTGATTAGTTTTGCTCACTGTCTCTGATCTCTCCTGAGTAATTTTTCCTGATCCAGATCTGACTTTGAGTCATAATTTGGTCACTAATGTATTGTGGGATTTTGTTAAGTCACTTCCCTCTTGGGGCCTCAGTTTCTTCCTCTGTAAAGTGAAAGGCTTAGAATGGATGCTTCTCCCTTGCGGCCCTCACATTCTAGGATTCTGTGGTTCTCTGATCTCATTATTGCTTGGTCTTCTTTCCAGTCCTCCCACTATTCCTAGCGCAAGGGATGGATGCATGCAGAACAGTTCCCTTGCCCACCTTACTCACTGCATCAAAGAAGAGGAACTGTGAAAATGAGAACTGTTTATTTAAAGTTCAGGACAGAACAGGAATAGGGACATGGAGTCCCTATGCTTTAGCTCACAGGGAGCAGGAATGATGGGGAGAACAGTGACCCAAGGCAAAGGAAATGACAGGTGAAACCCAGGGTTCCTGGCCTTTAGTTCAGTATCATTTACCAGCTGCTCAGAAATCCACTTGGTCTCCCTAAGTCTCTACTTTTCCCATTCGTTCTGCCACCCATAGTACTGATCCCTGCCTTTGATGTGTATATAAAGCAAGTTCCCCCAACTGTTCTTTCCCTCAACAATTTTGTGATCAGTGCCCCCTGTCCTGTGACCCCAGGGGTTATGGGAATAGCAATAGAGCAGAAAAGAAAAGACAGACTGCATAGGTGCAGCCTCTGTATGTGTATGTGTGTTTGCATTATATGGCAGCAGACCAGCCTGCACCAATCTCAGAGGCACTGCAATGCAGTGGTCGAATTTTTTTTCTTCAAAAGTCATCTTTTCCCTAGGAAAGTTGCAGCCAAATACTTTCAAAAAGGGACTGCAAGTTCCCTCAGGGCTGCTAACCCTTGCAGTGCCAGGGCACTGGAATCCACATTTTGCTTCTGATTGCAGTTGTAAGATGGGAGTGAAGGTGTAGATTGGAGGAAGGGGAGGAATGGAATGATAAGGACTGATTCCCCATTTGAGTTGCTCATACGTGGACTGATTAAGGCAGCACTATGCCCTGCAATCCTGCCTCTTCCTCTCTGGGTAGAATTGCCTCTGAATTCAAAAAGCCTTTTCCTTCTCATTGGAGGAATTAAAACCTCCACTGGGGGTGTACGGAAACCCAGCCTTCTCTTCCCCTTTAGAGGTACTATGTACACATAGTTAAAGGAGTTGATGGGCAAGATTTGAACCCAGGACTTCCTGATTGTATATTCACTGACCTGTCCACTATGCCATGGAGCCTTCTGAATGGAAGAACATCAGGCTAAGCCTAAGCATTCCCCTCTTTTCCCTACAATTTTTCCCAACCCCGCTATGGCACTCAGAGATAAATTTCCTACAGAAATCCTCCTTTCTTGTTTCATTTTCATATTCATTTTGCTTATGTTGTGAGTTAATCTGCATTTTTTCCTGCCTTTAAGCTATTGTCTAAGTAAATCTCTCTTAAGAAACATTGAATTATAGAATAAGAAGACACTTCATTGGCCAAATAGGCTAACCATCCATGCCCCCCACCCCAGATACTTATAATATGTGGTCATCTAGACTCTTCTTGAAACTATGATGATGGGAAATCCCCAAGGCAGCCTATTTCACGTAATTCACATTAATCATTTGGAAGTTTATCCCAATGTCAAAATTAATTTATCTCTTTACAATTCCTACTCATTACTCCTTTTTCTTTGAGAATAATAACTCACATTTATGTAATGTTTCAAAATGTTTTACAATTATATCTTATTTTAACTTCTACCTCTGGGAGGTATGTACTATTTTTATCCCCATTTTACAGATGAGAAAATTGAGGCAGACAGAAGTTAAGTGATTTACCCAAATCATACAGCAAGTAAGTCTGAGGGCACATTAGAACTCAGGTCTTCCTGATTCTAGGACCAGCATTCTGTCCATAGTGCCACCTAGCGGTCTCTAACAGACATAACAATATAAGCTCTTATGAGCGTTCTTCAAATACAAGAAGATAGCTGTTATATTCCCCTTGTGTTTTTTTCCAAGATAGAGATACAGATTTGTCCTATTTCTTCTGCCCTTTGTAGTCAAACTCCCAATAGGTATCTCCCCTTCTCCTTCTCCTACTCTCTTTTTTCCCTCTTACAATCAGACTTCTGATCTTATCATTCCACTGAAATTCCTTTTTCCAAAGCTGCGGATGATCCCTTAGTTGCCAAATCCAGTGGCCTTTTCTCTGTCCTCATTCTCCTTCACTTCTTTGAATCCTTAGACTTGAGCCCTCTCTCCTTGATACTATCTTCCCTCTTGGTTTTTGGTACACCACACTCTCTTGGTTCTCCTCCTACCTAGATGACCACGCTTGTTCTGTCTCCTTTGCTGGTTCTTCTTCCAGATCACACCTCTAAGTGTAGGCTTCCCTCAGGGTTATTTCCTGGTCCCTCTTCTCCCTTTATACTACTTCACTTGGTAATCTCATCATCTCACATGGATTTCATGACCATCTCTAAGCTCATAATTGTCATATCTACCTCTCTTGCCTCAAACTCTGCTGACTCCAATCTTACATCTTCAACTTGCCTTTCAGAGATCTTGAACTGAATGTCCAGTACACATCTTAAACTCATCATGTTCAAAACAGAACTCATTATCTTTCCCATTAACTCTCCCTCTACTCCTGACCTCTAACATTGTAGAAGGCAATACCATCTCCCAGTCCCTCAAGTTTTCAATCTAAGGAGCCATCTTAGACTCCTATCTTTCACCCCCTATATCCAATATTTTACCAAAGTCTATTGATTTTACTTTTGCAACATTTCTCAATATGACCACTTCTCTCTTCTGACATTTCCACCATTCTAGCACAGGCTCTTATCACCCCACTGCTGGCCTACTATATTAGCCTGCTGGTAGGTCTGCCTGCTTCTGGTCTCTCCCTACGCTACTCCATCCTTCTATTCAGTCAACAAAGTGATTTTCTTAAAGCACAGGTCTGACCATATCATTTCCTCCTCTCTACCCCACTACACACACACACACACACACACACACACACACACACACACACACACACACACACTCATTTTCTCTCTCTCTCTCTCTCTTTCTCCCCCTCCTACCATTCCATTCTTCTTATGCCTTATTCCCCAATATGTACTCTTCAATCCAATGACACTGGCCTCCTTGCTGTTCCATAAACAAGATACTCCATCTTTAGGCTCCAGGTATTTTTTTTATTGTTCCCCATGCCTAGAAATCTTTCCCTCTCCACTCTACCTACCGACCTCCCTAACTTCCTTTAATTACCAAAGAAAATCTCTTCTTTTATCGGAAACTTGCCCTATCTCCTATTAATTCTAGTGCTTTCCCTCTTGTTAATTACTATTCATCCTATATATGGCTTGTTTGTATATATTTGTTTGCATGTTGTCATTCCAATTAGATTGTGAGCTCCCAAGGTGAGGAGTTGTCTTTTGCCTTTTTTTGTGAATCCAAAACTTAGCAGAATTCCTAACATAACAGCCATTTAATGTTAATTGATTTAGATATAGATCAGTTAGAGGAACTAGGATACATTCAAATATCTATTTATTTACACACATACGTATATATTCACATAGTTGTGTTTATGTGTGTATGCATATATGTATGTTTGTATGGGAATAATTTCTCTGGTTCCTTCATATAATATGGCTTCAAGCCCCTTGACAAGCCTGGCTCCCCTCCTCTGAACACACAATCAATCATTCAATCAATAGCATTGAATTACTCTATACTAGGCATTGTGCCAGGGACCGGGAACACAATGACAAAAATAAAACAACAGCTGCTCTCAAAGAGGTTATATTCTGTGAGGGGAGACAACGTGTGTGTGTGTGTATGTGTGTGTGTGTGTGTGTGTGTGTGTGTGTGTAGAACAAATATATGCAGAATAAATAGATGGTAATTAAATATGAGATAGGAAGAGAAGGCACTAGTAAGTGGGAGGATCCAGAAAAGTTTGGCATAGAAGGTGATATTTGCATTATCTTGGAGGAAATAGTGGAGGTGAGGAGTGAGGATACTCTAGGCATGGGGGAACAGCCAGTGCAAAAGCACGGAGACAGCAGATGGAATGCCATGTGTGAGGAAGAGAGAAGTTCAGTTTGGCTGGACCATAGAGTGCAGGAAGGGAAGTGATACATAATGAAGTTGGAAAGATCAACTGTGACCAAGCTGTGAAGGACTTTAAAATCCAAACAGAAAAGTTTATATTTGATCCTAGCTGCCATAGGGAACCATTGGAATTTATTGAATAGTGATAAGATGTGGTCTGAGCTGGGATTAAGAAAGATCACTTGAGCTGCTGAGCGGAGGATGAATTGAATTAGGGAGATGCCAATTAAGAGGGCATAGAAATAGCCCACTTGAAAGGTGGAGAGGGCCGAAATCAGGGGAGCAGTTGTATCAGTAGAGAGAAGGGGCTGGAGGATAGAGAGGTAGAAATAGGATCAGGAATATCTGGCAACCAACTGTCTATGTGAAGTGAGGGAGAGCTAGGAGTGGAAGATGACAGAGAGATTAGAAGGATAGTGGTAAAATGGAAAAGTTCAGGGGAGGGGAAGGTTTTGGGGGAAAAGCAATGGGTTCTGTTTTGGACATGCTGAGTTCGCTACGTCTCCAGGAAATCTAGTTCGAATTCTCCAGTAGACAGTCGGCGATACAGCCCCAAAGTTCAGGAAAGATACTTAGACCGGATCTAGAAATCTGTGAGTCACCTGTATGGGGATAAGGATTGCCGCTGTGTTATCACTGATTTGGGGAACTTCCAGAAATGGAAACTCTCTGTACAATTGGAGGTCAGCACTTTCTCTGTAACCTCTAGTCTTGGAGAGGTGCCTAGAACATTGAATAGTTTAGTAACTTAATTGCTCATGTATTTGTCAGATATGGGACTTGAATCCAGGTCTTAATAGTTCTAAGGTCAGCTCTCTGTTCTGTATGTCACATTCTTTTTCAGACTCATGGAACTGGGGTCACTGAAAGAGAGAATGTAGGGGACCAGGACAGAGACTTTGGTTACACTCATAGATAAGGGGGCTTATATGGGTGACGGTCTAATAAAGGAGACTGAGAAGGGGTGGTCAGATAGGTGGGCAGAGAACCAAGTGAAAGAAGTATCAAGAAATCCTAGAGTTGAGAATAGTTAGGAGCAGAACACAGTCAACCAAGTCAAATGCAGCAGAGGTCAAGGGTGACAACTGACCAAAGACTGTCAGATTTGGCAATTATAAGATTATTGATGCCTTTCACACACTGTAGCCTCAAGAAATGAACATAATATTCCAGATATGAAATGACCAGGACAGAGTATAGCAGGACTAATGCTTCCTTTTTTTACCCTGGAAGTCTTATCTACGTACATGCAATCTCCCTTAATAGAATATAAACTCTCTTAATGAAACTGAAGATCCCATGATATTCTCATGGTTGTCCTATCACATTGCTGACATATTGAACTTGCAATCCCCTATGAACCTCTTGGTCACCTCCTTCAATTTGTACATATAAAGTTGTTTTTTGAACTTAAGCATAAAACTTTACGTTTATCCCTATTGAATTATATCTTATTAGGTTTAGCTGAATACTCTTGTCTGTCAAGAGCTTTGTTGGATCCTGATGGCCATTCAACCTTTATATGTAAGTTTGATAAGCGTGACCCTTATACCTTCGTCTGTGTCATTGATTAAAAAATGGTAGACAGCACAGATCCCTGGGGCACTCCACTGAAGATCTGCTAGGATGACACTGAACCAGTACTCCTTAAATCCAGTCATTTGAAAAATTCCAATTCCATCTAATTGCATGAATATCTATTTATTAAAGTATCTTGTGGAAAAGATAGAGGAATGCCATTTCCAGTGTCATTTTCCCTGATAGACAATACAGGAGCAAACCTGTAAAGATCCTCCTTTCAGCTCTTAACGAGAGGACCTAAATTCCAGTCCCAACTCTGCTATTATGCTAATTAACCTTAGGCAAGTTGATTAACCATACTGGGTCTTGATTTTCTCAAATGAGAAGGTAAAATGAGAGGGGCCTTAAAGTCCTTTTCGGTTCCAGATCTTTAGTGGGTACACATTTTGGTGGGTACATGGTGGGTACGATCTTTTGATGGGTACATCAAGTTGTAAAAATGAGTTTTAGCCAGGAGTTTAGGGCAAACAAGTAATCCATAAGGAAAAGACAGACTACTTTTTTCCCTTTCTCTTCCTTCTATGGTGGTTTTCCTTGGTGCTCTGTTTCTGTAGGCAGATTCTTGTTTGTTCTTTGCTGAGTGATGCAGGGAGTGGAGAAGGTGACTTAGGAGGAGGGCTGGGGAAATGGGCCCAGAGGCTATCCCACTTTTCAATTAATAATAGCTCATATTTCTATAGCACTTCAAGATTTACAAAATACTTTTTCTCATAACAATCTTGTGAGACAGATATCATTATCTCCATTTTACATATGAGTAAATGGTCAAATGATATACCCTAGGTCACATAGCTAATAAAAGTTGGAACCAAGATTCAAAGCCATGCCTTTAAGCTCCAATCTCAGAATTCTTCATTATACAATGGTGCATCCCAATGACTACCATTTTGGCTCTAGAGTCATTTTTCAAATGCCTTTGCAAGGGTGTTTTCAGCATTCATCCTCTCCCTCCCTCCACTTCCAACCTACTTCCCCAAACCTTTGGCACTGGGCATTTATTGAGCACAGCAGATGGTCCTGCCCCTCCCCATTCCAGGGCCTCTGAGCCAGGTTGAAAAAAGAGGACAGAGGGGAGAGGTGCTTCTAGCCCATCTGCCATGCAGGTTACCATCCTCAAAACTAAAGTTAAATACTTGGGAGAACCAGGAGCTTGTAGGCTGACCGGATGAGAGCCGCTATTTCTAGGTCCCCTCTCTGTCTCCTGACTTAGTTCCTGACTGTAAGTGGGGCTGGGAGGTAGGCTAGGACTGGGCCAGGGACCAGAGTGAGACTCTAGGGGCCTGAGTCTGGCACTTGGTCTTTCATTTGCAGCAAATTTACACTCTGAGAGAAACTGCCCTGCTTGTTATATTTCCATCAAAGCCCAAATCTACAAAGGAAGCAGAGGCTTAAGGAGATAACTTATGTGCAGGATGGTGGCCAGCCCCTCTCCACTGAGAACAGGACCATTGGGATTCAACTGAGAATATAGTGAGAATTCCAAAAATTCAAGGCAAGACATAGGGAGGACATTCCCGATAGCTAATTATGTTTACAAGGTATCTGCTGTCACTAATCCATCACTTCATTTGATTTTTATAAAATATCTGTATGGCAGGGTAAGTTTTATTATGTCCTTCCAAAAGATCAGGAAACCAGGACTCATAAAGATAAAGCAACTTGCCTACGTTTACACAGTTAGTAAGTTGTAAAACCCTGGTTCCTTCTAGGCTTTAAATAGAAATTGACATTGTTATTGCCATTGGTGTTAGTGGTCTTAAAGTATAGGAAAGGTGCTCCCTCAGCCCTCAGTTAGAGATGCTTTATATGGTTTGACTGTAGCCTTACAAACTTAGCAAATGAAAGGTCTTTCCCTCATTTTTCGCTTTTCCCCAGGCTTGGTGGCTCCCAGCTCTTTGTCCCTTCTTACCAGATTTTCAAATTCATTGTTCATGAACTTGAAAATTCCTTTATCTGAACATAATCTGCTGCTATCCCAACTTGTGCCCTGCCTTGTAACCTTTTACCCCGTTTTTTCATCCTCACTACGATTTCCAAACACCCAGTTCTTTCCCAGGCCATCATCTCTTTACCAGCTATACTCTTCTCATTTATCCATCTACATGCCATTGTGAACCAGTTCAACTCTACACTATCCTCTTCTCTTGAGTTCTGTGCTTCTTTATCCTATAGCCAGTCTTGCCATGCCAAGCCTCAGTCTTGGATTGTTCCCATCATCTTACTGCCTTCCCTTCTATTCACGTACTGTTGAATGAAAACGGAGAAAATAATGAAACTGTGATATACGATCTTAACTGGGCCCTCACTGCAGAAAGGCAATATTTTTATATAACTCTAGTCAATTCCCAATCTCATTCCTCACATCAGCTTTGCCAAACCTTTTAATCTCTCCACAAACCTCCTTTCTCCTCTCCCTGCACTTTCTCAGCTGAGACCCTTGCCTCATATTTCACTGAAAATTTTGAGGCCACTCACCAAGAGCCCATCTTCTCCCCTCTTCATTTCGTGTCACTCAAATGCTTTCTATCACCATCTCCTCATTTATCACTATCTCACACAGAGGGTGGCCCTTCTCCTTACCCAAGAAAATTCTGCACAAGTGACTTTTCTATCTTGACTTCTGAAGCAGTGTCTTCTCTCTCATCCCACTCTCATCAGATTTTAATCTCTTTCTGTCTACTAGCTAATTCCCTATTGTGTACAAACAGACATCCTCAAAAAACCTTTTCTTGATCGATACATTCCCACTAGCTATAGTCCTATCCTTATTTTCTTGGGAAACTCCTTTTGAAGGACATCTATAATCAGTGTCTCCACATTTCTTCCTCTTGCTCTCATCTTAACTCTACAGTTTGGTTTATGACCACCTCATTCAAATGTCATCATTCTCTCCAAAGTTTCCAAATGATCTCTTAACAGACCAATCCAAAGGCCTGTTTCCCCAATCCTTATCCTTCTTGATTTCTCTGCAGTCTTTGTTCCTGTTCATCATTCTCTTATCCTCGATATTCTTCTCTCTAGGTTTTCACGATCGCTCTCTTCTTACCAGTCTGACTACTCCTCAGTCTCTTTCACTAGACCATGTATAACCCTGGCCTCTTGAAGTGGTTTACTTCACTCATCTGAGCCTCATTTAGGATTGTACTACTGCAGATGACTTCTAAGGTCCCTTTTAGCTCTGAATCTATGACCCTTTAATTCTAAGAGATACTTGTTACATTTCCCAAATCATAATGAGGCAACAAAACTATTAAAAAAGAGCTAAGTAAGGGGATGAGAATCTGAAGTCCAACTACTCCATAGATCCCTCATTAAACCAAACTTTTAAATTCCTTTTCATGCTTCACTCAGGACAAAGGACTATACAGATCCAACTACTGCTTCCCCCAAAGAGAGAAAGAGCATCATGGGGAATGTATTCTGGCTGTCCCAACTGCAATGCCAGATTTAGAATTACTGGTATCATTAGCCTGGAGAAGTTATTTGAAAGAGATGAATCACTTGACCTTCTTCCCCAGCTCACTCATCATCACTTTGGATTAGGGAAGGTTGCTTTTTTCCTCTGAGTCAGGCCCATCTATTTGCCTGTTTCTGTGTTTCATAATTATGAATGGGGACAGTTCACTTCCCCCAAACAACTGTATCTTGCCATCAATAAAAATCATTCACAGCTGGGCTCTATTACAAGACAGAGACCACATCACCTGATAGAGGGATTTCTGTACATTGACTGCATTTTTTCATCACAATCCTCCATCAGTCTTCTACTCTGACACCTTCTTTCTGATCCTTACTGGCAGAGAGAACAAATTCAGTGAAAACATGACATAGTCAATGGCCTTTCCCCACACATCCCTGTAGATCAAAGAAGTACTGTTCATTGTTTCTTTGGGACCAGAATGTTTGAGTCTCTAGCAGCGGTTGCAATTATTTCCTGGAACTAAAGCATACCTCATAAGATTTTAATAAAATTTTAGAGATAGAAGAGACCTTGGTGGTCATCTATTCCAGCCTCCCACCTTGTATAGAAATATCCTCCAAAAGGACCTTGTCAGGTGGTCATCTAGCTTCTATTTGAAAGAACTCCAGTGATGGAGAGGTTACAAGCTCATCAAGTAGCCCATGCCATTGTTGAACAGCTCTCATTATTAGAGAGTTCTTCCTTATAAAGAAACAAAATCTACCTTTCTGAAACTTCTTGCTGGTCTTATGGGACCCACTGATCCTACTTCTGTTCTCTGAAGCTTCATAGAATGTATATAGTCCTCCTCCCATAGATAGCCTAAATATCTGAAGATAGTGATTGTGTTCCTCTTGTTTCCTCTTCTCTAAGCAAAATATCTTCCATTCTTCCAACCAGTTTTTACATGGGATAGTCTCTAGTCCACTCACCAAACTAGCCATCCTCCTCTGCACAGGCTCCAGCTTGTCAATAAAATTTTGCTCAATGTGTGATGGCCAAAACTGAACACAAAACTCCAGATGTGATTTGGCCAGGGCCCAGTATGATTGGACAATTATCTTGTTTGTTCTGTGCATGTTTCTATTAATGAAACCTAAGATTATGTTAATTTTTACTAGTTACATCATGTCATCCACTCATATTGAACCTATAGCCAACTAAAACCAATAAGCTTTCCTTCATATGAACCACTGTTAAGTAACATTTCTCCCAATATGCACTAGCACAGAGGACTTTTTAAATTTGAGTATAGAGACTTATATTTATCTCTTAAACTTCATCTTGGTAGATTCAACCCAAGATATATATATATATGAGTTATTCATACAACTACATATCAAAGTCTGGGTAATAGATATTCTTCATCCATTTAACTTTTCCTGTGTAGATGGTTAGGCTGAACTCTTTTCAGTGATGATGGATCTCATTAAGGAAGCTTTGTTACATTGTGGGACTTGAAGCAATCATCACAATGCCATCTGCAAAAAAGAAATATCTTGATAAATTTTCTATCTATAAGAAATCTGAACATCCTCCATGACAGTGGCTAACACAGATACATTGACGCGTCAAAGACTCAGTCTATTTTTCCAATTTGTTAAGAGTTTTTATGATCTTAATTCTGTCATCCAAAAGAATATCTAGTTTTTTTCAGGCTTAGCACAGTGCCTGACACATAGTGAGTGCTTAATAAATACTTGTGGGGGGGTTTTCCATTTCTTCCCACTTTTATGCAACCTACAAGTGATAAGTATGTAATATATACCTTCATATGAATCGCTGACAAAGATGTTGAATGTAATAGGGCCAAAGACAAGAACTCTGGGAGCTTAGGCCACCAGAAACATTTCTCCATGTTAAAAAAACACATCCATTGGGTCCAGTCATTCAACCAACTACAAAGTCACCTAATGGAATTATCATCAAGTTCCTATCACTCCACATTATCACAAGAATGTCATGAAAGATGAGCTAGAATCCCTATATGCCCTCTCCTCAGTGTTTGCCTGATCTACTAATTCAATAACTTGTTAATCTGGCATGAATAATTCACAAGTAACCCATCAACGCCTATTGGTTACTGCTTCCCTTTCTAATTGTTCACAAACCATCAATTTAATTATGCATTCTAAAATTGTGTGATACAACAACTTTAAATTTAATATTTTGTAGTTTCCATTGTCCATTCTTTCTCTCATCTCTGAGAAGTGGGATGGCATTTAACAATTGTCAGTCTTGTTGCACTTTTTTCTCCAGTCCATCAAAGATCACCAACAATGATTCTGTGATCACACTCTCAGGTCCTTCTGGCACCCTAGAATGTAATTTGCCTGGACCCAGAGATTCAAGCTCACTTAGAATAGTTAGGTCTTCTGTTACTATCTTACTCCCCATCTTGGACATCTATTGCTAAAAGCAAACAAAGAAAAAAATCAGTGTTTCTAATATCTATATGAAAACAGAACTACTTGCTATCCAACCCCAGGCATATCTGCTCAGTGAGCATGAGAATGCTGATAAAGTATTAACATCTATGTGCAGTAAATATTAAGGACACAGTCATCAATCTGGGAAATGTAGAATTCTATAGGATATGGGAAGGAAGAAGTATTTCAATGTAAAAACAAAGAAGAAAGGCTATACGAAGGAGAGTAGGGGAGTTCTGACATGGGTCAGGAGGTTGGGTGGTGGAAGAATGTAACATTGAAAAGAAAGTGAAGAAGTTCTGAATATTTGAAACTGGTAAAAAAAATTCAAACAAAAGTTTGTTACGGAGTCAAACCAATCTAATCAAAAGTGATTCAAACTAAAAAAAAAAGGAGGAAGGGGAAAAATCTCCAATGAACATCCACCAAACAGATATAACAGAGAGTAGGCATAATGGAAAGAAGAAAGGTAGCAGAGAGGCCCCAAAGTTCGAAGGAAACAAAATCCAAGAAAGGAGTCCTCAATTAAGCCCTTGGTCTCAGACTCTTATGCATAAATATACAATGTAGGAGTAATAAGCAAGTTGAAATAGAGATCCTCATGTACGGAGATCAGTTTGATTTCACTGATAGTACTGAGGCTTAGTGAGTTGGAACCCATGACTAAAATATGGTTATGGAAAATTATGCCTTTTCAAAAAGAAACAGAATAGGTTAAAAGGGGTAGAGGTGGGAGTAGGAGTTGTGTATTGAAGACATTCATGTGGGGAAATCCAGAAACCACAGTGAGAAAGCCTTGTGAAGAACATTTGGGTGAAGATCAAAGGAGGTAGAAACAGAAACAATATTGTCTTTGGAGTATATTACAGAAAAGGAAAATAGATAAAGAGTTGAGAGGATATTATAAGTCATGAGTCAACAGCATGATATGGTCATTAAAAAAAACTAATGAGATCTTAGGCATCATGCCCAGGATTTGGCATGCAATAGTCTCACTGTATTCTGCCCAGGTCAGACAACATCTGGACATTGTATTCAGTTCTGGGTGGCGCATATTAGAGAAGATAGTGCTAAGCTGGAAGATTTCCAGAGGAGGATAGACTGGTATAGTAAAGGGCAGTGAATAACCTTGAAGAATACATGATATGAGCATTGATTGAAGGCACTGAGAAGTGTTAGCCTGGAAAAGACAGTACTTTGTGAGCAACCTCACTCTACTAGCTTCCCAACTTATTAGGTTATAGATGTATAAAGTAAATGGTTATCTGGAAGACCATACAGAATGACCATGTAAAACTGACCACAAGACAGCCAGCCCCTAATTGTAATCCAAAGACCCTGAGGTATGCTGCCCACACTCTGGCCTCCATCCCTTCCTACCAGATTTTAGCCTCTCTAGAACCAGACCACAGTAACACTTACTCATCATCTCCAAAACATGCCATCTACACTCCTGCTTTCTATCTCTAGCTCTCCTATATGGGCTGTCTTTCCTTTTTAGAATGTAAGCTCCTTAAGAGAAGAAACTATCTTGCTTGTTCATGTCCCAGATAGTGAGTACCTAATGTATGCTTTGTAAATTAATTAAAAAGCTCATTTAAGAGAACATCTTATCACCTTACAAACTAAAATTCTGGAGAGTCCGAATTAGAGATTGAGACTGGGGGAATGAGAAACAGCACCCCTCCTTGTGTGTACTGTATGCCCATGCTTTGCACTAGCATGGGCCTGTCAAAGCCCAAAGAAGCACCTAGGAAAATCAGAAAGCACACACTGGGGCCCCCCCAACAGCCACATGTCATTTTGTCAAGGGTGGTACCAGTTATGTCCCTGATGTGTTGTTGAATTAAAGCAGGCTCAGGCCACAAAGAGAGGCCTGGTGCATAGGATGCTGGACTTAAAGCTAGGAAGACTGGGTTTCAAATCCCACTTCCTATGCCTCATCTTGGAATAATCCTGGAAAGAGGAAAGAGATGAGTACCTTTTATGTTCCAGGCACTGTGTTAAGTGCTCTGCAAACATTATGTCATTTAATTCTCATGATAGCGCCTAGTTCTCTCTAGATTGTCATAGGTGCTAGTAGTATCTTCATTTTACAGGTGAGTAAAAGGAAGTGGACAAAAGTTAAGTGACTTGCCCAGGGTCACTGAACTAGTAAATGTCTGAGTTTGGATTTGAACTCAGGTTTTCCTGATTCTAGGCCCAACACTCTTCACTGTGCCACCTAGCTTCCTCCCTGGGCAAGTCACTTAACTTCTTTGGGCCTCAGATTCCTCCCCTCCCCCCAAACCCCCCATAAAATGAGAAGGTTGAATTCTTTGACCTATGGGGTAGCTTCCAGAGTTAAATCTATGATTCTAAAAAATCCTACAACTGCACCAACATCTGTATATTAGGAATTAGTTTAATGAATTACCTAATGTAGACAAACCATCTGACCTCTTAGCTCCCCAAGCAGCTCTTAAGACTGTAGATTTCCTCTAAGATTGCCACAGTTTATCCCATATTTATCTTGTTTGTAGAAAGTATATAGTCTCCCCATTATTAGACCATGAGCTTGAGAGTAGGGACTTTGAGAGGGGGACTTTGTAAATATCTCCAGCACTCAGCACAGTGCCTAGCACATTAGGTAGGTGCTTAATAAATGATTATTGATTTGACTGAATTGGCCCATCTGCACCCATGGAGAGTGTTTCCATCCTGGGAGTTCCACAGATCCAAACCACTCTATCATTCTCCCCTAAGAAATTAGAATAGGTATTTGCTTTGCTTCATTTCCATGCTGAAAGCAAGTACAGCATTTTTCACTAAGGTACAGAATTTGGATGTTGGAAGGGACTGATCATCATTCCCACCACCCTTGGCAAAGGCTCAGCTTAGTTAGTTCCTGCCAACTGCAGAGCAAATGTTTCTCTTGCCAGTCCAACCCACATGCTGGAGAGGGCTAGGTAGGAGAAGGTAGTAGCAATTTTTGGTTTAGGAAACCCTGGACACTGCAGAACAAAATCTGGGCAAGCCCCACAAAAGATTATGAGCAGTAAATAGACATCTCTAAGAACCCAGGCTCACATACAAGATCCTGGTTACAGAATAGGGTAGGATCCTTTGCAAAGGGTTACTTCCTTGCTTTCTGAAAGATGGCCATATGTGTCTGCAATGAGGAGTTCTTTAATGGTCCTGGGGAATCTAAAGGAATTTTCACATAAAATAAATTCATCTTGGAAGAGTGGATAAATAACTGGCCTTGAGTCAAGGAAGACCTGGGTTCAATTTTCACCTTTGACACATACTGGCCATGTGACCGTGGGCAAGTCACAACCTCTTTGTTCTCTATGAAGCTCTCTAAGGTTACAAATAGCGGAGAAGACCCACGCTGATAGAGGGAGTTCCTATGCCAATGAAAGTAGTCTCTGTCCCTGTAATAGTAACAAGACAAACAACCAAAATACATCCTTGATTCTCTTATCCACCCAGGGAACTTGATTTCCAGTCTTTCCCTTCTGTACAATTCCTTCCTCTCCCCAGCTCCCTAAGTAGTTTGGAGATGGACAGTGCCTCTGGCTGATGAGAGACTGATTTCTTGGTTTGCAGGCTTCTGTATGTTCCTCTGGAGAGCCCGAGGGAGGCAAGTCACTCAGCAGGAGGTCAGGCAAGGTGTGATATATTGTGTTTACCTGCAGTGGCGGAGACCCTAAAGCTCGCCTGCTGAGTCCTCAGCTAAACAGCTGACTTTTTAGATGGTGAGCTCATTTCTTCCTACATTGGGACTGCCCTTCTCCTGAGAACTGCTAGGGAGGGAAGAAAGGAGAAAAAGAAAGGGCATTTTCTTAGGATATCATAGAAGTTAGAGCAGGAAGAGCTTAGTGATCAGAGGACATCTGACCCAATGCGCTCATTACACAACTAAGGAAACTGAGGTCCAGAGAGTGTAGGTGATTTATTCAAGGTAGCACAGGTAATAAGTGGCACATACTTTCCCTGATTCCCAATACTCTTGCTCTTTCAAAAATGGCATTTTTCCTTTAACAGTCTCATCTTAAGGGTTTCCTTATTATCTCCTCAATCCAAACATATTTGAGTAAGGTATTGACTGACAATAAACCTACCTTCAGGCCAAGGTTAATTTAGGTTGTGTGGTTCAGGTTAGGCTTAAGGTCTGATGGAAGATTTCTAGAAAAGAGATTTCACAACCACTTACAAACTTTTCCTAGCAATTCAAGAAGTGATTATATTAGCTAACCTTGATTCTTTCACAAACCCACTACTTTGACGATTAGCCAAAATAAAAAGTAGCTCGTCCTCCCCACCTTTTCCCTCATCCAAGTTCCTTACCCTGTCCTCAGGATACCAAATAGCACCAGGACCCTATTTTTCTCTATTTCTCTCACCTTCCCCCAAACCTTATCTCCTCAAGCCACTCCTCTCCCTTCTACAATTTTCCTCGGAATTTGTACTGCAAGAAGGAACTTGTCCCCAAGGCAGGCTGGAAGAAAAGAGATTGATTATAAAAAGTAGAGACAGGAGAGGAGACCAGAGGCACCAGCTGTCTTCACAACAGGGGTTGGAAGGCAGGCAATGGCTTAGGTAGAATCTTGCTTCAAGGCAGAGGAATGGGTCATGTGACCACTCAATTCTAATCATATTACTCTCCAGCTATGTCTATACAAAGACAAAACAATGCTTAACTAAAGATTGGAAATCCCACTAAGGTCTATGTCTTGGGGCAGGGAATGTCTGGTTTAAGGTCTGACCCTTTGCTTGATTGCTTGGCCTCTGAGTCCTGTAACAACAGGTGATACCTCCATTTAGGTCAGGAGGTGTGAAAAAGCAAAAGAACTCATAAGTATTTAGCCACAAGGTCTAAACTTGGTAAGGGTAGGGGGAGGTGCTCCACAGAGTTCTGTCTCTCTTTGAGTCTATTTGTTTCTGTGCCAGGATCTGTGCCAGTATGCGTTGCCCTGGCACAGTCTTTGGAAAGCAGGGTCACTTCCAAAGCACTAGTGAGGTACTGGGAAGAAGAAAGAAGTGGGAAAGAACTCTCAGGTCCTTTGCAGCTCTGAGATTCTTCATGGTCATGGCAGCTAGGTGTCAAAGTGGAGTCTCCCTGACTCAGAGACCTGAGTTTAACTCCTGTCTCACACACCTATGGGCTATGTGGCACTGAGCAAATCACTCAGCCTCTCTCAGTCTTCATTTCTCATCTGAAAAGTGGGAATAGTAACAGCACCTGCCTTGCAAAGTTTTGTTTTTTTAAAAATCAAATGAAGCAACATATGTAAGGCACTTTGCAAACCTTAAAGCACTATATAAATGCTACCTTTTATTATTAAGATTGTGTCTGTGAGTGTACGTCTGGTCTAAAAAACACTAATGTTGTTTGTTGGTCAATCATTTCAGTCAAGTCTGCCTCTTCTTGACTCCATTTGGGTTTTCTTGGCAAAGATCCTGCAAGTAGTTTGCCATTTCCTTCTCCAAATCATTTTTAAGATGAGGAAAACTGAGGCAAACAGGGTAAAGTAACTTGCCCAGGGTCACATAGCTAGCATGTGTCTAATGCCAGATTTGAACTCAGGTCTTCTTGACTTCAGGCCAGCACTCTGTCCACCTAGCTGAGCTTCCTATTTTAGTAGGCAGATATAATTAACTAGGTCCATAGTTGATTTTTAGGATGATTCCAAGACTGAGATGATTTGCCCACTTGGACCATCATGGTTCAGGAACCAGCTCATTAGCCTAGGAAACAAGAGAGGTAGACAAGGAGACATTGGAGTGGGAAAAGGAGAGGTAGGATATTCTGTGGTCATGTAGGGTATAGGAGGATGGAGTATTATTTACACAGCTAACCAATCAAACACATTCATATATTTACTCACATACTTACACATACACACTCATACATAGTAACACCTATTCACTCTTACAAACATATGAATTTAACTACATATATTTTGAAGTTCAGTTTCTTCCCCTTCTTTGTATCTGAGTGCTTAGCACAGAAAGTGCTTAATAAATCCTAATTGACTATTTACGCACAAATCCCCTATACAGGTTGGATAAACACAATCTTGCTATGTTCTTTTAAACATATTCAAGAAGTTATGGCTTACATTTTTGATTCTGCATTCTTAAGGAAAATAATTTGTCTAAGAGGAAATGAGTGATCTTTGTAAATGACCATTTGATGCAAAAGTTCCAAATGATGTGAATGGCAGAGAGAAGGTACAAGAGCACTGAATGGTGTGTTGGACTTAGAGCCAGGAGCACCTGGGTTCTACTCCAGCCTCTGACACTTACTAGCTATGGCAAGTCAGGAAGTTCTGTGAGCTTCAGTTTCCTCATTTTTTAAATGGAAATAATACCGGTATAAAAATAATAAATGTAGCACTGATTTTTGTTATGAGTTTCAAATGTGGTAATGTGTGGGAAGTACTTTGCAGACCCTAAAGATACCAAATGGAAACACCAACTGTTTGTATTACTAATTATTTTGAATTCAAGGCAAAGAGGAAATCAATTGGAGAGGAAACTGAATTTAGGGGAAAAATACAATCCTGGAGTTTCATTCCACTGGTAAAGGGACAGGTTGAATTCCTCTTAAACCCTCTTTTGGCAGCTATGTGATTGAGAGAAAGGTAGTTTACTCTTGGAGCCAAAAGTCAGGTAAAGAATCTGTAGTTAGGGAAAATATTCTGGCTGAGTGAGAAATCTTATTGCCATGAAAGGACTTTTAGGGATGGAGTAGCAGTTCAGTAAAATTTGGAATTTGAATAACTATCTGCAAAATTTGTCTCTGTCAATTACAGTCTTTGTGACCTTGGACAAGTCATGTAACCTCAGTGGGCCTCAGTTTTCTCATCTGTAAAGCTGAAGGGTTATATTAGATGATTAGACAGCTAGATGACATACTAGATAAAGCAGTAGGCTTGGAGTCAGGAACACTTACTAGCTGTATGACTGGCAAATCATTTAACCTTGTTTACCTCAGTTTCTTCACCTGTAAAATGAGCTAAAGAAGGAAATGACAAACCACTCCTGTACCTTTGCTAATAAAATCCCAAATGGGGTCACAAAGAGTTGGACATGACTGAAATGACTGAACAACATTAGATGATCTTTCATCTCTAAATCTATGACCTTTCAAGTTTATGAAAAACTTCAGTGGGGGGTTTATACTTTGTGAAGTTCATAAAAGGCTTAGTTAAGAAATTAGGATTTTATTCAAGCCTTAGGAAAGGCAAAGTTAGATTAAGCAATGATTGATAATAGTTAGACAGTAGCTAGATATCTATATTTCCTTAAATCTTCTTCTACTGTAATTTGTGTGATGTCAAGTCCACAAGCATTTATTAAATGCTTACTGTATGTATGACAGGAACTGTGCTAAACTTCATAATCTTTTGAAAGATTAAGGGGCATAATTTTTAGGAAACTGGAAATTAATAATACTGGTTACCACTTATATTTAGCTATTTCTAGTAAAGACTTTTTAAGTTTTCATTCTTTAATAGTTTAAAATGTTATATTTTAATTCAGTAGAATAGCATGCTACTTTCCCATTCAGTTAATTGTGCCTGTTAGGATCCTGGTACTTTGGTGCTTAAGGCCAATAACCAAGGCACCATTGTGATCATTAAGGTAACATCATCTAATTTCTAGCTAAGAACCTGAAGAAGAGTAGACCCATGAGAAGTCTTGTAAACCAAACCATGGCACAACAACATGTTGTACATAAGCAAATATTTTCATACATTTGGATGCACTCATGTATACGTGCCAAACTCATATATTCAAACATACATGATAAAAGAGACATGTAGCACAGATAGATAGATATAGGAGGGAGATACTGGTAAGAATCCCACTCCTCTGCTCAGGTGTAACTATAGGTCATGCAGCTTGTTGCCTAGAGGTATGAATAAATGATGCTTAGGTATTGGCATTCTCTCCCTCTGTGACTTATAAGGGATCTAACTGGCCCAGATCTGACCCTATCCTGAACTAAGGAACCTCTAAGACCCTGGTTGTTTTTGCATAGAGGGAGTTGGATAATTTATGAATTAGTCACCACTGAAGCTCTTTTACTCAGATGAAAAGAGAACAGAACAGAACCCAGATGTGAGGGATAAATAAAAAGGGCAGTGGTGGGAGTGGGGGGGGGGGGGAGAAAAACATAGCTCCTTAACCCATATAGTACTATTTTTAAAAAAGTACTGAGGAAACCCCAATATCTTCAGGGACTCATTGGCTGGCATCTGGGGCTAAGTGTCCTAGTGTATATGGGATGCTGGGAAGCTGGAGGAATACATGGTCAGTCACATTACTGCTTAGGGAATCTATATTTTGCATCTGACTCAATTCGTTTGATGTAGTAAAAAATGAAAGGGAAGGTGAAAGGGGTGGGTATGACCACGTAGGGCACTAAATCAAGATTAATGAAGTTCCTGCCACAATAAATTACTGCACTCTCTGGTAGCTAGTTAGTGGAACATGGGTCTAACCATTTATAATGGCCAAGTCTGGTTTTAGACAGCATAGAAGATGGCTGTACTGAGAAAGGGGGTTAACTCTTTCTTCACTGAAGGCTGAAGAAGTCAGAAAAGATATTTGATGGGGAAAGATCCCTTCCAGGAACTTTGAGGGTGCTATTTAAATAATAAAATCTAACCACTGCTTATTCCTGTTCCCTGCATGTGAATAAAGGAAATTGTATGAAGCATTCAAGGTAGTGAGGTGCCACAGTGGACAGAGCACTGGGCTTGGAATCAAGAAGACTCATCTTCCTGAATTCAAATCCAGCCTCAGACCCTTACTAGCTATGTGACCCTGGGTAAGTCATTTCACTTATTTGCCTCAGTTTCCTCAAACATAAAATAAGTTGGAGAAGGAAATGGCAAAGCACTTCAGTATCTCTGTCAAGAAAACCCCAACTAGGGTCATGAAGAGTCGGATATGACTGAAGACAACTCAAAACAACATGAAGCATTCATCTAATCAAACAGTGCTGGGCCTATTGGTAAAATGAGGGAAATAATTTTTTCAAGTACTCCATTGTGCTCCATAAATTGGGCTCTCAGAGGATCCATTTCCCTTCTCTCGCAACCCAATCTACCTTCCTCAGTTCTTCAAAGTCAACTTTATCCATTTTCAGGGCCAACTCAACTCATCCTGTATTTATTGACCCAGTTATTGGACTAACTCAGCTTACCTGCTCAGTCATTCAATCAGGACCCCTGTCGATTCTGTTAGATAATGCAAATAGTCTGACATAAGCAGGCACAGGCTCGGACTGAAAGTCCATTCATTCATTCAGCATTTATTAGGCACCTACCTCCTATGTTTAGAGAACTTTGTCTTTGTGGTACCGTGGAAGAAGTAAGTGCTAGATTTGGATTTAGAGGATCTGGGTTCATATTCTGGCTCTGCCACTCCCTGCATGTCTACTTTGGGGGGAGGGGTTACTTAACCTCTCTGGGTCTGGGGAGACTAGATAGGGGTTAAACCTTTTCTGTGTCCTGGACCCCTTTGGCAGCTTGGTGACACCTAGGAAAGCCTTCTCAATATTGTTTTTAAATGTGTAAAATAAAAGACATGGACTTACAAAGAAAGCCAATTATAGTGAAATACAGTTATCAACTGTTAAAGCACAAGTTCATAGACCTCAAGTTAAAAACTCTCAGACTAGTCAGTTTCTAAGATCTCTTCCAGCTCTGAGTCTATTCTCTGCGATTTAATAGGGCAGATAAGACAAATACAGGTATCACTATACCCTATCAGCTGGCCTTAATTGGCTTCCTGAAAACACTTTCACTATGTGAAAACCTTTAGGTGAAACAATGTCACAGGAGGCAGATGGGATTTGTAACAGTGTTACAAACCTGAGATACATTCCTGGGGAGGAGGAGGGGAGGAGTATCTGTTGGGGTAGTTTTTTTCAATTGTTTCAGCCCCTTCCAGCTCTGCTCTTTGCGACCTCATTTAGGGTTTTCTTGGCACAGATACCAGAGGGGTTTGTCATTTCCTTCTCCAACTCATTTTACAGATGAGGAAACTGAGGCAAACAGGGTCAAGTGACTTGCCCAGGATCACATAGCTAGTAAGTGTCTGAGGCTGGATTTGAACTCAGAAAGATGATTCTCCCTGACTTCAAGCCCAACACTCTATATCCACTGCAGCACCACTTAGCATTCCTGCTGAGATAGAGCAACCAACATTAGGGAAGTGCTGAGCTTCCCAATGTTTGGGGAAGGGGAGAAGGTGGGAATGAGGACAAGGCTGCGTTAAGACAGGGTGGAGGTGGGGGAGCTCTGGGTGAGTTTGGGCTAGGCTTAGTAATGAAAGGTGGAGGTCCTCACATAACTTAAAGCTGGATTTGAGTTAAGATGTGATAACCAGTGTATAGAGTGTAGAGAAAGATGTTAAGGGAGTTTAAGAGGGAGGCACATCCACATTTAGAGGACTAGAGGACAGAGGAAGCAATGGAAAAGACAGAGGCATGGTCACATTAGCAGGAGGAAACCCATGAAAGTACACTAAAGGAAAAGAAAGTAGTCTAATAATACTCAATAGTTTTAGTTACTGCAAAGATGCTGTGGCAGGTGAAGGCTTTCACATCTCAGGCAGTTCCATGTAATCTCTAATAATAGTAATACTAACTAATAATATAAAGCACTTACTATGTGCCAGACACTGTGCTAAGCACTTTACAAGTATTATCATATTTGATCTTAACAAAAACCCTGTTTGAGGTAGGTGCTCATATTGTCCCCATTTTACAGTTGAGGAAACTGAAGTTAAATGACTTGCCCAGGGTCACACAGGTAGTATCTGAGGCTAGATTGGAACTCATGTCTTTCTGACTCTATATTCAGTGCTTTATTCACTGTGCTTAATCCTTTAGAAGTAAGTTAGCATCCCACAGTCAGATACAGGTTCCAGTGAAAAATAAAAGAAGTCACTCTTGGAAGGTATAACTAATTATCTTCTACTTTTGAAAACAAACTGAAGAGAGTACATTTTATTTTAAATTTTGAGTTCAATATTCTTTCTCTCCCTTCTTCCTCTCCCCTCTTCTTGAGAAGGCAAGAAGTTGATATGCAGATTACACATGCACAGTTGTACAAAACATTTTCATATTAACCATGTTGCAAAAGAAAACATAGACTCCCCTCCTCAAAAGAAAACATTCCAAGAATAATAAAAACAGCTTTTTAAAAAGTATGCTTCAATCTGCATTCGGACACTATCCATTCTTTTTCTGGAGATGGATAGCATTTCTCATGATAAGTCTTTTGGAACTGTCTAGGATCATTGTACTGCTGAGAATAACTAAGTCATTCGTAGTTAATCACACAATGTTGCTGTTGTTGTGTACAATGTTCTTCTGGTGCTGTTCATTTCACTTTGCATCAGTTCATGTAAATCTTCCAAGGTTTTTCTGAAAGCATTCTGCTCATCTTTCTTATAGCACAGTAGCATTCCATCACAATCATTTACAAAAACTTGTTCAGTCATTCCCTAACTGAAAGTGAGGTGATCTCACTTTCCAATTCTTGGTCACCACAAAAGGAGCTGCTATATTTTTGTATGTATAGGTCCTTTTCCTTTTCCTTTGATCTCTTTGGGATACATACCTAAGTAGTGGTATTGCTGGATCAAAGGGTATGCATAGGTTTATTGCCCTTCAGTTGTAGTTTCCAAGAATTCCTCCAGAGTAGTTGGATCAATTCACAGCTCCACCAAAAGTGCATTGATGTCCCAATTTTTCCATCCCCCTCCAATATTTGTCATTTTCCTTTTCTGTCATATTAGTCAATTTGATAGGTGTGAAATGGTACTTCAGAGCTGTTTTAATTTGCATTTCTCTAATCAATAGTGATTTAGAGCATTGTTTCATGTGACTACTGATAACTTTGATTTCTTCTTCTGAAAACTGCCTGTTCATATCCTTTGACCATTTATCAATTGGGGAATGACTCATATTCCTTAAAAATTTGACTCAGTTCTCAATACATTTGAGAAATGAGGACTTTATCAGAGGAACTTGCTATAAAAAATTTCCCCCAGTTTCCTACTTTCCTTCTAATCTTGGCTTCATTGTTTTTGTTTGTACAAAAACTTTTAAATTTGATATAATCAAAATTATCTATTTTACATCCCATCATGCTCTCCATATCTAGTTTGGTAATAAGTCCTTCCTTTACTTATAAATCTGACAGGTACAATATTCCATGCTCCTCTAGTTTGCTTATATCACCCTTTTTGTTTAACATGCATGCCCACTTTGGTCTTCTTTCTATATACAGTATAAGATGTTGGTCTTTACCTAGTTTCTGCCAAACTGTTTACCAGTTTCCCCAGCAATTTTTGTCAGATAGTGATTTTTTTGCTCCAAAATCTTGCATCTTTGAGTATGTCAGACACAAGACTATGATGGTCATTTTCTGCCTTCTATTGTATACCTAGTCATTCTACTGATCCATCACTTTATTCTTTAGCTAGTATCAGATTGTTTTAATTATTAGTACTTTGTAATAAAGTTTGAGATCTGGCACTGCTAAGCCACAAGAAAGTGGCTTATTTTATTTTACTGGGGAGTCAATCAAGGTTAAGTGACTTGCCCAGGGTCACACAGCTAGCTTATTAAATGTCTAAGGCTGGATTTCAACTTAGGTCCTTCTGACTCCAGGGCCAGTGCTCTATCCACTGTGCCACCTTGCTGCCCCAAGAAGGTATATCTTAAAAGGTGGAGTTTAGAAGCAATGAGGTGCAGTGGATAGAAGACTGGACAGAAAGACCTGGGTTTAAATCGGCTTCTGATATATACTGGCTGTTGTGACCTTGAGTAATTCACTTCACTCTCCAGTGTCCCAAACAACTTTCTAAGATTAAAAATTGCAGAAGGGGAAATTATAAGATCATGGATAATCCAGTTGGAAGGAACCATAGAGATTATCCAGCCCAATAACATCATGTTACAGATGAAGAAACTAAGATACAGAGAGATTAATAGTGAATCATCCAAGGTCACATAAGTATTAATTGGTAGAACAAGGATTTGAACCCAGATTACATGACTCCAAATCCAGTACTCTGTCCACTCACTCAAGTGCATGAAGTTCCTCACTGAGAACACTACAAGAAAGAACAAGAAAGCTGTTTTTGTAAAGGTGAAGCCCATCACAGCCCTGAACTGGTTTTACCTGATACAACCTCATTGCCATCAAGTTTTTAATTTCTATGAACCAAAATCTTTTCATGCCAATCAGTTGTGACGTTATATATTTTGGAGGGTAAATCTATATGATGCCAAGACAATGAGATGGAAGTGAGAAATTAAAACTATTCCCTCAAATGATTCATAATCTGCAAGTGTTGGGCATCAAAATTAACTGGATTTTTTTTTCATCCAGATATTTGGACTATGGCTATGGCTAATAGAGACTTAGAATCTGAGAGGGGGCAGGAGAAGGTAGGGAGAGACACATGCTTTTTTTGATAGTGCAAAAAGAGCAATTCCTTGAGGATCACTGCTAACATTGGTCTTCAATAATAGCTTTATAAGCAATTCATGAAGGGAAGATGCCCAGGGAAGTCTCTAAGTCTGCAGATATCACTAAATAATACCAGAAATTTAAAAGCCAAGAGGATAAGGATAAACTACAGGGAGATCTCACAAAGAGATGAGGAGAAATATGATAGACAAATTCCAGTGTTGAAAAATAAGGCAACTTGAATGTACTATTGTGCTGTAAAAATGATAAAGGATCTGGTTTCAGAAACATCAGGGATAATTTGTATGAACTGATGCAGAGTGAAGTGAGCAGAACCAAAAGAACAATGTATCCAACAACAGCAATACTGTAAGGCAGTCAAATTTGAAAGACTTAGTAATTTTGATCAACATAATGCTCATCCACAATTCCAAAGGACTTATGATGAAATATGCTATCCCCCTCCAGTTAGAGTTGGTGAACTCAGAGTGAATATGGAAGCACATGTTCTATTCCTTCCCTTTTTTTTTTTTTGAGGGGAGAGAGGGACATGGTTAACGCAGGAATTTGTTTATATGATTATACATAGTTGCAATGGTCTTTGTTTTCTTATCTTTTCAATGGGAGAGGAGGAGGAAGGGAAGGCAGAGGATTTGGAAATGAAAATAAATTTTTAAAAAGAGAAGTAAAGCAACATATTTAGAGGAAAATAACCCAAACTACATATAGTAGTCTAATGCACTATTACCTATCAGTTATATCCCAGGAAGAATTTAACAACTGATGTGTATATAATGTGAAAATGCCTGATCAATTAATTGATTAGCAAATCAATTAATTAAATCTAAGAGCTTTACCCATAATATGCTGTAAATTAGTTTGATGATTGGGGGGAGAGACTATATTAATTTATTTTTCTCCTTGAATTATTGGGATCTTTTAATTTACACATCTATTGGCATATATTTGAGAGTATGTCTAGACCACTCCTGTTGAGAATCCAGAGTAAGTTAATAGCTCACAGAGGGAGTCTCATAGTAGGACAATGACCCCCATCCAAGGTCACCCTGTTATGACCTTCAGGGAGTGAATCTCCACCTGCAATAAAACCCCCAAGTGCTCACTATAGCTATGTGTGAGAGTTGGGAGCCTCCAGTAGCTGACATGCCCCTCACAAAGGATTTACAGCTCTGTTCTCACCACCGTCTCTTGCCACCTCAGGTTTTTCAGCCTTTAATGCATTTTCTACATCTGTACAAGATTTATTAGAGGCAGGGAGATTTATTTAGCACATTCATGCTCAACAGAGAAGACAATTCCTCATAGACTTCTGATCTCATTTGCAGTCAGGAGCCTAGATGAGACTGCCTGGATGAACAGGAGACTGTTTGCTGACTGTGTGTGTCTGTGTGAGAATTCATGAGGTTGTGATAGTTCTCTGAATGTATATGCATGTTATATATGGGGAAGAATATGAAAATTCATGTACATTCTTACATGCACATATGTAAATGTCTCTCTGTGTGTAAATATGGAGTGTAAGTGTATTCTTTAGCCCTTCACATTTTCAGTGATTTCCTTATGTGTGTTCCTTCCTCTGACCTAGCTCATTATCACCATAGCCATCCTGCTCTCTCTAGGACCCAGCTCAGAGCCTGGCAGATATTCTGCACATAAGAAGAGCTTGCAGATTCCTCAGTTGATTGATCAGCATCATTCACATTGCTATAGGCAGTGGTTATTCAACCTTTTTTGCATGTGGTACAATATTATTCTTTGCCATGAGAAGGAATCAGGGACTGCTACCAGAGAGCTGTGCAAGAATGTGTAATTATGATAGTAAGTTTCATGCAATTGAAAGCAGGACTGGAGAAATATGAGACACCACGCCATGCTCTGCCCTTGAGAATCATTGCTCTAAGATTTATGTGCAGATGGTAATCTCATTTGATCAAAGTACATTTACTATTTGCTAAAGAAAGACAAAAGGCTGTTCTTGTCTTCAAGGAGCTCACAATTTAATGGAAGAGACAGAATATATACATACATACAAATGTCTATGTAAAAGAAAGAAATAAGAATTTATTAAGCACCTACTATGTGTCAGGTACTGTGCCACATGCTGGGGATACAAAGAAAGGTAAAAGATAGTCCTTGCCCTCAAAGAGTTCACCTTTTAATGGGGGAGACAACATTCACACACACATACACACATACTATGTGAGTGTATGTATGTGTGTATGTGTATATATATGAAGGAAAGGAGGGGAAAAGTATTTATTAAGCATCTACTCTATGACAGGTACTCTCTAAGCAATTTACAGATATTATTTGATCCTCATAATAACCCTGGGAGGCATGTTTCATTGTTATACCCATTTTATAGATTAGAAAACTAAAGTAAACAAAGGTTAAGTAACTTGCCCAGGGTTACATAGCTAGTAAGTGTCTGAGGTCATATTTGAACTCAAGTCATCCCAGTTTTCTATGTCTAACTCTTTATTCACTGCAGCATCTGGCTGCTCTGTGTGTGTGTGTGTATGTATGTGTGTGTAAATATACACATATATGAATAAATACACCCTGGTCTTTCAAAAGCCTTAGAGTCACATAGCTTCTGTGGGTATATGTACATATACACACACATATATATATACATATATATTTATATATGCATGTGTATGTACATATAAATATATATGTGTATATATATATATATATATATATATATATATATATATATATATATATATATATGTATATATATGAATATATACAGGATGTTTCCTCCCAAAAAGCTGCACTAAGACTTTGGGGTTGCCTTGTATATGAATAAACAAGATACTCACAGAGAAGATGGAAAGTGGCTGTAGAGGGAAAAATACTAGCAAGTAAGGCACTGGGACAAGGCTCCCGCAGAAGGTGGCGTTTGAACTGAGTCTAGGGGAGGGTGAGTTGGGAGAGAATTGCACGAATGGGGTTGGGAGATGGAGCATCATGGGTGAGGAACAGTGAGTAGGCCAGCAGTATGGATGGATCATAGTGTAGTTTGGGGAGAGGAGCAAAGAATAAGTAGACTAGAAAGTCAGGAAAGGAATAGGTGTGTGAAGAGCTTTAAATACCAAACAAAGGAGTTTATATCTGATCCTGGAGGAAATAAGGAATTACTCCATTTATTATGTTGGTGGTTTGGGGGGAGGGAGGAAATCACTTTGGCAACATATGGAGGATGTTCCCAAGTGAGGAGAGACCTGAGACAAGAATACTAATTAGAAGACCATTGTTGCGTCACTTTGGTCATGTTCAACTCTTTGTGACCCCATTTGGGTTTTCTTGGCAAAGATATTGGAGTTTGACATTTCTTTTTTTAGCTCCTTTTATAGAAGAGGAAACTGAGGTAAACAGGGCTAAACAATTTGTCACGTGACACAGCTAGTCAGCATCTGAACCCAGTGAACTCAAGTCTTCCTGACTCCAGGCCCAGTGCCCTATCCACTGCATGACCTACATGGCACAATAGCAGACTATTGTAATAGTATAAATTGGAGGTGATGAGTACTTGATCTAGAGCTGTATCTCTGAGTGGAAAGAAATATTTTGGCTATAGAAACAATAAGATTTGGCAAATGACTGAATGAATGAGAATAAAAGTCAAAGGTGATGATGATGTGAACATGTTTAATTGAAGATGTTGGGTTCCTTGGTTCATGGTGACTTTGACAGTAATAGAGAAATCATGAAGAGGGGTGAGTTTGGGGGAGAGGGTGACAAGTTCAAGTTAAGGCATGTCAAGTTGGAGATGCCTACAAGAACTAGATCAAAATATCCAGTAGGCAGTTGGTGAGTTGAGACTGGACCAAAGACAAAAGACTGAGTGGATATCTAGATCTAGGAATTATCCTAACAATCCTGTAAGACAAGTACTAAAGTTACTATTATTTCCACATCTTAGATAACAAAACTGAAGCTCCAACTGGTTCAGTCTTTGGGTTAGACTAGCCAGTCACTGAAGTCTCTTTCCAAATCCTGCAATTCTGTGATTATTCCATATGTTCCTTGGTCCTCTTGTGTTATTGTAATCAAAACAATTCCTCACCTGATGATGGCCTTCCTTCTGGAGATGAAGCTATCCCAGAGTAGTTAGACTAACCATCAGAATATAAATACTTAAAACTTGTATGTATGCATTGTTTTTAATAAGATTAACCTAGCAAGATGACGGAAGGGAGGAAAGACTGAATGAAGATTGCTTTAGAATTTGTTGCAGTAAAAGTGAGTACACTGAATGAGGCAGTGTGAGGTGGAAAGAAATGCTGTCCCTGCCATCAGGAGACTCATTTTATCTCTTGTTAGCTGTGTGGCCTTAGTTTAAAGGAAGAAAGAGGATACAGTGAAGTATTAGCTGTGGGTAACACAGAAAGGGAAGAGTTGAGAGGTAGCTAGGTTGCAATAGTGGGGAGAGTGCCAGAAGACTTGAGTTCAAATCCTACCTCAGATAATTGCTAGTTGTGCGACATTGGGCTTTCATATCTTTATTTGTAAAATGAGGGGTTTCATCTCAGTGACCTCTGAGGACTCTTCTAGCTCATAATCTATGGTCTTATGATTTTAAATCTACAATACTTGGAAGTCCATATATTTTAGCATCAGACTCCTACTCTACCATGCCTCTCTGTTGCTGACTGCTCCAGCTCAGACTCATCTACCTCTGTTTCAAAGCTGATCCCATCCCTGACTAGCATCCAAAGTGCAAACTCACTGACCCTGCCTTGGCCATGCTCATTCCTGCCTCTGTCATTTAGTTCATACTGTTCCACTGGATGGGAATGTCTGTCTTCTTTCTATTCTTTGTCTTCTGGAACTGACTCATCATCCAGTACCCATCTTAATATAATTTCTTCCATGAAACTTTCTTCAGCTACTCGAACCCATATTGCTCTCTCTCTTCTGAACTCCATTGTCATTCAGAAGCAATATCACATGGTTGATAACTTAATTGTTTTCTATTTTGTTACCTTTAAAATAAGAACATGAAAAAGATATCTTGAAGGTCCCTCTCAGGTCACACATTCTATGTGCTCAATTCCTTCTAAGAAGGTTAGTTCTATCTTCTCAATGAGACTATAAATTGGCTAAGGCTAAACAGAATCTTGCTCTCAGTAACTCTTCACTAAATTCCTATTGATGATGACAAATGTGTTTCCATTTAGCCCACTGTTATGAAGAGTAATTGTTTAATTGCTTTTTTAAACAAAGGGTTTTGCCTTGATTATAGGCATTAGTAAATTAAACTGGTTTTGAATTTCAGCAGTCCTAGCATTCCACACTTGGGAGCCAGTATAAGCAAATGCATTTAAATGCTAACAGCTCTAATCAAGGCAGATGGTTTTCCTTAAACTAAATAATTAGCCCTGACAATAGAAGGTTAAGCAGAAAGGCATTTTGTGAATCCACTCATTGGTCTTCCCTCATTATAGATATTAGCCCATCTCTGGGTATTCACTAATGATATATACATGATGGCACATGTAGTGGTGGCAGATCAGCTTCTTCACTCGTAAAATAAGAAGATTGGATTTGATGATCTTTAAATAATCTGCCAGTTCTAACATTCTCTGATCTATTTGATTTTTCATTCTTCGACATTTACCAGTTACCTTTGATATGCATAACACTCACAGTTCCTCCCCTCAAGAAGATTACAGTCTAGTAGAGTTGGATAAGATGAGCACAGAAGGATAGAATACAAATCAAGATAGGACTTTGGTACTGTGACTTACAGCATTTCATCCACTTTCTCCAATTTTCAGGCTGGTCCTACCTGACTGAGGCAGACATATCAAAGATTACAAAAACCTGTGGCTTGGCAAGCAGCAGTGAAATTGGAAGGAACCATTCCTGCCCCTGTGAGACAGGTTTCATTAGCCATGGCAGGGAGGATTCTAGAGAATCTGTCAATATCTCGAATTTTGCCAGGTCAGTTTCAAATTGCTCGAAACTTAACAATTGCAATTGCACGTTCACACACAACTCTCTGCTAGTAATCCCTGATTCCTCCTCATAGTGAAGAATAATATTGTACCATATGTTAAAAAAAGTTCAGGAATCACTGCCTTAAAGCCTATAGCAATGCAAATGATGCTGATCAATGAATTGATTGATCTGTGACGCCAAAAGAGGGAGCAGTGGAAAGGAAGCTGTGAAAGCCCCCAATGGACATCCCTGTCCTTTCTGAACTACTCACCACTTTCCTGCCTTTTGCTTCTTAAAAACAAAAAGAAACAAAGGTAGCAACAAACAGAGACAAACACAAGAATTCAAGCCCTTGCCCAAGCATGAGCCCAGAGCTCCCAGGCAAGTCAGTTCCCAAAAGAGAAGGGCACAAAAACAATTAAGAATGGATCAGTCCTTTTACACTTATTTCCATGAGACTGACCTTGGATGTTGATTTTAAAGGCCATGAACAAGAGAGGCGGCATGGCCAGTTCACAGAAGTGGATTCAAGTGTTATCTTTGACATGTCCCAACTATGTGACCAAAAAGAGTATTGGGGCAAATCACTTAATTTACCGCAAGAAATTCTGTAAGATTTTGTTACAGATGAGCTGCTTATTTTCCTGAAGGAGGACAGGCAAGACTCTGCAGACTAAAATCCTGTAGAGTAAGTCAGCCTTAATCTGGCATCCATGAGTTCTCAGTCTCTCTCTCTCTCTCTCTCTCTCTCTCTCCCCCTCCCCCCCCCCCCGTTTATATTGTTATTGAGTCATTTTTCTGTCAAGTCCAACTCTTTGTGACCCCATTTGGGATTTTCTTGGCAGAGATAATGGAGTGATTTGTCTTTTCCTTCTCCAGCTCATTTTACAGATGAGGAAACTGAAGCAAACAGGGTTAAGTGACTTGCCCAGGGTTACACAGCTAGCAAGTGTCTGAGGCTAGATTTTAACTCAACAAGATGAGTCTTCCTGACTCCAAGTCTGGCACTTTATCCACAGGGCCATCTAACTCTGTGTTTCTGTGTGTATATATACAGACATGTGTGTATTGTGTGTGTGTGCGTGTGTATATAGATATGTATATATATATATGTATATATATATATACATATATATATATATATATACACACGCACACACATATATAGAATACACACATATATGTGTATGTATATATGCACATGCATACACATGCATATTCATGTGTATACATATATACCTATACATACATATATATTTAATTACTATTTTAATGCAATGTTTCCTTTGTCATCCTATATATTTTATTTTGTGCATTTAATAATTATTCAGAAACATAGGCTTCACCAGGCTGCCAAAGGAGTCCATGTTGTTAAAAATAATAATAAATAAATACACTATATATGTATTATATATAATATATACTATATATGATATAAATATAAATAATAATATAAATAAATAAAAATTAAAAGGTTAAGAATTAATTCATGATCTAAGAGTATCTCTCTGCAATGAAATTCTGAAGACACAAGGAGAAATAATTCCAGTGAGGAGAAAAAGGGGGAGTTGTCTGAAGAGATCAAAGTAGAGGCGCAGGAAACTCACCAATCAGCTTTGGTTTTAAAAATGTTCAGAAGATAGAAGGAGGAAAAGGTAATGGAGGATGAAGATAAAAGCACAGCATGGTCCTGAAAGAATAGTCAGGAGCACTAAAGC
This sequence comes from Potorous gilbertii, assembly GCA_028658325.1. NCBI lineage: Eukaryota > Metazoa > Chordata > Mammalia > Diprotodontia > Potoroidae > Potorous > Potorous gilbertii. The sequence continues at coordinate 603,910,393 of CM053770.1, read as the reverse complement.
TCAGAATGAGTGGAGACTGGCAAGGAATGCTGAAGGCAGCAATAAGAGATTTATTTCTCCTCATCTCTCTTCTCTCCCCTCCCTTCTTCTCTTATCACTCCCCTCCTCTTTCCCTCTCCCTTCCCTTTTCCTCCTAACCCCTCTTTTCCCTCCCCTTCCCTGTCCTCCTCCACCTCCTTTAATTTCCCCTCCTTTCTTCTCTCTTTTTTCCTCTCTCTTCCTGCCTCTCTTTTCTCCTTCCTTCTCTTTCTCTTCTCTCCCTTCTATTCCCTCCCTTCTCCCCCTTTCTTCTTCCCTCCCTTCCACTTCCTTCCCATTTCTTCCTCTCTCCTATCCTCCCTTCTCTTTTTCTCCCCTCCCAACTCACCTCTCCCTTTTCCTTCCTACCCTTCCCTACCCTCTCCTCCTCCTTCTTCTCTCCCATCTTTCTAACTAGCTTACTCATTATTTTTCTCTCTCTCTATTTTTTACTGGGGGGACGAGAAGGGTCATGTAAAGGTGAGGGCATTAAAATGCTCAAAGTGGTTGGGACTGAAGGTGGAGAGATGGCCCAGCTGCTCATCTTTTATATTGTTTTTATTTTCATTGCCCAAAATAATGACCTGTGCACTGGAAAGGACAGAATAAAAATGTCTAATAGGGAGCCGATACCCAAGACAAACATGAAGAGAGAAAGAAAGCGTGTAATGGCCCTTGGTGAACTGAAGTGACCTGGACCAGATGAACTACGTCTTTAGGCACTGAAATAACTGGGAGATGGGCTTGATAAGGCACTGTGATACTGGGAAGATGAGGGGAAAAAGGAGGAGCTGGAGAAGGGCAAGTGTTCCCATTTTCAAAAGAAGGAAGAGAAGTAAGTGACTTAAAAAATGGATCCTCCATTCTGAGCTGGACAGGACCTTAGAGGTCATCTAGTTCCATCACCTCATTTTTACAGATGAAGAAACTGAGACCCAGAGATGTGAGGTGACTTGATTCTAAGGGTCACAGCCAATGCTAGGACTCAAGTGTTCTGATATCAAATCTGCCACTCTTTCCACTGGGTCAGGCTGCCAGTGTTGATTGCAGAGAGCTTTCATGGCTTCATCAAGACTAGGTCCACGCTAGATCAAATGTACTTCCTCCATTTGAAAGGGCTATTAAGCTGGGGGACCGAGAAACATTAAACAGGCAGTTTACCTAGATTTAAGAAAACTTTTGATAATAAGGTCTCTTATGAAAAAAGATGGTGAGATATAGGTTGGAGAGTGGTACAAGCAGAATGATCTAGAACTCGTTAGATCAGAGGTTTTTTAACCTGGAGTCTAGGAACTTTTTGATTGTTGTTCATGTTTTGGCATCTACATTTAAATGCATAATGAGGCACTGCACATGTCCAGACTAACTGAGGAAGCATCTATGCACATAGAGGATGCTAGAGAACTGCTCCTGGAAGAACTATTATGGCTTATAAGGGTAGTGTGGCAGAGATATTCTATAACTTGTTCAAGCCAGCTAATCACGCGAAGAAGAGTCTCTTTGGGCACATGAAAGAACGCAACATCTTCCTCTCCCTACTTTGCCCAACTAAACTTAGACTCCGATTATTTCCTATACTCTGTACTTCTTATCACCTTCACATCATCAGAAACTGATTTGAGCTACTTGACCATGGCCACACTTTCCTCTGCTCCCTTTAATCCCTTTCCCAAAGTTCATGCCCTTTTCCCAGACTAGTTTCTCTGCCTCTCCAACATCCAAACCTTTGTTAGGCTGAAGAGATTACTTGGAGAGATGAGGAAGGGGTGTTGAGAGCAAGTTTCTCTGGAGATGAGAAGACAGGAAGCAGAAAGTGAAAGAAAAGCTGCTGAAAACTAGCCTCCTTCCACCTATGCCCTATCTTATTTAACAATATAAATCCCCAGGACAGGGTCCTTAATTTGTCTTGGCTCAGCCAACCTTGACAGACTAGGAGCACTCAGTTAAATGGGGAGGAGAAGCAAAAATCTCCTAAGATTTTTCTCCTTATGAAAGCTCTTTAGTTTCCAGTTCCTTGGGGGAGTAGGGAAGTAAACACAAGACCAGAAGCAGGGTATCGAGAAGGGCAGCCCCCAGGATCTCCAAGGAGGAAAAACCTTGAATTGAGCTGAAAGCTGACGCATTAGAAATAAAGGGGAATTTATTCAGGCAATGGTAGTGGGCAGGGAAAAGGTGAATTCATACTACCAGAGGAGAAGCAGGTTTCAAAGAAGAGAGCACATAATTGGATGGAGAATCAAAAGAAATTCTGAAATTGAATTTGAATCTGGGCACTCCCCCTTGCTGCCTCTGTGACCTCAGATAGGTTATTTAACCTCTCAGAGCCTGTCTTCTTTCCCTATAAAAATCAGGATTAACTCTAAGGTTCCTTCTAGTATTAAATCCTCTGGTTCTCTAGGTAGCCTCTGCTCTACCCAAATGCATGGAGATGACCCTACAAACTCACCATCCTTAGAAAGAACAGCACCACAGAATTCTGGAACTAGCAGGATACTTAGGCATCATTATGGTTAAGCCCTTCAAGGGTGAGATGAGGAAATTAAGGTCATGTGGTGCATTACCCAGCCAAGAGTAATAAAGAGTGTTCAGATTTTATATAGAACTTTAAGAATTGTAAAGTTCTTTGTTCACAATGGCCATGTGAAAGAGTGTAAGTATCCCTCTTTTACAGATGAGCAAACTGGAAATAGAGAACAAGTGCCTTGTCTAGGCTTGTACAGTTCCTAAATGTCAGAGACAGGATTTGAACCTGTATCACTAACTCTAAGTCAAGTACTCTTTCCCCTAGTCAACCACAAGATATTTCTAGAAGCTAAGCTTCCTCATTCTCAGACTAATATTTTTTTTCACTAGGCTCTTCAGATCCCCCTTCTTCCTATTAATGGGAATGGGATCCATTGAACTATACAAGCTCCTGCACCTTCTACTTTTTGACCTACACCACTGCCTAGAATGAAGGATTATGCTTTATCTATTCCTAAAATACAGTAAATGGCATCCGAGACATTCCTTTTGTTTTTGTGAGATTCTACCCTTGCTCTGTGGGGTTCAAATCAATGACTTAGCCTTCACTTTGTGCTCTAAACCAGTGATCTCAAAACTTTTTTTGATTGCATATCCTATCAGTAAAAGAAATTTTGAACACATAGCCCCAACATTTGTATATGGACATACTTGGGTTATGTACAGATATTTCTCTAGTAATTATGTAATTATAAAACTTGCACATAATTTTTTTTAAAAGATGAGATCAAGATATAAAAATATTTTATTTGAGAGTCTGGAGGGAACCACTGTAATTTACTGACATGATCAGACCTGGTACTTCAGGAAAATCACTTTGGCAAGTGTATGGAGGAAGAATTGAGAAGAACAGAGATTCAAAGTCAGGGGACCAATAAATAGGAGGCTGCTTCAATAGTCCAGGTGACAGATGATGAGCACATGGAGAAGGGCATTGGCTGCGTAAACAGGGAGAAAGAGATTTACAGGAGAGAGCTCTAGTGGTGATCAAACTGACAAAAATTGGCAACTGATTCCATTTGTGAGGTGAGAGAGCGGAAAGCCAAGAATAACATTGAAATTGTCATCTTACATGCCTGGGAGGAGGATAGTACCCTGGACAGGAATAGTAAAGTTTAAAAAGGTGTAGGTTTTAGAGGAAAGAAAAAGTAATGAGATATGCTCTGCCCACAATGCTACCCATCCATGCCTGTTCATCATACATGATTCCCATTGAAAATGAGCAATACTATCACTAACGTTTTAATCATTCTCCATGTCTCAAGTCTTTCCCTTCTTTGTCCCATCCTCTACAAAAGCAAGCACATGCTATTCCTAAAGCAGAGATCTGGTCCTATTCCTCCCCTGCTCAATAAATGGCTCCCTATTCCTCTAGGATAAAATACATCCTCCTTTGTTTGGCATTTCGAGCAGGCTCGTCTATCATGTTGATATCCATGGTATTAAACAACTTTTCACACGTCTAGATCTCATCTCCCCAAATAGACTATAAGCTTCTTGAAGACAAGGACCTTGTTCATGGAACATTGCACACAACAGTACTTGCAACTCATTAAATGTTGTTTTTACTTTACACAGTGGAAGTTGGGTAAAGTCTGTCTTTTCATCCTACTCTCTTTCCCAAGATGTCTGCCCTGTCTCCTCATCTGTAACCTAGTTCAGATCACTCACTTAGCCAAAAAGAAGTTAGTGAGTTCATGCTCTGGGCCCAGCAGTTGACACCAGTGGAAGAAGGAGAGCAAGGGGAAAAAAAGACGTGATTCCTGGTCTAAAATGATTTACAATCTAATAGCAAAAATAAGATTGGCACATATGAAACTGAGCAAACAGAAAAGCTAGTATATGGCCTAGTGCCTAGAGCTGCCAGGGACTGTTTAGAAGTCAGCCCATGGCCTCATGTGGGCCATCAGTGAACAGAGTGAAGGGCCTGAAGTCAGGAAGACTCACCCTCCTGCGTTCAAATCCAGGCTTAGACACCTATTAGCTTGTGACCCTGGGCATTTCACTCTGTTTGCCTCAGTTTCCTCATTTATAAAATGAGCAGGAGATGGAAATAGCAAATCATCCCAGTGTCTTTGCCAAGAAAACCCCAAATAGGTGTCATGAGGGGTTGGCCCCAACTGAATTGACTCAATAATAACAATTTAAAAAGTGATGTCATTGTATCTAAATCCACAGGAGACCTTAGAGATCATGGAATCCAACCCTCTCATGTTACCAACAGGCCTAAAGAGGATCTGTGACTTTCCCAAGGTCACACAGGTATTAAGTGGCAGATCAAAGTCCTCTGATTCCGAAGCCAGCAATTTGTCCTGGAATCATTCCTTTGTCATTAATTTTCATTCATTCAGGGTGAGTAGTAAGTCTTTGTCCCCATATACATAGGTATCCTGAAGGTAGGGGTGATGGTGAAAGGAACCCAGATTGTATGGCCCTCCCTATGCCCTACACCTGCTGTCAGTCAATAAGAGATTATTAAGCACCTCCTATGTGCCCCACGGTGCTGAGTACTGGGAATCCACAGCACAAAAGTACAATCCCTGCCCTCAGTGAGCTCATACTCTACTGGGGGCAACAACTGTAAGCATGTAAGACATTTGCAGGCTGAGTGGTAAGTAATCACCAAGGGGACTATCCCAAGCACCCACGTCACAATCACTGGCACCCCTACTGATCACATGAAGGGAGATTTCGATAGAGATTCAGAGATCAATTAGTCAATAACCAATAGAGATCAATTAAGTATTTCAGGTCCTTAAACAGCTGAGCTTCTTCCAGAGCCATCCCAAAAGCTGGGCACTTAAAGTTACCCTCACAGTAAATAACAACACAGACCTTGGCTCTCCAAGTCTCTGGTCCATGGAAGCTTTGAACTGGGTCCTTTCAAGAATGCACCACCCCCTCCCGCCACCCCCACCCCACCCTCCTCAGCCCCCACCCCCGCCAGGGAAGGGGCAGTTTGTGAGAAGACAGATAAGCACGTTGGGAAGGGTGAGAGCTAAGCTAGAGAAGTAACGATGCGCATCTTTGGCCAAGTTTTGGCCAACACTTATTTTTTCTTAATGCTCTGTTGCAAAATGCATGGGCCATTTTATTTCCAGCCTGGTGGAGGCTTATTTTCAGCTCAAACTTCTTATTACCTATTGTGGCTTCGGGGAGGGAGGAGTGGGAGAGAGAGGAAATGAATGCACATTTCCCTGACTCCATTAGCTCTGAGAACCTGTTTCAGTTTGGTAGGGGACACTTTCCTTCTGATTAAGGATATGAGAAAGAGTTCTTTGTCATCCAGAAATGATCCCCAAGAGACTCAAAATGTGCAATTGCCAATGAGGAACTCCAGCTCAGTGGCATTTCTAGAAATGGATATTTCTCATGGTGGGGGTAAGGATGAGAATAGCTTTAGGGAGGAGAGAGAAAAGGAGAGGGTATGTGAAGATATAGGTGGCAGGACCAGGAGGGCCCAGAGACAAAGACTGGGTTGCTGAGAGAAGTCTGTCATACAGTCTCCTTCCTGACTCATTTGTTGCCACTACCACTCCCCTCCTCTTGGAAGTCTACTCCTGAGGCCAGTTCAGCACTTACTAGTCTGACACCTTCTGTTGTCCAGCCCCATCTGTCCCACTCTCTTAATTTTTGCCCCCGCTACATCCTCTTGTTCACTCCTGCCCCTCCCAGTCACCCACCTTGTCCCTCACTACCTACATCACTTCCTCTTGGTGACTCCTTTCCTAATGAGAATTTATTCGTCAGTTCTCTCCCATCTCTGTTTTATCTTGTCTCTTTCTATCACCACCCTTCCATCGATCTCCCCCACGTCTGCCTAGCTCCAACCGTAGACAAACAGACAAACAGAGAACAAGTGAATGCAGAGAAGAAATGATTCTCATTCTTCCATCCTTAACACTAGGAAAAGGTTGAGTCTTCTAGGGGGAATGAGGAAGAGGAAAAGGTGGGTGCACGGGCAGGCTGAGTGTCAGAGGTCCAGTGAGATGAAAGATCATAGACTCTCAGAGCTAGAAGAAACCTTTGGGACAAATACCCGAGCAAAGATCTGTTCTACGGCATGCCTGGCAAGGGATCATCCAGCTTTTCCTTGACAACCTCCAGTAAAGGGAAACCCTGCACCTTTTGGGACAGCCTATTTCAATTTAGACCTCTCCAATTCTTAGAAGTTCATCCTAATATCAAGCCTAAATTCTCTTCTTTGCAGCTTCTAACTGTAGCTGTCCACTGGGGTCCCTCTTTGGCATGTCAGACCTTCAAATACTCGAAAGCAGCTATCATGCCTGCTCTGCCCTCCCCAAATCTTCTCTCATCCAGGCTAAACAACCCCAGTTCCAGCAGTAATTGATCAATAAACATTTTTAAAGCACCAGCTATTTGCAAGCACTGTGCTGCTACCAGCACAGCATAGAGGATACAAATACAAAAATGCATCTCCAATGTAAAGTGTTTAGGGAATACGAAAACAAAAATGAAACAGTCCTTGCCCTCCAGAAGCTTACACATTATGACAGAATTATGTACATTTAAAGATATATATAAAACACAAAGCAAATTCAAGGCAATTTCAGAAGACGTCATCAGCTGCAGGGTGGGGATTAGTAATGCTTCATGTAGGAGGTGGTGATTGGACTGAGCTTTGAATGAATCAAAGGGTTCTAAGTGGAAGGAATGCCTTCCAATAAGGGAGCACACAAACCTGTGCAAACGTATGGAGATGAAATATGGAATATCACATGTAGAAAAGAACATAAAGCCCAGTTCAGCTGAACCACAGAATATGTGAAAAAGAATAATATAAAATATGCCAGACAAAGATGGATTGCATCTAGGTGATAAAGGACTTCGAGTGCCAAACAAAGGAGGTTATATTTTATATTAGAAGAAATAAGGAACCATTGTCATTGACTGAGCAGGAGAGAGACAAGGACAGACAATCACTTAGTCAGCTGGAGAGAGGATGGAAATTGAGAAGTTCTCCTGGTTCTGTTCACTTCACTTTGGATCAATTCATAAAAGTCTTTGCAAACTTTTCTGACACCATCTCCTTCACCATTTTGTAAAGTACAATAGTACGCTATCCTATTCTTATACCAAAACTTATTTAGCCATTTCTCAATTGATGGGAGCCCTTTAGTTTCCAGTTCTTTGCCACTAAAAATATATATAAGCATATGTGTATATGAATGCATATGTGTATTGCATATGATATATAATCTCCTATATATATGTATCATATATACATCAGATATATATGTGTTTATATATAAAATCAGCCCATATATAACAGATATATATGTGTATATAAGTCCCATGTAATATTATATGTGTGTAGGTACATATATGTGTATCCATATCATATATGGTGTGTATGTGTATATGCATCGCTCCTCTTTCTTTGACCTTTTTGGGAATAGATCTAATGGCAGTATTGTTGGTTCAAAGGGAATGCATAGTGCAATAACTTTTAATTATAGTTTCAAACTGATTTCCAGAATGGCTAGACTAGTTCACAGTTCTGCCAATAGAGCATGAAAGTACCCGTTTCCCCAAAGCTTCACCGCTTGTAATTTTCCTTTTTTTGTCAATTTTGCCGAACTGATGAGTATAAGATCCTGCTTCAGAATTGTTTTATTATTATTATAAATTATAAATGTGTATATATAAAACTATAAATCACTAATTATTAATGATTTAGGACATTTAGGCTACTGATACTTTGGATTATTTCCTGTGCAAAGTAACTGTTTATATCATTTGTGGCTGTTTAATCACTTCAGTTATGTCCAACTCTTTGTGACCCCATTTGGGATTTTCTTGGCGAAGATACTGGAGTGGCTTGCATTTCTTTCTCCAGATCATTTTACAGATAAAGGAACTGAGGCAAACAGGGTGAAGTGATTTGTCCAGGGTCACACAGCTAGGTCTGAGGCTGGATCTGAACTAGGGAAGATGAGTTCCTGACTCCAGGCTTGGTGCTCTATCTACTGTGCCCCAGCTGCTCTTCATCTACTTTGATCAATTTTCAATTGGAGAACTTGCCTATATTTTGTACATACTTATATAGGTGCATGTTGTTTCCCCAAATAGAATGTCAGCCCTTTGGGGTCAGAAACTGATTTCCTGGAATGAAGTAAATGCTTAACAAATGCTCATGGCTGGGTGAGTGGTGTTGCCCCTGACAAAAGTAATGAAGGCAGAAGGAAAAGCAAGTTTAGGGAATCAGTTCATTTCTGACTGGGCAGCAATTGAGGACCTCTGTCCTTTCCCTCATCTCCAGTCCTACTGTAATCACTGTCTGTCCTCCTTAAGGGTCATCTAATCAGCACAACCTGGGGAAGTTCTTCTCTTCTGTTCTGCCAGCATTAAACTTCACTTGACTGGGGCTGGTCTTCTCAAGCCAGACTGTAAGATCAGTGAAAGCAGGAGTCTTGGCTTTTCTTTTTAGAATACCCTGCATAGTAAGAGGCAGCAAGGAATTGTGGAAAGTATACTTATTTTAAAGTCAGAAAATTTGGGTTCAAATCCTTGCTTTGTCTCCTATGCATTATTTGACCTTGGGTAAGTCTCTTCCACTCTCAGGGTCTATTTACTCACTTGTAATTTGAGGGGAGTTAATTAGAGATGATTTCTAAGGTTATTTACAGTTCTAACATCATGTATTACTAACTTGCTTTAAGACTTACAAGACAATTCTCTTACAGTGACCTGTGAGATAGAAACTGAGACTCAGACAAATGGGTCCACAGCCACTAAGTATCAGACAGAGCTTGACTTGAAGCTCAAAGCTCCTGATTTCAAACACAGTCCTTTGACTGTTACATCATGCCACCTCAATTACCTGATAACTACCTGACTCAGTCTGTCATTTAATCAATATGCATTTACTAAACTCCTACTATGTACCAGGTGCCATGCTAGATGCTAGAGATATAGAAACAAGAGTGAAACAGTCCCTGACCTCCAGGAACAGGGGAGATACACACGCATACACACGCGCGCGGTACCAGCAGCTGTGGAAACAAGAAAAGCCTCATGTTATTTGAACTGAGCTCTGAAGGGAACAAGGGAATTTAAGTGGTAGAAGAACTAAGGAGGCTGTGAATTCTAGGCAGAGGGTATAGCCTATGCAAAGGCATGGAGGTTCGAACTAGTATGTTCTGTGTCGGGAGCACTGAAGAGGCCACTCTGATTGATTCTTCCTCACACAATCACAACATCTTAGAGTCAGGAAGGACCTCACCAATCATCTGATCCATGCTGTCCCTGAACAGGAATTGCCTCTCAAGAGCCTCATGCTGTCCCTGAAAAGTAGTCTCAAAGTCATAGTACAGAGAGAACTTTGTAGACCTTGAAGAGCCTCAGCAATGGCCATCATGTTGATAGTAGGACAGGGCATGGACCTGGGATTTATTTCATTGGCATAAATGGGACAGAGTGCATGGATCTAGGACTTCATTGGTAAAGGGAACTCCCAAATGGAGGAACTCTCAATAATATTGGGAGTCTGCTGGAATACTGAGAAATGATTTACCCAGGGTCACAATGCCAGTATGTGCCAGGGTTGGGACTTGAACCCAGGTCTTCCTAGCTCTAAGATGTGTTCCCCGTCCACCATACTCTTACAATTTTATTTCAGATGAGTCAATATTTTTATTTTTAAAATTTATTTTCAGTTCCAAATTCTCTCCCTCTCCCCCCACCCATCCATTGAAAAGGCAAGTAATAGCATACCCTTTATTATATGCCCTCACTACTATTGGTAACAGTACTAAAAGTTAAAAAGCCCCATGTGAATACATGTTGTCTCCTCCTTTATAATGTAAGCAGAGATGGTATTACTTTTTTATCCCTAGTGCTTAACACTGTCCTTTGTACATAGTAGGCACATAATAAATACTTTTCCATTCATTCATTCATTCATAAATGCAAGAGCTTTTCATTAGTAACAGCTGCTATGCATTTAGTAGGTGTCCCCTTCCCTGGAGGTACTATAGAATCAATGACTCCAAAGAATGTCACCATGCCCCAGGGAGCCTGGCAGAGCAGTGCCTGGGAAGCATGACTCCACGGGGAGGTGCCAGAGACACTCTCTGTACCTGCTCAGAGAGTGCTCTGACTTTGGAGGAGGCTCTGACTTTGGATTCCCGGATGGCTCTTGGGTATAGAGTAGAGAGCACTGCGTCAAGTCAGTCAGAGATGAAAGATGGCTACAGAGGGATTTGGCTCTACACCTAAAATCCTGAATTGCATATCTGTCTCCCTCCCCTTCTCATGCTGGTGAGCTTCTCCTGCTGTTACGCGAGAATTCGAAGAGGGCAAACTGGAGATTCCCAGAACAAGATATTTTAAAATTTTTATTGCAGCAGCAGCAGGATGTAAAGTTAGACAGTAGGAAGGACTTGCTGCTGAAAATGATGGTTTGTGAGACACAGGGACAGGGGACCAAGGGAATTGGTAAATTGTTCTTCTCTAGGGACCACTCAGACTTGGACTGACCTGAAACATGAAGATTAAGGCTGGTCACACCCAGAGATAGAGAGAACAAAATGTTTGGAAGATCCTCAGCTGGACCAGCTGCGTCCCTGATAAAGACAGATGAGCCTGATGGCTGTCTGATATGGCAGAGAGAACAGTAGACCAGGCATTGTAAAGACTGAGCTCCCCATCCAAAACGCTGTACGATCTTGGACAAATCCTTTTTCCTCTCTTCAAGTAGAATAATGTTTGCTTTGTTTCCCTTTCAGAATAGTTGGGAGGATAGAGAATTATAATAATTGGCATGTATGTAGAGCCATGTGGGTTACAATGTTTCCCTCATAACAACCTTACCTTTCACTGCTTGCGATATATAGAGGAGCATATTGGAAGGAGCTTGGGTTCTAGGCAAAGTTTTACCATTTCTGAGCTGTGTGACCCTGGGTTAATCATTCAGCCTCATCTGTAAATGGGGACAATGATCCCTGCAACGTTTGCCTCCAGGTTGTTGTGAGGGAAATGTTATATATACAGGATGTCCCAAAGCTTTGAGAACTTAAAATTGCATTAAGACTTTTGGGACACCCGCATAAGTTTCCCACAAGCAATGTGGAGGGTACGAGGGACACTCTCTTGGGGAGGGGGGGCACTTCCTTCTTGCCTGCCCTATTCCTGTGCCAGTAGTAGCGGTAGCCTCAAGCCTGGTACGCCTCCTCCCTTTCAGCAGCACCCCACACAAGATGGCAGCACAGACCTCCTCATCCTCTCTCCACCCCCATGCTGCCATGACTTTCCCCAAGTCCAGAAACTGTTGGTTATGGCTCTGATGGGCACGATGAACATGCTCCTTTCTGATCTCCAACTTTAGTGATGAGGTACAGGGGAAGCACCATGTCCTTCACTATATAGTGAAATCTTAAGGCAGAGTACTACTGGAGGAGGGGTAGACTAGATCAGACTAGATTAGACTAGACTAGAACAGACCAGGGCAGAGATGAGAAGAAAGGGATTGACTAGAACAGAACGTTCAAGGGATCAGGGATCATTCTGTCTTAGAAAGGAGGCAGGTGAAGTCACACAGTGAATAACAGAGTCCAAGGAGCATGTCCCCCATGGTGAGGAAGAAGTCAATGGCCAGACATGCCCCATCTTCACAGAGGTTCATAAAGATTCTCAGTACACATGAGCTCAGATGCCCGTGCCAGTCTGCGCCCTCCTCCCGCACCGGGCCTGTGTTCACGCCCACTCACAGCTGGCCAGTTATAGCTGGTCTGGGACTGTGACTCCATGCAGGCATCCCAATGATGTCATTCCTCCAGCAGCCTGCTGGGGGTGGGGGAGGAGGATAGGTCAGGAAGGGAGTGATTGCTGCAGTCTCTGCATACATTCAGCCTAGCCTTGCTCCTTTCCCCGGGGAGGAGGAGACACCTGATTTACCACCCTGGAAGGGAATGCAGATGCCTGGGAGTCTCCTGAGAGCTGAGGGCTGGGGAGAGGGGGGAATGAGGGGAAGTTTAGCCCCAACCAGATTCATTCTGCTTCCTCTGGCCAGCCCCTAGGATTTCACAGAGGTAATGATTGTTAGCTCCTAGGTTGGAGGGGGTTAGATACTTCCAACAATCACACTGTCAAAATCCACAGGAGGTGGGGGTCCTACTACTCTCCCTCCTACCTCCCCTGCCTCCTCCCAGAAAAGTACAGACAACACAGGATCCGGTGCCCTTTGGAGGAGTCCCCCATGATGCTGGGGAAACCCATCCTTTACCAGAAGGGCTTCATAAAACACCTGATTATACTGATTATATCAATCTGCCACGGTCAGGGCTGAATATTTCATATACATACAATCATCCATTAGTCATAATCAATTATTTATCCCCAGTGAGGCCAGAGCAAAAGAGTCTGTTGAGTGGGGGTGGGGTGACAGCAGATACATATTTTGCCTGCCATCTTCTTTGAGGAAGGGCACTGAACTTCCTTGAGCTGAGGACCCTTCCCTCTGCTCTAGATTGACAACCCCAGTAAAGCACTGAAACTTTAATTCAGTTAGAAATGTGCCTCTAAAGTAAGGCACTGGATAAATCACCCCATTTTCATAGGAAGGAAGACCAAGGCCCAGAGACACAAAGTGGATTTAGAAAAATTGCCAGAACTGTCACAAGAATCCAAGTCTCCTTTAACCAAGTTGTACTTTGGGCACTCAACAACTGAAGAGAAAATCTCTTTTAATGAAGATTTCCAAGGTAGGTTGAGGCAGGTTGATTTAGTTGGGGAAGATGGGGAGTGATATAGTTTGTTTAATATTTTCACTGAGGAAACCCTGAGTAAAATAAACAGGCAATCCAGCTCCCAGAGACTTGGTCTTGCATGCCTCTGTAGAGATGAAGTATAGAGTTAGGCCCTTCAAACCCAGCATGGGAGGAACTCGCATGACCTCTTTAATATTAAGTCATCCTGTCACTTAGGATTTCTCCCTGCTGCCAAGGCCTGGGCTCCTGCCCCGTTCATTCATTCTACAAACAGTTATTGGAAACTTACTGTGTCTAACAGGAGACATGACCAGTGTGTAAGGGGAAAAAACCCTCTAATACACAGTAGAATGTAATAGGAGCCCCCATAGAGGTATAGAGTGCTAGAGGGGTCAGTGGAAGGGACATCACATTCAATTAGGAAGATTCATGGGGAAGGTGACATTTGAGCTAGGTTTTGAAAGGTATGGTTTCAACAGGAGGAGAGGTAATGGTAGTTGAGGGGAAAGGGAAAGACAATTTAAACCGAGGTGGGGAAATATAGGACATTGTCAGAGAACAATGAGTAATCCACCTTAACTGGAGCATAGAGTATAGGTGGAAGTGCAGTGGGAGACAAGACTAGAAAAATTGTGGCTAGATACAGTAGATGCTCAATAATTACTTGATTACGTCCTAATTTATTATATAAAACTTAGAATGACAAGACGATTTTAGACTTTGCTTGGAAAGTAATAGGGAGCCATTGAAAGTTGTGGGGATTGTTTTTCTTTTAAACAGAGAAAATATATGACCAAGGTCCCACATTAATATAGAAACGGTGAGTAGTTGGACTGGAGGAAGGATAGACCAGACAGAAGGAGATAAAATTAGGAAAGGCTGTTGGAATTGCCTGGGCAAGAGGTGATAAAGATCTGCCAAGCATAAGGGACAGCCTACAACACCTTAGCAATAGCAGCAAGAATGGAAAGGAAGTGACAAAATAATTGACAAAAAAGAATTGATAGAATTTGGGGACTGATTAGATATGGGGGGTGCTAAGAAACAGAAAGAAGTCAAAGATCATAGTAACAACAACAAAACCCGACATCTTCTATGTGCTTTAAAGTTTACAGAGCCCCTGGGATCCAAGCCTAAGTGGTTGGGTCCTGGAACTAACCAAAAAGGGTATGGGGTCATGGGATCAAAGATTAGCTGGAAGGGAGGGCAGCTAGGTGGTGCAGTGGATAAAGCACCTGTATAGAAGTCAGGAGGACCTGAGTTCAAATCTTACCTCAGACACTTGACACTCACTAGCTGTGTGACCTTGGGCAAGTCATTTAACCCCAATTGCCTTATCCTGGGTCATCTTCAGTCATCCTGATGAATATCTGGTCCCTGGATTCAGATGGCTCTGGAGGAGAAGTGAGGCCCTCCCTCACTCAAAAACAAAGTCAAGTGCAAGTCATGTCATTATTTCTCTGATGGCACGGTTTTCTTTGGCAACGAAGGACACACACACACAGCTGGAATGGAGCTTAGAGATCAACATGTGTGCTCCCATTCCTTTTACAGGTGAGGAAACTGAGGTTCAGCAACTTTAAATGCCTTAATCAGTCACAAAAGTAGTAAATGCCACTATCTGATTCCAGATCTTCTGATTCCAAATACAGTTCTTATGGTTACTGTATCACACTGCTTCTAAAAGGGGATTTGTTATGTGTAGGGTTGTTTTATGATGGGAGGGAGAAGGATGGGGGTGGGTAGATGATGAATTTGATTTTGGACATATCAAGTGCTAATGATCCAGCAGGAGAGTCAAATGGAAATACCCTATAGACAGGTGGAAATATGACAGGAAAAAAATTGAGAGAGAGGTCGGGGCTGAAAAAGATTTGGGCATCATGTACAAGGGGGAAGCCAGTGGAATAAAGGTCACCAAGGAAGGAGGGTTTCCTATAGAAAGAAGGGAGCCAAGGACAGAATCTTAGCATCACACTTAGGGTGTAAGAAGAGGAGGAAGTGCTGGTGAATGGAAGAGCTAAGAAACAGACAATTAGGAAGGAGGATCAAGAGAAAAGAGAGAATCCAAAAAGAGGAAATAGCCAGCAGTATCAGACACCATAGAAAGGTCAAGCTACAGAAAGGTCAAAGAAGAGGAGGGGCAAATAGTCACTGGGTTTAGCTAGTCTGGGAGTTATCCCTCAGTAAAGTAATGAAGCCCATCACAAGATTGGAAGGGGTTGAGGGACAAGAAGTGAAAGCATAGTGAAGAAGGGGAAACTCCAATTTTTAAAAGTTTGACAATAAAGGATAGCTTTAGGGGAGCACAAGGTCTAGGAAAGTGTTGGGATTTTTTAAAATTTTGTTCCATTTTGCATTGTTTTAGGATAGAGGATACCTGAGCAAGTTTGTAGAGAGAGGGGAAGGAAGCGTCAGAAGGAGAGACTGAAGATAATTGCTGACAAATAGATTACAGGTGGAATAGTTCGACTTGGGAAAGTGGAGGCAGAAGTCAACAGAGATGACGGAGGAAGGTGAAGGAGGCTGAGGATGCTCATCCAGTCAACTTCTGTCTCAGCAAAGTAGAAGGCTATGTCATCTGCTAAGTGGGAGGTAGGGTTATGTTTGGAGACCTGTCAAGAATGAAAAAAGGCTTGCAATAGTCACTCTGGGAAATACAAAGGGAATCAGTCAGAGATGATGAAAGAAGTACCAAGCAGTAGAGAGGGCCCGGTTAAATTTAGATAGCATGAATATGTAATGAACCAAATCACTAGAGTTTCATGATTTTGTCTAGCAACCTACGAACCTGAGTGGAGAAAACAAACAATGGAAGATGCTAAGGGGCAAGAACAACAGAAGTTCAAGGGGGAGGGAGGTAAGAGATTGGAAGACGCCAGCAAGAGCATTGTTGAGATGTTTGGCTGTGTATGTAAGGTAAAGTCATAAAGAGGCTGCTGGTCTTGGGGGAAAGGGAGAAATTACACTGTAGGTCATGCTGCAGAACGAATTTAGTAGAAGTGAGAGAGTGGGAAAGAAGAAAGAGAAGAAAGTTATGATGAGAGGAAATTTGAGAATTATAAAATTATTATATAGGCCAAAGTGGCTGTTCTCCATCTCCTCCAGACTGGGGTCAGAAGTACTTTGTAAGTAGACAGGCCGGGAATGTGTAAGTGAACTTGGTGATGGCATCTTTTCCCAGGAGACCTTTTACCAAAGCCTGTTATTATTTTCCTGGAAGGAGCTAAATACAATCCTATATGAAGGCTGGAGGATAAGTGAGATGATCTCTGGAGATTCTGGCTTGCATTTTAGAAGAGCATTTCTCATTCTTAAGGGTAAGAGCTGGACACAGGCTACCTGTCAATTTACTGGAACAAGAGTTGCATGACTCTTTCCTCCCAGCACCTTTATCTACCCTAAGACCAAGCCATTCACTTGTTCATATACACTTCTCACTCCAACCCAATCTCTGTCTCTCTATCTCTGTCTCTCTGTCTCTGTCTCTCTCTGTCTCTCTCTCTCTCTCTCTCTTCACACACACACACACACACACACACACACCAGTCATCCTTCCTTTACCATGGTTACCAACTTTGCCGTCATAAATTGGCAGAGGGGAAGAAGGAAACCTCGGAAGTCACAATAAACTCAGGACCCCTTCACAAAGTTTTCAAGAACTCTAAAGCACAGCATGAAAAAAAATAACTTATACAACAAGATCTTATTGACTCTCAGCTACTAAGCATGACATGCTTGACACTGGTCAAAGCAAAGACTTCCTATTAGCTTCAACCATTTCCCTCTGACTCTTCTATTTTGATGTCTGGAGTACTGGGAATAAGAGGAACTCAGGAGGAATCTCAAGTGAACCACAAAAACCCTAGAAAGAGGGTACATTCCCACCCACTTAGGGACCTCTGTGTTGGCCTACGATCCCACAGCCTGACTTGGCTCTGTCTGTACAGGAAGAATGGCAGGAATGAGCACTGTTCTGTGGGACTTGGAACTAGAGGTAGGTGAGCAATTTCTGGGAAAGGGTCTTGGGGACTCAGAAACCAAAGGATCCATTCCTGCCATAGATACAAGCTATATGGCCTTGGTCAAGTCATGGCCTTCTCTAGCCTTCAGCTCTCTCCTCTGCAAAGTAATAGAGTTGGACTAAATATTCTCAAAGTTTGCTTCTTTAAAAATTCTAGTAGAATTTTTAAAATTCTATTAAGCAATGAGCAAGAGCCAGCTGCAACCCTGACAAACATTTTTTTTTTCCAGTCATCTCTTGCCTTCTCTAGAGAGCTGCATCTCTCTAGCTCTATCACTGGATTTTGAAGCTCTGCCTGTCCTACCTCATTCCCATTAATACCTTTTAGGACCCTCAGTTTCCTCCACTGGCTGTATGACTTTGACAGGATGGCTTCATTAAGGGAGAGTCACTGTGGATAGCGGCTATGCCCCATATACACTGCCTATCCCCCATTGTTCAACTGCTATAACTCTCATTCCTTTTCCAAAGTCAGCCCAGTCCCACTCTGCTCCAGTCCTCTGCCAGAACCGAGGTTAGTTCAATTGGGCCTCATCTTGACATATAAACCGGAAACAAGATAGGAGGGTAGGCAGAAGATGATAAAAACATAGGGTTAATTACTGGAAGGGATTTAGAAATCACCCAGTCCAACTGCCCCCTCACTTTATAGATAAAGAAACAAAAACCCAGTAAAATTTGATGACTTGCCAAGGTCGCACCACAATGAAGTAGTGAGACTTCCAGTTTCCTGTCTTCAGACTGAACTGTGCCTGTCTCTAGCCCAGCTGGGTCAATAGCCTTGACTTCCTGGAAGAACTTTCTTTGTCTTTCTCAGCATCTCATTTAGCCAGCCCATTTAACCTCACCTTCCTGAAGTGAGATGAGGAGGCTCATTGGATAAAGTGCTGGCATTAGAGTCAGGGCAGACTTGACTCTAAGCCAACTCAAATCCAAACTCAGATAATTCCTAGCTGTGTGATCCTGGGCAAATCACTTCACCTCTGTTTGCCTCAGTTTCCTCCACTGTAAAGTAGGTATCATCATAGCCCCCACTTCCCAGGGTTGTTGTGCCAATCAAACGAGGTAGTAATTGTAAAGTGCTTAGCACAGTCTGGCACACCATAGATGCCTAATAAATGCATGTTCTTTCCTTGTTGGCAGTGGATTGCCACCAACCAAAGTCATAGGCTCTGGCCATGGTGCTGATCCCTGTGGACCTTAATCCCTGAAGTGAGACCAAGTCAAAGTACCTTAGTGACAGACACTTAGGTGGGAATAAGAAGAAATAGATCCCGCCCATAAGGACCTTCCATATTGTTGGGGGAGACAAGGAAGTCATTTTGTTGTTCAGTTGTTTCCATTGTATCCAACTCTCTGTGGCCCCATTTGAGGCTTTCTTGGCAAAGACACTAGAGTGATTTGCCATTTCATTCTCCAGCTTATTTTACAGGTGAGGAAACTGAGGGAAAAACAAGAGTGACTTGCCCAGGATCACACAAGTAGGAAGTGTCTGAGGTCAGATTTGAATTAAGGAAGGAGAACCTTCCTGATTCCAAGCCCAGCACTCTATTCCCTGTGTCACCTAGCAGTCCAAGAAAGTAATACTACATGGTTGCGGGTGGGTAAGAGTATCATGCAGATTGTGTTTTCATCCTTTAGCGGGAAAGACTATCAATGTTTTAGGAATTAAGACAATGAAAAATACATTTATCCCAACTACTCACATCTTCCACATCAGCCCTGTGATATAAGTCATGCAAATATCATTATCCCCATTTTACATATAAGGAAACTGAGATCTTAAGAGGGATCTTACCTAGAGCCACTCTGGTCCTATGTTGGAGGTAACACACACATACACACACACACATCACAACCTACATGTGATCACCAGTAATAGAACTGAAGACTCAGGGGCTGAAGGAGACCTTAAGAGTTCATCTAGGTCACCCCTTTACCTTGGGTCAGCAAAGATAGATATCCTCTGACCCCAAGAAAGGAAAATATCCTTCTGCTTCTTTGACAACCCTTCTGGATTACTTAAGTTTGCCCCCACTCCAAATTCTATTGTCCCCTAATAAACCTTTCCATCATCATTGGTCTTTGGATCATAAAAGAAACATTCCATGGCTGACTTCAGTCCCATCTCATACTGAGTCAGCCTCATTGACTCCTCTGTTGCCAGTAGCTAATACACTTTGCAGAAGTGATATTTATATTACAGTGGGATGAGAGGAGCAAAGGTGTAATTGGACTCGATTTGATTGAGTGCGACAACTCTGCAGCTCGCCACGTGTGTCATTGGAAAATGCAAACTGGGGATAGTTTATGCTCAAAAACTCATTTCCAGGAGGATCTGACATCTTCCTGTCACAAACACTCTCCCAGCAGCAACAACACAAGTGGCACCAGAAAGAAATGTGATTCGTAGACTATTCAGTAGAAAAGACCTTGACAGGTCATCTCCTGCATTCTCCAACCTCCACAAGAGACCACTACTCCCCAACTCAACCCAGAACAAGAGCTCTCTCCTAAAATATTGACATAACCCTCTCTCCCTTTCATCCTGTTGGTCAGCTGCTTCAATATATCAGACTTCTTGGTGAGAAAGCCTCAGATAAAAACTGTCTTCTATGAGTTATAGACTCATAAACCATCAGAGTTGGAAGAAACTTTAGATGTGACATACAGTTCAATTTTCTTATTTTACAGAATAAAAAACTGGAGTTAGTTCAGAAAGGTGACTTGATCAAGGTCACTACATGGCAAATTCAGATGTCCTGTTTCTAAATGCATTATGCTTTCCTTTACCATTGGGGACCATCTTACCCTTAGTAGAAAGGGACTGCATGTTCTCCATAGAATCAAAGAATTCCAGGGTTGGAAGAGACTTCAATGGAAATATTGTCCAGCACACACACCAAAAAATAACATCCATATAATACAGCCAAGAATGGCTCCATTTAATGAATGAGGGGAACTCCCCAAACTTCCCATAATTAACATTGATAGCTCTGATGGTGTTCTCATGGAAGACCTTGCTGTACTCTAGAGGTGAATTCACAGGATTCAGAACTGTAAGTGACCTTAGGTATCTTGGAATCCAAACCCCTTATTTCAAGTGGAAGTGGAAACTGAGTCCTCTTCTGCCCATTTCTCCCCTCCTCCCTGGGAAAAATACATTGTTGGTGAAGTATTATGAGCCCTTCTTCCATTTTCTTTCTTTGAGTCCCAAGGAAGGAACCATGTTGTGGTACTGGACAATCTCTGCCACTTTTCTATGTCTTTTGTCACAGGACACATATGCCTCTCTAAATGACTTGAAAGGATTTGAGTGGATAGTGAAGATGCTAGATGATTTTAAAAGTCCTTTCCTTTAGATTGTGAGCTTTTCCAGGATGGGGATATCCTTTGCCTTTCTTTGTATCCATAGGATTAGAACAGTACCTGGCACAGAATAGAAGCTTTAAATTGCCTATTGATTGAATAACTTTTACAGTGTATGAACATCAGGAATAATGCCTACACTTCTGGGGGAGTTCATGGTCCCAAGTAGAGCAGAAAACCTTATGCAAAGAAAGATTCCTTACAACTTTCTATTTTGAATAAACAACAGGGTGTGTGTCCCAGGTCAATGACACTTAGAGGAAAAAAATCAAGAGGCCTTGGTTCTAGTTCCCATTTCCTCACCAAACTTCCTGAGACACTGGGAATAATGAACACTGGAAGTTGCGGAATCTATCTCTGAAGAGATTTGCAAGTAGAAAAAAAGCTTCATTGGTTTTCTGTGCCTTTATCTTGCTTTTTCATTCACTGCCCAGCTACTCCCTTTCTTTTCTCCCTTCCTTCTCCCTTCTTTTAGTTCCTTCATTCTCTCATTATCTTCTCTTGCTTTCCCTATCATCATGAACCCTCATTCCACTGTTCTGTTGTCAGACAACCTTCTCATCTACCTTCCCAACAAGCACAGTGTCTGTAATCTCTTATCGGAGATTGATGACTTGAGATAAATTCCTCCCCTTAAAAACTCCTTCCTTCCCCAGTGATCCTCTCACTTGCAGCTCAGCTCTCAACTTGGGCCTTCTGGAATGAGACTAGAGAGGCCTGCATGATCACCAATAGGGAGGAAAGGGGTGAGAGTCACCCTCCTGGATCTAGGAGCTGGCAGCCCTCAATCCTTTCCTCTTTTGAAGAACCAGCCACTCTTGTCACAGGTACCAGGAAAGGAGACCACGTATCACCTTGGAGATTGGTTTCCTCTACATCAGACAATCCCATTCTACCTATTGGTGATGAAACTGATATCTGAGGATGGAGGGAAGACCCAAGGCTGGATTTCATTTCTCAATTTCCAAGGGAAATTGAGGGAAATGTCATTCCTTGCTGGCAACCTCCCAAAAGGTAAGGAGACCCTAGGTCCTAAGCGTGCATGGAAAACAGAGTAGTTGTGCTGATGAGATCTGGCTATCTGAAGACTCAGCAAACCTTTAACATTGGGGTCACATCTTCCAAGATCAAGGCTTGTTTCCCCAAGGAAAACAGGATCAGATGCCTAGAATGGGAAAGGTTGTGGAGGAATGATTGTTGTTTTCTCTTTTCTGAGAGGGGGTGAAAAGCAGAGGCAGCTTTGAGTCCTTTACACTCTCCGCCATGGGCAAGTGTCCTGGGATTGGGCTCGATATGTTCTGAGTAGTTTATCTTACCTACTTAGCTTGAGGGTTATCAGGGCATCAAGCTATGACTGGCTTTGCCTAGGCTTAGCAGGTTAGGGAATGAAATAGACAGAATAAGGCAAGGTGAACCTGGTCCCCAGGGCCTTTCAGTACCTGAGATCCAGCTGTGTACAAGGCAAATTCAGGGAAGAAGGATTGAAGAGAAATTACACATTTGGGGAGGGAGGGCAGGGAAGGGAACCAAGAGTTCATCTCTGACTATAGCCAGATAATTTTTCATGGGGAAGAGGGGTTAGAAGCCTTATCCCCTGTTCTCCCTCCTTGGGAAAGTGAACATTGAATAAGTTCTCTCCACAGACCCCAGGACACATGCCCCATTGCCCTCAACGAGAAGCCGCTCTGCTTCTAACCATGCTTCTGTTTTCTATCCCCTCCATGGAGAATACCTCACTGCAATGGAAACTGTAACCCTGGAAATGCAGTGACAGGGGAAGTGACCATATGCCAGAAGAATCAATTACAAAACAAAGGGGCATTGAGCTGCCTGATCTCTCTTTGGTGATTGAACAGCTGTCAGACCAGATGTGCAAAAACAATGCCAATGATCAGGAGGCTGAGTGAAGTACATCTCACTGTGTCTGTACTATGCTCTTTCAGTCTGGGGTCAATGGTTAACTGACTACCCTTCCTGATCCCACATCCTTCCCAGAGCCAATCCCTAGCTCCTCCCTTTGGCAGGCAGGAACACTAAACTGACTGTACTTTTTCTGTGCCAGTGACAGCAAAGCCACCAAGAGGGAGATATGAGAATATATATCCCAGCCCACTGGTTTTCCTGACTCATGACAGACTGGATGTCCAAAGTGCTAAATCTTAATTACATCAGACAATTGCTGAGAAGGATGTAACCCATAACTCTCTATCTTGCCATCATCAGTAGAGAGTCATCAGCCCCACCAGCTACCTAGTTGTCTCTGATTAGAAGGCAGGGGAGGAAAAACCAGGATCCATACCACAGATATGGGGGAAGGGGGAGAGTAGGGAGATCAGTTGGAACATGAAATTAATGTCCAACAAAGGGTAAGAGGACATTGACTTTTTATTGTAGCAAAAACAATATGAGTTAGATACAAGGTTTAAATTCCTATCTGTGATGGTCAGTCCCTGCAGAAGGTACCAAGGAGTTACAGACTCACCTTCCAAAGATCTTAATGAACAAGAGAGGCATGTTGTCTGGTATCTGAGACAGACTCTGACCCAATATGTGCTTTTGGGGAAACCTGAAATTCCCCAGGTCAAACCAACAGAAAAACAAACCCACAGGTGTCCATTCCCCATAGAAAGGATCCACCCTCTCCAGAAGTCTCCAGGTGTATCATGGGTCTGGGTACTGAAGTTGAAAAGTACCTTGTAGGTTACTTCAATTTATCCTTTACCTGAGTCCTTTAAGAATGTGATGACCTCCAGAAATCAAGGCTAGATAGTTCCAGAAACCTTGACAGTTCTATCTCTGAGTTCTCTCTGGACTGAACTGTTCAGAAATTCCTGCTGAATTGGTATATTTTGTGCCTAAAGCCTAGAATGGCCCAACTCAAGGCTATGCTCTGTTATTTTGGGTCCTCTGACTTAAGAGACCTCAGATAATCTGGCACATAACCCTGGATAAATAAAGCACTTTGACTCCATTTCCTCATGTGCGAAAGGAGCAGCTTGGACCTAGTGATCTCTAAAATTCCTTCTTGTTCTGACATTTATGACCCTCCATGGTTGAGACAACAACTGGGAAAGTTTCCAACTAGCACTCTGAAGGTCAGTGGATACCATGGCCAACATTAGTCTCCTGCCTTTGAGAAACCTAATAGAGCCTATGAGCATTAATGAGCCGAGGGATGGGAAATCTCTCCTTATCTCCCTGTCCATGACCAGCTCCACCCCCTCCACAACCCTTATCAGGGCCCTCTGAGCTCACCTCCTCAGCTTTAGGCTACCCCAACTCAGCAGCTCCAGGATCTGGAAATTCCCTCACCTCTGGACAGCCCCCCAGCTAGACAAAGCCCCGGGGTCTTGCTTCTCTCTGTCTCTTGGTCACTTCAGTTGCAGAGCAGGAGACCAACCTGACTGCAACGCAGAGCAAGGGAAGATGGGTGACAAAGGAAGTGGAGTCTAAGAGAGATAAGGGGCCACAGGACGCGTCCCCCACCTCGGCCTCCTTGGGAGGCTTCAGACAGACTGTTATAGGCTCTCCCACCAACCGCTGGATCCTCGCCTCATTTCCCAGGAACAACAGCTTGCTGCCGTTGAGAGCAGAGAAAGCTAATCTAATTTCTCGGCTGCGCTCCCCCTGCAATGCCAGGACTGATTGGAACCAGGGCAACCCTATTAAAGTGATGCCTTTTTCTTCCAAGCCCTCCCAGTGGGGAAGCCAAATTGGGAAACAGAGTCCACCAATTAACCCTTTCATCCCCATCCACCCTAATACCCCACTGCAAGCCCACCTTTAAGACGCTATCTCTCACCCTCTGATATCTCCCTCTTGGATCTCAAAAATTATCAGGGCTCTGGGATTTCACATTTCCAGCTAAAACTCCTCTATCCCAAGGATTCTTAAATCATGTAGAAATAAATATGACCTTCCTGTCCTGGCATTCAAGACCTTCCACCGTCTGGTTCCAATGGACTTTTTCTGGCCTCATTTCAATATAGTCTCCTTTATACAAACGGACCACTAACTGCCCTCCACTCTCATCTATCTCTGTGTTATCACCATGAATTTATGCAAAACTATGCTGCCTTGACTGTGTTGTATCATGGGAAAACCTGGACTTTTAGTCAGGACAGGCTTGAATTCCAATGTCAACTCTGACACTCCTCAATCTGTAAACATGGGCCAGTCTCCTCCCATTTCTGAAGCTTTCATTTCTTCTCCAGTAAAAAGAGGATAATGTTACATGCACTGCCTACCTTGTGTGGTTGTTAAGATTAAATGAGAAAAATGCTTTCTAAATGATCTATAAATATCAGCTCTTATGCCTGGAATGAACTCTCCTCTTTATCTCTGTCTGACCATAGAATTCTGAAATAGAAAAGACCTTCCAGGATCACCTGGTCCAACTCCCTCATTTAACAGGGGAGGAAACTGAGGCTCATAAGAGGAATGTATTTTCTTGTCCAAGGTCACACTAGAGACAGCATTTCAAACCAATTCCTTGAACTCCCAATCCAGAGCCTTTACATTGCACAGCCATTCTCAAAGTGTGGCACGTGGACCCTTGAGAGTTCCCAAGAGTCTTTCAAGGAGTCGGCAAAGTCGAAACTATTTTCACAACAGCAATAATTTTTGCCTATTTGCCTATTATAATTTTCCTCTTTTTCCAACTACATATCTGTGTGAGGCCAGAATTTCTTCATATGCCTTAACCAAAGTAACATATAAAAAAAGACTGAGTGCAGAAGCAAACAGGAGAATCCAGCTGTTTTATTAAGTCAAATATTTAAAAGATTTATGAAAATATGTAAAACAATATCATTCTCACTAATTTTTTTATTTTGAAAAATATAGTCATTTTTCATTAAAATGTTATATTTAACATGGTTAACTTGGTAATGGTTCGTTTTTATTTCTAAATGAATTAATAAATAGTATATTTTAAAATTATCAACTTGAATTTTAATATAGTAAATATCAATAAATATAGCCCACATAAAACCCAAGCTCTTTGGGGTCCTCAATCATTTTTAGGAGTGTAAAGGGTTCTGAGACCAAAAAGTCTTAGGAGTGCTCCCTTATACTATGTTAAAATATTCTGCCTTCTTTAAGGTCCAGTTCAGGGGCCATCTCATCCATCACCCCTTTTCTCATTCTCCTGGTTAAAAGTATTTAATAGGGATTTGTGGTTCTTTATAGGGGGTGGGAAGAAATAAGCAAATGAACCTCCTTTTCAGCTCTTCTTTGAATAGAAAAAATTTCTGTTTATTGATGTTTGTGAAGTTCATTATAAAAAAATTCAAAAATGTTCTCTCCTTTTTAAAATTTTCCTAGAGCACTTTGTATCTCTCCTTTGCATACATCACATGCCACCTTGCTGAAGGATGTTGGATCTACCACTTCTTTCCTCATTAGATTGGAAGCTTCTTAAAGTTAGGGAGATTTCATTTTTCATCTTGGTATTGCCAGTACTATGCAAGTTGTAGGTATTTAATAATAATTTATTATCTTTATAATACCCCATGAGGAGGAAAACATGTCCCTTGGTTTTCCATAGAAAGATCTACCTGTCCCAGAAGTCTCCATAGGGCTGCGTACTAAAGTAGGAAAGAACCTTGAAGGTTATCTCAGGTCATCCCCTCCCTAAGTCCTGAAGGCTGTTATGCTCCTACCTGAAGTCAAGTACTATTATTGTTTCATATTCAAATCTATTATCTTATTTATGTAGCACTTTATAAAATGTTTTCCTCACCACAACTTTATTTAAAGACCATTTTACAAATAAAGACCCTGAAGTCCATAAGGAGAAAAGGACAGTCATAGCAACCTTGATAGTCCCATCGGGGAGCTCTGTTTGCACTAAGTTTGGACCACGTGGGCAGCTAAAGCCAGAGTCAGGAAGACTTGGGTTTAAATCCAGCCTTAGATACTTGCTATGTTATCCTGAGCAAGTCATTTCATCTCTGCCTGCCTTAGTTTCCTCAACTACAAAATGGGATCATAATAGTAACTACCTTACAGGGTTGTAGTGACTATCAAATGAGATATTTGCAAAGCCCTTAGTACTACAGTGCCTGGCACATGGTAGGTATTGAACAGATGCTCATTCCCATGCTGCCACCTTCCCCAACTTTTGAGAAATTCTTACTGACGTGGCATATTTTGTGAGCAAACTCAATTTGCAGATAACACCCATTCTCTCACACTGACATTCTCTCATAGTCACTAGCCTTGTGGCACAGCTCACAATGGAAACCATGTGTCCTAGTACCTCCAAAGAAGAAAACAGAGAGAAGGATAGAAAGAAAGTAGGGAAGAAGGAGATGGAGAAAAAGAAGAAAGGGATGGAAGGGGAGGGAACAAGCATTTATGAAACATCTGCTATACATCAGACCCTGAAATAAACACTTTATAGATGTTATTTCATTTGATCCTCACAACAACCTGTATGGTAGATGCTTTTATTTTCCCATTTTACAGAGGAGGAAATTGAGGCAGATAGAGGGTTAAGTGATTTGCCCAGGGTCACACAGCTAGGAAGTATCTGAGGACAGATTTGAATTTCCTATCTCCAGATCCAAGACTCTTTAATCTTCTATTTAAATGCCTCTCAGGGAGAAAGGGAAGGAAAGAAGGGGATGGAAAGAGAAGGAATAGAAGAAGAGAGGAAAGAACGGAGGAAGTAGGAAGGAAAAGGAGAGAGAAAGGAAAAAAGAAAGGAAGAAGAGGCAGAAGGGAGGAAAAGAGGGAAAGGATGGGAAGAGAGGAGTGACAGAAGGAAGAAAGAGAGGGAAAGAGGAGGAGAAAGGAGAATAGAAAGTAGAGAGGAAAGAAAGCAAGGAAAGGGAGAAAAGGAAGTAAGAAGAGAAGGGAAGAAAGAAAAGAAAGGAAGGAAAGGAGGGAGGGAGGAAAAAATACAGAGAGAAGATGTGAGGAGGGAGGGAAGTTTTCCTCCTCCACACTTGCAGGTGTCTCACATTCTGTTTTTTCTCTCTTTCGTTGCTCACTTGGTTACTACAGTCAGAGGGCACGATGCCACCTAAAACTCTCCATCTCTGCAATATTCCTTTCTTTTGTTTAGTCTACTTTCCATCTGAATACCTTTGTCCTTAGTTCATTTTGACTAAATGAAGTGCAGGGATCAGACTGGGGAGAGGGGAGCCTGTGATTTCCCTCAGGTATAATCCCACCTACTCCATCCTCCTTTCAACTGGTGCTCTGGATCAATACCAGATTAAAAAAAAATTCCTTTCCTGCACAGAAGTAGAAAGGGTTAACTCAGCAAAGCATCAATTCCCAGCATCAGAGCCCCTGCTCACATCCATTCTTCTTGCAACTCACCCCGCTCCTCTCCCCTTCATTCATTTCTATTTTTCCTTGTCCCTGGTGCAGTGCTCATAGTTACAACCACTTAAACTCGTTATTAAGATGCATGGAAAAGTAATGGGTGAATTCCACTTCTAATTGCAATATTCCCTAATTGCTAAATTCCAGAATCACCCGCCTTCTGCCAATTATGAGGAGCCCGATAAGGGTGAGGAATTCCTCCTCAGGGCAGGGATGCCATTCCAGGAGGGCTTCCTCACCTCCACCTTCCTGAGATGTATTTCTAACCTGTTAACTGCCTCTCAGGAACTCAGATTGCTCATTGATCCACAAACTCCCAAGGCTCCTCAGCTTTCTTCCTTTCTTAGGAAGGGGATGATATGTAAAGATGATGGTGAAAGAAACTCCAGGAAAAGGAGAAAGCCTAGAATATGCCCCCAGAGAACTAGGGAGGCAGGAGGTCATTGATTACAGTGGTTTGTGTCTACCATCCCTCTGCTAGGAATGTCCACAAGCACAGTACCCAGGTCTAGATTCTGGAGATAGTGGGTTATGGGGGAAGAGACAACCCCCTTTCCCATCTGATGCACAAATACAACTTCTCCCAATTAGATGAAGGAATTAAGCCCCTACTATGTGCCAGGTAGCATGCTAAGTGCTTTACAAATTTTATTTCATGGGATTGTCACAATCACCCTTCAAGGTAGATGCTATCTTAATCTCCATTTTATAGTTGAAGGAATTGAGGCAGAGATTAAATGACTTGCCCTGGATGGAAGCCAAATTTGAACACAGGTCTTCCTGGTTCAGTGCTCCATCCACTCACTAACTGATGAAATTATGGTTAATGCCTCAGGGACCTCCCAGGCAGTGTGGGGAGGAAGGAAGGGGAAAATGAAGGAAGGGAATAAGTATTTATATTCTCCCTGTTACCTTGCTGAGCACCATGTCAAGTGCTTTACAAATATTATCTCATTATTTCCTCTTCCTTCCACCCTCCACACAACCTGCATGACTGAACACGCATGTAAAAACAACTAGATGTAAAGTAAGAAAGCCAAAGCTGAGGAGATGGGCTCTAAAATGATCTGACAGGGTTTGGTCCTGGAAGGCTTCCTGGAAGAAGTCACCTCCGAGAAGGAAGCCCTGCCCGTCTGTCAACAAAATTGATTGAGCACCTTCTATGTGTAAGGCACTAAGCTAAGTGTTAGGAATTCACAGAAAGGCAAAAAAAATGGTCTCTGACCCTCAAAGAGCTTCCAAATTAATGTGGAAAACAATATGCAAACAATTATGGACATGAAAGATATACAGAATAAACTGGAGGCAAAATATACCAATGATGAGGTGGTGCAGTGGATAGAATGGTAAGTTGGCATCAAGAAAACATGAATGCAAATGCCTCCTCAAAAGTTGTGTGACCCTCAGCAAGTCATTTAACTTACGGTGCCTCAGTTTCTTCATCCATAAGTAGGGATAATATCATCTGCCATACAACAATATAATTTGTTAACATATTAAATGAGTTAACATATGTAAAGTACTTTGCAAACCTTAAAGGTCTATATAAATGCTAGGTGGTAGTAGGAGTAGCAATGGTAGTAGTGATAGTAGTAGTAGTTGTAGTAGTAGATGTCAGAAAAAAGATGCCGGCAGTGGGGGAACTGTGAAAGACTTCCCAGAGAAGGTAGAATTTGAGCTGAGTCTTGGAGGCCAGGGAATTCAGGTGTGGAAATGAGTGAGGTTAGGGACTCTAAACTTTTGTCTTTTTTCCTGCTTCTCAGGGTTAAGTGGCTCCTGCTTTCTCCCCTCCCAGAGAAAGGGAAGCCAAAGTCAATGAAGACTAATTCTCATCCTCCTTCACTTTTTAGCTCATGTCATTCCAGATTGGAAGTTAAAGGGGTATTTAACTTGTGAATTTTTGAGTCCAATCTTTTGTGGTCATGAAGGCTTATCAAGTTAGCAACAGTTTCAGGTTCGCAAAGATTTGGAAGGAGGAGCGGCCAGTTTGAAGGATGGCTACGTGAAATGCGGTCCATGAATGTAAAGGGCTCTTCCTTCATGGTATGAACACAAAGAGTTCAGAGAAGCAAGAGAAGACTAAGAACTGATGTAAAGTGAACAACGCATGACTATGCACAAAAAGAATAATCAAATCAAATTTAATGATATGTGATGAAAAGGGTAAGTAGAGAAAAATGCATCTATCTTGGCAGAGTGGGGAGAATCAGACAGGGCTGATGTGTTGGTTGGATTTGTCTGTTTATTGTCTCTTTCTTTTTAAGTCTTTGTTACAAGGGATGACTTATTGAGTAAAAGAGGGATATATTTAGAAATTAATGTGCTATTTTTAAAAAAATAAGTTTATAAAGTGTATTATATATAGTATTTCCCAACAACCCTCTGAGGTGGATGCTGTTGGCATTACTATCCTCATTTATCAGAAGAAGAAACCAAGGGTAAGTTTGTGACCATGTACCCATAGTCACACAACTAGCGAGGGTCTGAGGCTGCTGGCCTGAAGCCAGATCTTGCTGTCTCCCAAAGCCCAGAACCCAATGTACTTCCTCACAACATCTCCCTAAGGGCTGGTTGATCCTAGAGCCCAAATCCTCCGCATCTCCCTGTTTTCCAGGTCCAGGGCTAAAGTTCTAGCATACCCCCTTCCTGCTCCCCACACCCCAAATATTTCAGCTCCATGCTTCTGAGGTTCAGGTATAACCTTTTAATTACCAAAATAAGAATGATTCAGAACCCACCCAGCATTAGGGCTGGTGATGATATCAAAATCCCATTATAGATAAGGGGGGTATGAAATGAAACTGGGTTGTCCTAGTGGCTATAGAAAGCTGAGAGGATAACTCAGCCACAACTGGGTGGCTCTTCTCTTACCCTGGAAATTATCCAGCTGCCAAAATTCTCTCTGTGCCTGCCTGGTCCCAGTCTCTGAGGATGCCTTTTCTACCTTGCCTAGAACCAGCACCAACCTGTCCTCCTCCCCTTGGAGATGTATACCACCTCCCTCAATTCTGAGCACTTCGGTGTCTGCTTCTTCATCCACTCTCCCAACTCAATTCTTATTTTCTCTCACCCAGAGGCCCTAGGAAACCCAACACACTAGAGAGGAAAATGAAATGTTTCTATCAGATCTGAAGTCTAATTTCCTTGATATCTGGTGCCTGATTTCCTCTTTGGGACTTACTAAAGAGATCATAAATAAACACGTTTATTGTTGTTTCAGTTCTGGGCACCACATTTTAGGAAGAATATGGAAAAGAGAACATCCAGAGAAGGAAAACTGGGATAGTGGAAGACCCCCAGCTCATGTCATGTGAGATCAGCTGGAAGAAAGATAAAGATTGGACTGGGTAAAGGGTTGGGGGGCGGAACCTGGATGTGGTCTCTTTCTTCAAGCATTTGAAAAACTTTTATGTAGCAAAGAATAAGACCTGTTCTGCTTGACTCTGGGGTCAGAACCAAGAGCAGATGCAAAAGGTAAAATTGCAAAACATAAAGAATAATTCCTCAACTCCTTATTGTCTTCCCCTCTTCCCTCTACCCTTAATTTAAGTTGTTATTGAGGACTGTTGATCTCAGCTCTGCAACATCTCTTGAACAAGCTTCTTCTCTGAGACTGCCACTATTCTAGTGAAGATCTCATCACCTTACACTTGGACTGTTGCAACAGTCTGATGGAGGATATGCCCATCTCAATCGTCTTTCCCTCAGATCTCCATTTAGCCACCAAAGTGATTTTCTAAAGTGCAAGTCTGATCATGTCAAGCCCCACAGACACACATACATATACATTCCTATATTCCTCCCATTCTCAACTAAACTCTTTGAGAAGTGCCTCCACTTCTCCTAACACTTTTCTCAAAACTCTCTGAAATCTGGTTTCACACCTCAGTCAAAACCACCCAATCCAAATTTGCCAGCAATTTCTTAATTGTCAAATTAAATGGCCTTTTCTAAATCCTTTTCTTGCCCTTTCTGCAGAGTCTGGAGATGTTGATCACATTCTTTATCTTTCTCTCTATCTATCTATCCATCTATCCTCTCTCTCTATATCTATCTATCATCTATCTATTTATCTATCTACCTATCTACCTATCATCTATCTAACTATAACTGCTTCTCTATAGGGTTTTTTTTTAATGCTGTTCTCTCCTGCTTCTCCTCCAACCACAACTACTGAAAGACACAGAAAATAAAAGTCTTGATGCCACAGTCCTCGATTCTGTCAAACATTCTGCATCAGAAACCAGATACATCAGTATCTGTAGCAACAACATCAAAGAAAATGCATTACCATTTGCTTTTCTGCTGTACCCTAGAAACCAAGAGACCTTTCCACTTGACTTTCAACTGAAACTTTCCATTTGTGTTGTCTCTTCTCAGAATGTGAGCACCTTGACAGCAAGGACCTTCCTGCTTTTCCATTTCTCTCCCTAGCACATCAGCCTATTGCTTTGTATAAAGTAAGAGTTTAATAAACACCTTTTCTTTTTTTCATTTATGTGGCAGTCCTTGCTTTCAAAGAGTTTCCATTCTTCTTCAGGGTAGCCTGATTTCAGTTCAATATGAAAAACTTCCTAAAAATTAGAACTGCTCAGTCATGGAATAGACTGCCTTGAAGAGTAGTGAGCTCCCTATCGGTGAATGTCTTCAAAGCTAAGGCTAGATGACAACTTCCTGAGAATGCTGTAGCAGGAGACTCCTGATGCAATAAAGGTTAGGCTGGGTGCCTTAGAAGCCCCT
Source organism: Potorous gilbertii (assembly GCA_028658325.1). Taxonomy (NCBI): domain Eukaryota; kingdom Metazoa; phylum Chordata; class Mammalia; order Diprotodontia; family Potoroidae; genus Potorous; species Potorous gilbertii. The sequence continues at coordinate 603,877,651 of CM053770.1, read as the reverse complement.
TCTAATATCAGGATTCTCTGATAATGACTCATTGGTTATAATTTTCATTTCTCCAGTCCAAACAGCTGAAATATGGTAGCTCTCCTCTCTTGTGCTCTTTGTCTCACTGCTTTCTCTCCCCTCCATTACTCAGCTTCCCTTCTCTCCCTCTACCTGTCAGTAGATGCATGGGCTGGATTCAGGAGGAGATATTTGGCTTCAACATTGTACAGGTAGGGTTACTGAACACAATAACCAAGGTCAAGGCTGCACCTTTGATAGCAAAGCTATAAGGCTGATTTGAAAAGACAACAACTTTCCTTCTCCACTGAGTAGGACTGATGAGGATAGGGATGGTGTTAATTGTTTCTCTAACTGGAACTCTATAGCTTTTCTCAGCAGCCTGGAAGAGTGAGGGACTGAACAACCCCTGCACATGTTCAGAAGACTCCCTTTTGATACAAATGGAGGAAAGGAGAGAATAAGCCATTGCAGGGATAGGTTAGGGAGAATTTAGATCAAACCCTAGAAATGGATTCCAACCCAATGGTAGAGGCACAACCCAAAAACACATCATGAACCAAATGGTTTCTTTGCCCAAGAGTAAATCCAGCCCAAGACATAATGAGATTCTAGATGCAATCAGCCCTGGGGTGGTATAAAGCAATGATTTATAATACCACCCACTTTCTTCCTTACAAATCTCTCCCCCAGCACACTTACCCCAGAATCTAAGACAATAAGGAGCTGTGGATAACCAAACCCATGTCTGTGAAACCAGCAGCTTGATCAATAGCACTTGCTCCCCTTGGCAGAAGGGAGTATATTTGCCCTTCTGCTACCCATTTTCTAAAGTACCTAACATTCTTCCAGGTTGGAAAAGAGGAGAATGGCTGGGGGGGTGGGGGGGGGAGTCAAGGAAGGCTGGTTTAAGATACCCTGGGGCTAATAATCATCTGTCTTTCTCCCCCATGGAACTCCCTAAATGTAATGTAGGGGAATGAACCTCCTCTTGCAGAATTCCCTACTCTAAACCCTCCCTACACTGTCCCTGAAGGTGAGTAGGGTTGGGATCTATCCCCGGTGATTGAACATCAGTGGAATTAGAGCTACAAGATGCCTCAAAGATTTGTCATAATGACAGTAACAACAACAGCTAACATGTTTATAGAACTTTTTCTATGCCAAGCATCATTCTAAGCACTTTCCAAATACTATCTCATTTGATCCTCACAAAGACCCTGGGAAATAGATGCTATTATCCTCCCCATTTTACAGATTCAAAAACTGAGGCAGATTTCAGTGATTTGCCCAGGTCCACATAGCTAAGTATCTGAGGCCAAACTGGAATTCAGGTCTTTCTGACTCCAGACCTAGTGCTTCATCCAAAGAGGCAGGGGACTTGTCCAAAGTCACAATTAATCAGCAAGAGATACAGAATTCAAAGCCAAGTCATGAGATTTCAGATTCCACTACGTTACGCTTAGACACCATAATTAGGACTGAAGAAACCTGAGCAGTCATGGGGGACTCACTGTTGAGGACCCTTGAGTGGACCCCTGACTCTCACTGAGTAGGGAGCAGCTGGCTCCAGGCCCTCCAAGGCTAGGTGGCAATATGTCATGGTGTGGGCCCCAGGAGCTGACTCACCTGCTGTGTCCTGAGACAGGGCTGCAGACTGCAGAGCCTGCCAGGCCCAGCTCTTCCACCAGGCACGTCTCACTGCATCAGAGCTCTCTTGGCCCTGGGGCCAGAGTCCTGACCCCCACCCTGTTCCTCAGCCTTCCTTAGCAAAGGGGCAAAATAGTGCCAAGAAGTAGATGGTCTTGACCAATATCAGAGGAAGGAGACCAAAAGGATTAACATCTTTTCCTCTCCTACTCCTCCCTTGCAACCCCTTTGCTGGAGCCCCTGGGATGGAGAGAAATGGGTAGGAATTGGTTTAAAGTCCCCCCCCATATATATGTGTTGAGAGTGGGAGGCTGTCAGCCAGCCACCCCACTCCCAGCCCCCCATGAGGCCCTGCCCCTTCTCCTCCCAAATCCCAGCTTCCATCCCAGCTGGGGCTGCCCTACCTCCCTCAGCCTCTACCTGATCAATGGAGGCTCAGTTCTCCATTCCACCTTTACCCCTGCTTCTTGCTCTTTACCAAGAGACCACAAAGAACTTTTCTTCAGCAACCCTTTTTCATTTCGCCACTTCTTTTCTCCCTCCACCTCACTAATATTTCCCCTTCCTCCACCTTGTTGCCATCCCTGAGAAGGAGGTTTTTACCCTCCTGTTGAGGGCTTCTAGACCACCCAGGGGATCCAATCCTTCTCTTTGCCACCCTTTGTGGAAGTTCCCAGGGCTGTTCAGGCAGTCATTCATTTGGAATCCAGTGTTTGGAGGAGGGAAAGCAGGGTGTTTGAGCAAAATGACTGGGAATCGTAAAACTTGAGTTCTAATTCTGATTCTGCCATTGCCTCACTCTATGACCTTGGGCAGATCACTTTCTCCTCTGGGTCTTAATTTCCTCATTTGTAAAATGAGGCATTTGGACTAGATAATCTCTAACTTCAGCTATGACATTTAATAAGTTGAAGATAACATTCTATGACTCTACTGTCCTCTGGCCCCCCCCCCCCGCAATCCTAGATCCACCCGTGTGGAAATGTGTATAAATAGGGGGAGGGGTGCTGGTTTGGACAGAAGGGAAGGCATTCTGATCTTGCAGAGGGGATGGGGTAGAGAGATGGAGGAGACCTTAAGAAGACTCTTGAGGGAAGGGCGGTCAGGGATGCAAGAAGAAGTAATGGGACAGGTAATTTTCCCTTTGGTGGGGCAGTCCAAAGGAAGAGGGTAGAGAGATAGAGGTTCAGGGTGTTAGTAGCCCCCAGAAGTGAACGACAAATGAAAGAGGCCATAGAGGCATACGATCCCAGCTGTCGCTTACCCTAAGAGTCTGGGCAGGAGAGAGAACCGACAAGGCAACCTGGGAAGGGGCAAAAACATGCTGAGTCATGGGATTTAGGCAGAGGGCAAGGGGTCTCCTATCTCCCTTTTCCTCGGTGCCCTAGCTCCTTTGCGCCCCCACTTCCAGATATCCCCCACTGTCTTTCCCTTTCCCCCTTCAGGGTCTCTATGCTCCTCCCCCTACTCCATCCCCCATCAATCCTACTGACAACTCGAGTTGCAGGCTTTCCCCCAGAGTCCTCAGCAAGTGCTAGCGAACATCCCCGACGGCTCGTCCCTGGTCCGGGGTGTGTGAGAGGGGGCTGGCCTGGGGGGCCCCAGAATGGGAGTAGAGAGGAAGGTCCCTGGCCCCGCGGGAGTGTCGGAGGACCTGACGAGGGTGCGGACCCGCCTCCTTCCCCCTCTGCATCTTGTCACCTTGAGATGCTGGGACTCCGGGCTGCCCTACCTTGTTCAGACTGAGGAGCTGTCCGCTTCTCGCCCCCTGGGGATAGTAAATGTGTGTGTGGCGGGGTGGGGGGGGGGGCGCGAGTTGAGGAAGGAAAAACACTTCCAAGGCTGCTTGGTCCACTCATACATAGGGGACTCCCTTCCAATGAGACGATAAGTCCTTAGGACCCCGGGTTTTGCAGCCTATGCACCCGCCTCAAAGGGGAAAGGATCCGACTCTGTAGCCACTTAGTCCCGCCGCCCCGAGAAGAAACTCTACTCCCTATCCCCTAGAAGAAACTTTAAAGGAGGTGGGTGCCCCCCTCCCAGGAGACACTCACCAGGGTGCAGCCCCAAGGGAGCTGGGGAGAAAGGGACTCTCCCGTTGAAAGGGAGGGGCTTGGTTGGGAAGATGCAGCAGTGGAGGCGATCTAGCTGGGATGCATCTGTTTCCACCGGACCGGGTCCCTTGCTCTGTCTCTGCCCCAACTCCGCTTCGAAGTGTCTCTGCTACAAGACTTGCTGAGCTTAGCAGTCTGCGCCCGAGCCAGAGGTGGGAGGGAGGGAGAGAGGGAGGGAGGGAGGGAGAACAACGGATCAATGGGCGAGAGGCGGGGGAGCAGCTGCAGTGTGGGGGAGGAAAGCAGGGAAGTTGGTGCCGGAACTGGTGGTGCTGCTGCTGGTGCTGCTGGTGGGAGTACCTGACCCTGCTGTGGGTTTCAGGGTTGTTTGGTGTGATCCTCCTTAGCACCTTTGCTGCTGCTCAGCTCAAGGACATTGTGGCTGTCCTCACGGCTTGGAAAAGTGGGGTGCGTCCATCGAATGGGGAAAGACACCCCTTTTCTCCCAAGATGGGACTTTGTGTACCCCATTTCGAGACTGTCTCCACATGTTACCAGGTTCTCTTCTCGTCCTTGGCCAGATATGTCCTATCCTCACCAGTTCTTCCATTACGCAAATGAAATAACTGAGGCACAAAGCTGGGAAGGGTCCCAAACACAAGCAGCCTGGGCCCTTACCATTCAACCTCTAAAAAGAATAATAATACTTCATAATAATAGCTAGGATGTGTACAGTGTCAACTATGTGCCCAAGGCTTTACAAACATTATCTCATTTGATCCTCACTACAGCCCTGGGAGGAGGTGCCGTCATTACCCCCATTTAATAGAGGCAAAAGAAGTTCAGTGATTGGCCCAAAGTCACGTAGCTAGAAAATGTCCAAAGTTGGATTTGAACTCGTCTTCCTAACTCCAAGTCCTCTATTCACTATTCTACCTAGCTTCTCCTAGGGTGAAAATCCATGAGTTCTTGCCTCTGCATATATTTCTGCCCATTCATTCCCGAGTTTTCTCCACCATGTTCCCATCCACCCCCAGCTATCTTGGGGTTCCTAAGGCACTCCACCATCAACTATTGAGAGGGTTGCTACTCATCTATTTCCCTGAGTTAACTTAGAGACTAAGTGTGTGTGTGCCACAGGAGCCATGTTATCCCATCACTGTGGGAGATATCAAGACAGACAAGCGAAGACAAGACATTGTATCTGCCCATCTCTACCACTCAGGAGATTTCTTCTAGGTACTGGAAATGGAAGTGGGGCAGCACCAAGTAGGATAAATCAGCTATACGATGCTAGAAGGGTTGGTGGAAAAAGAATAGAAGAGGAAAGAGAAAAAGAAAGGAGGATCTTCAAACAGGGAAAGAGGTAGGGGAAACACCCCACCCTGTTTATTCCAAAGTTTAAAGAGAAAGAGAAAAGTGGGGGTGAGGAGAAAGGGAAGTGTTGAAGCAAGAAAATATTAGTAGTTCACATTTATATAGTGCTTTGAGTTTTGCAAAGCACTTTTCTCTCAGCTCCCTTTAAGTAGGTGTAGTGTTATTCTGCCTTTCTTGCAGATGAGGAAACTGAGACTCAGAAGTCAAATGACTTGCCTGGTGCCACACCATTAATTAGTGCCTGCATCAGGTTAGATTCAGGTCTCCTGACTCCAAGTCCAGCATTTGTGGCATCCTTCCTCTTACTGGAACCTAAAGACTTGTGAAATTCAAGTCATGTTAACCTGGCCCAGCAAGGACTTGGGAGAAAAGAGGCAGGAAGGCAATAAGTTTGGGCTACATCTCTTTTTTTAAACCATGAACTGTATTGAAATGAGGTGCCAAAGAATGCCAAATACTTTGAATTCAAACATGAAGGCCCTTTTTATAGAAGAACATCAGAAAGTAACTCTCTTTTCACTCCTTATATTTGAGGAGGGAACAAGGCCAAGAAGATTGCCCTCCAAGGTTTCATGGAGGAAGTGGGATCTCAGGGTGGGTGAAAATGGAGTGCAGAATGGATTTGCAGAAAGTCACCTTGCAAATAATTCTCAAGCATGTGACAGACCATGGAGAGATTCATCAGCCTGACCCAGAGCAAAGGGGAGAGAGTAGCTATTTATGAGATTGTCACAGATGGGGGTAATGGAAAACACTAGGGAAATCCTAAATCTGATTGAAGTTGCGCTCAACCCAGGGCTCTAGTGAAGTATCGGGCACAAACTGCTCAGCTGCTGAGCAGAGATAACCCTGGGGCTGAAACAGGAAATAGGGAGAAAGTGGAAACTAACAAAGAATGGGTCTTCATTAGATGGTAATCATTGTGTCCTTCAATTATGAAGCTGACTCTTGTGACCTGCCATCTTTGGGCTGTTTATTTACCACTGAAGATGGTTCTTTGCATCACAAAATTCCAGAGCTAGAAGGGGCCTTAGAGGTCATCCACTTCACACCCCTTATTTTACAGGTGAGAAAATGGAGGCTTAGAAAGGGAAAATGACATCCAAATTTACATAGTAACAGAGCTTTCCTCCAATCTCTCCCCTACCCAATCCATCCTTCACCCTGCTTCTTGCATAGTCTTTCTAATGCATCACTCTCACTATATCACTCTTCTAATTAAAATTTTTCAGTGACTCCCCATTGCCTACCTAATAAAATAAAAACTCCACTCTAGCAATCCAGGCATTTCATAAACTAGTGCCATTCTAACAAACAGATTTGACTATTCCCTGCCTTACGTACCCTAGTTTTCATCCTGCTTCTTGCTGGTCTTAGAGTCAGAAAGACCTGAATTCAAATCCTATCTCAGATACTAGCTATGTGGCCATGAGTTTAACTTCTCTCAGCCTCAGTTTTCTCATCTGAAAAATGAGTTTGTATTTTATGACCTCCCAGGTCTCTTTTAACTCTCAGTCTATGATCCTATAGTGTCTGTGCCTGTGTTCATATGATTTCTCATTCCTGGAATATATATTTGCTAATCATCCCCATACCACCCATCTCTATCTGTCCAGATCCTTCTTTTGCTTCATTTGTGGGTGGTGTTTTTGTTCAGTCAGTTTCATTCGTGTCTGACTCTTTGTGACTCCATTTTGGGTTTTCTTGGCAAAGACATTGGAGTGGTTTGCCATTTCCTTCTTCAGGTCACTTTACAGAAGAGGAAACTGAGGCAAACAGTGTTTAGTGACTTGTCCAGGGCCACACAGCTAGTGCGCTGAGACCAGATTTGTGCTCAGGTTTCCTGACTCCAGCCCCAGAGCTCTATCCACTGAGTCACCAATTGCCAAAGAAGTACTTGAACACTAGGCTTAAATGCCACCTCCTATTATGTAGCCTATCCCACTGTCCCTATTTGATGGTGCACTTCCCCAATGAAGCACTCTGTATTTATTTTGTGAACATGTTGTTTTTCCCCAATAAAGTTTACCTCACTGCAGGGATCTTTTAGTTTTTATCTTTGTGTCTCCATACTTAGCACATAGTAGTTATTTAATAAATAACTGTTGAATAAATGAATGAATGTCATCTTCCTCATGAAGCCTTCCTGGTTACTTTCCACTCCCTGGTTCCATTGGTACTGAATGGCAATGATCTGTATCTGCTCAGATATCTCACAGCATTTTGGCTGGACTTGTCTTTTGCATCTATCTTCCTCTCTCTTGTATCATTGTTCTTTGCATATTTATCCTTCCCATTAGATTGCTAGCATCATGACAGCAGTTGTGATATTCCCCGTGTCTAGCATAATGTTTTGCACATAGTACTAAATAAATGCTTGATGACTAGCTGGGATTGGAACCCAGGTCTCCTGATTTTCTGTTCAATATTCTTTCTACCTTGTCACCATGCTAATCGAACCCTCCACTTTCTCTCCATCTGTCTGTCTGTCTCTTCATTCTAACAGGATTCATTTTATCCCATTCAGGACAATTGACTAGGGTGAAACGTAAAGCCTCCTGAATTCACAGCTACCTAAGCTAACTGGCCTGCATAGTATTAGTTTCTTAAGGAGGCTGTATGTGTTTCCTGTCTTGATACTCAAATTCCCCTATCGATCTAGTGTCTCAACTTTTTCAAAGTACTCCAGAGAACCCAGGGTTAGATAAAGCAAACCTGTCTTCTCGGAGACTATTAAGAGATTTGATGCTGCAATCAATTTAGGTAAATGAAAAATGCAGTGTCCCAGGCTACAGTTTTAATGTTCTTTTAATTCATCAGAACCAATAGCATCTGGGTTATAAACCTAATCAGCAGTTCAGCATCCCTAGTCGCTGTTCCCTCAGGCTTGTTGCAGGAAAAGCAAAGGAGGGAAGCAGACATATATTTCCCCACCCTCCTCCACTCCAACACCACTAGTTCTTCAGCCATTGACTAGGTGGCTCTATTTTCAATGATGTCTGTTTTCCTTTCGGCATTTCAATCAGTGATTCATCAATGGTTGAGGATACTTACCCCAGAATGATAATGGAATTTCAAAAGTAATCATTTCCCAATCTTCAAGTAGAAAGGAATCAAACCCATCCAAACAGATTAAGGATGGGGCATCTTTGTCTTAAAGATCTCATTATAAGTTCCGTAACTTCCATCTATTCTAATTAGCTTAAATCCCCTGTTCTCATCACCACCACCACTACATTTGTTTTTCTGTTATCCTTTTCTCTTAAGGAGTTTGGGGGAGGAATAAATAACAGAATCACTTTCTTCTTTATAATAAATCTCTTTATAGACTTGAAGTCCTCCCTTCCCACCCCCCCATCCCACCCCCCCCCCCCGCCATGTTCACCCCACTCCATTCCTGGGTTAAATAATTTATTTTATTCTCTTATTTATTCATAGTTCCTATTTCCTACCCCCCTTTAAAATTGCCTTTGCTTCCCCTTGGTGAGGTTTTTGTCCTCCTAAAGAGCTTTTCAGATGCCTAATTGTTGTAAACAGCAAACAGGAAAGAATTGGGGCCAACTTGGGCTTCAGCACCAAAATCCCTGGACAGCTCCAATGTCTTGAACCTTTTTTCTCCCTTATGGGTTTAAACAGTCACAAAACCTTTGTTTCCGTCAGAGTTCCCTTTCTGCTTTTTACTCCCCAGCAGTTTGTATTGTTCCTGGCAATTAAGTAAACAGTGATTAAGCACTTCTCTGAATTGCATCGCTTCATGGATTTTAATTGAATAGATGGTTTCTAAAACCTTACATCCAATTCCTACCGCTGAAGGTCTCTTTCTTGTACCTTGTTTTGCCAAGTGTGTGTCATGCTGAGTAGAGATGTGGTTTTAACATTTAATTGAATTAATGTTTCATTCTTCTTTTGACTTTCTAAATGTCCCTTAGGCGAATTACGAAAATAAGTGTTTAAAATAATGTCTTTTTTTAAAAAGCCCTAATCAGCTGGGAGAAATGTTACATTATAAAGAAAAAATTTGGATGAATAAAAAAATTTTAGACATATAAATCAAAAGTTTACTCTCTGAGCTGTCTCCTGGCATTTAAAACAGTACTTGGGTTTCAACTCCAAAACTCCTAGGTAAACTTGAGTAAGAAGTTTTTTTTTTCTTTCTCCCTGAATGGGAACTGGAACGGTACAGTGCCAAGAGCACTAGGTTTGGAGTCAGAAAACCTGGGTTGTCACTGAAGCAAATTATTTGTGTCCTCATGGTCTCAGTTTCCTCATCTGTAAAATGAAAGGATGGGAATGAGCTGAAATGTCTTCCAGAACCAGATCCAGCAGCCAGTTTTTTGTTTTTGTTGTTTTTTTTTTATTATGAGTATATTTGGATAGGGATGAAAAGTGTTTTCCATGTCTCCAAGAGGGCAGGGCCTTTACCAATCAGATCTAGAGGCAAAAAGGACTTCAGCCATCCTTAAAACAGTTTTGTAGATAAGGTAACTGAGACCCAGAGAAATGAAATGACTTGCCCAGTCACAGGGCTTACTGAGTAGGAAAGCAAGGATTTAGGTCATCTTGACTCCAGATTCACCATTCTTTCCCCTACACCATACTGCCCTCTAGCTGCCTAAACCATAACTAGTAATGTGAGAAGGAACTTTATTTTCAAGAAATACTCACAGATCTAGATCTGCTCCTAGAAATTAGGTCTCAGGATCAATGGGAATTCTACTTTAAAATACAAAGATCAGAATTGACCAATCATTGGTATAGTCATGAAAAGAACATTGGTTTGGGAGCCTGGACTTGTTTGCTTTGAATCTTGGCCCGTCTCGCTGTGTATTTCCTGAGCAAATTTGTCTTTCAGAATCAGAGCTTCGAGTTCATCTATTCCAACCCCTACCTGAACAAGAACTCTTTTGGGCCTCTTTATCCTGGGCTTCCTCATCTGTGAGATGAAGAGGTTGCATTTTATTCTCTGGGATCCCTTCCAGCTCTGACATTCTAGGAATCCTCATATCTTCACCTCCAGCCCTGCTTTATGACCGTAGATAAGCCATAATCCCTTTGGCTTCATTTAGTGAGGCAAAATTTTCCTTGATTTTCCCCTCTTCCCACACTCCCCCAAATATTACCTGAGGGCACTGAAAGGAATATGATGAAAAGGGCGTCTGGAGTGTACTTGGGGCTCTCTGGGACTTGGAGTAAATAGGTCAGAAAAAATAGGGAATAGAGGACTATTTCTTTTACTCGCCAGAGGGCAACTGTGGGTGATGAAGCTGCCCATCAGAGAGGCGCTGGAAGGCAAGTAGCTAAAAGGCTCTCTGAATAATTAACCCTGGCCCCCAGCTTCAGTTAAAACCCTATGTAAATAATAGCCTCATTGCAGAACTGGCCCTGGGGCTGGTGCCTCAGCCAGAGGGAGCAGGCAGTCAGTGGGGCCAAGACTACTGAAGCCAGCATCCAGCAGGACCTCTTTTCAGCTGCCTTCCCTCTCTGGGTCTCAAGTTCATAAGGACCATAGCCATTCTTCCAACCTTGCTCTAAAGATCTTCAAATAAACTCCCTAATTGTTTCAACTTCCCTAGAAGTCAAAAGTCAAGTTCAGTCTTGTCATCCAGATATGGAAGCTGATCACTCAGTGAAGCATGGAATCATTTTTTTTTATTCCTAGTCTTCGAAAGAAGTGGATAAAATGCAAACATCTCCTGCACAAATCTTCCTGGATCCTCCTACTAGTAATGACCTCCACCCCCTCAGACTTCAGACCTCTGGATAATGCTTCCTGTGGCTCAGTGACAAGCTACCTAAAGCTCAGTTCCACTTTACCATGACAAGATCATATAGTATGTAGGCACTTGTTGAACAGACAAGGTGATGTTGCTGCAGATGGACCTGCGTGTTGGGATAAGGAGGAATGTGGCAGGGGGGAGAGAGCAGGAGGTGCACTGTGCACAGGTAGAGATGGGTTTTTACTGCTTTCCTGGCAAAGGTTCAGGGTTAACTATAAATTGATAAATCCAAGTGCACAACGGTTCCAAGTGCTTTGGCCATGAATTAAAACGAAATTTTCCCACATGCAATGAGGTTATCTATCCCAGGCAGTGATCACAGACAGTCTGGTGTTACGTGTGGCCTGGCTGCTCCGGTCCTGAACTTAGACTAAATCCAATCTTGGATCTCGGTCATAATTTTTTATTGGGGTTGGGGGGTTGTCCCCCAGCATCATCTGTTAGAAATCACTGGCTATAATTCATGTATCATCTTCTATGAATGTAAGTAAAAAGAGTCCTTAGAATCCAAACAAACACTCCAGGTAACACAAATTAGGTACAGGACAAACTTTATTCCACCCCCCAAAAAAGGCAAAAATTACATAAGGTCTTGGCATCTCATAAAAAGTCCATAGATTCCTCTTCCTTCTTCAGTGAGTCTTCCCTTCCCACCAGGAGCCTATGAAGTCTGCTAGAATTTTACTGCTACCCTGTGGTTTAGACATTTGCCAGAAGGCAAGTGATCATCTATCCAGATAACACAACATTGTGGTATGATCTTCAGGGCTTGGGTTACCTAGAAAGGAAATCATACTTGGAGTTGCTAGACTGGCACTCCCCTCCCAACCTCATCTTGCCTGTAATGTTCAAATAAGTCATGCAAATAACGGAACAAATTCCAGGTCCTTTGCTCCTTCATGTTGTGAGTTTAGTTCTTTGTTACTCCTCCACTCATAGGGGACCACATGTATGATCCTTCTCTCCAAGAAGCTCATGCTACCTAGTAACTCCCTCTTCTCTCATAATGCTGAATTCTAGATTCAAATTTGGGACTGCTACATCAGAAACCACGAAGCTGGTACAGTTCAGGAATTCACTTCCCTATAAAAGACTGGAATTATGGAACTCCCACTACATGACTATGTTGTTCTTTTTATCCTAAACCAATTCATCCCCTATCAACCCATCTCCAAATAATGACGTAATCAAAGCCTCACCACTCTATAAATTCATTAAGCTGATTGGGAAGTTTAGAGATTCCCTGCCCCACTTCCACAAAGGCCATGAGTATCTTCTAATACAAGGGACAGCAACATAACATTGAAAGCAGAATCTGGCCTCAGATCTTGGTCCCGCCATTTTCCCCCTTAAGCCCTATGAACCTCAGTTTCCTCTTCTATAAAATGAGGGAACTGAACTCATTTCCAAGATCCCCTCCAGATCTAAACTGTAGTACAGCAGAAGGAACCCTGGCTTCAGAAGCAGAAGACCTTGGTTCAAATTCCAACTCTACTACTACGTGACTTTGGGAAAGTCAACCTCATCTCTCTGGGCCTGTTTCGTCATTTGTAAAATGAGAGGATATGAGGCTATGATCCCAACAACTGATCACCAAGGGCTGGAATCTAGCTGAGTGCCACCTTTTATGCCAAATTTCATACAGGTGGTGTTGCCTTGCCTTCACTTATCTACAAAACGAGCTGGAGAAGGAAATGGCAAACCACTCCAGTGTCTTTGTCAAGAAAACCTGAGATGAGAATCACAAAGAGTCAGACAGGACCGAAAAATGACTTAACTGAAACCATTCAGGTCATGTTGGCGAAATAAGCTGCCTTGCCTTAACTTAACGTTCCACTGAAAAAAGAGAGGAGGGAAAGTGGAGGAGAGAAGAGGAGGAGAGAGGTAACAAGAGGGGAAAAGTTTATACAAGAGACAGCCTTTGTCCTAACAGAGCTCATAATCTTGTAGAGGAACACAACAGGTGGAGATAATGCTAACCAACATTACGTAAGCACACTGGAGTTGAGATAGTCTTATGTTTGGGCTGATCTTCTTCAAGGTCTCCACCCTTGTCATGTTTACTCTGGTAAAATGGAGCAGCCACTGGCCTTGGCATGGGAGGACCAATGGTGAAGACCAGGTTCCTTGCATGCTACAGGTCAATTAATGTCACAGGTTGTTGTGTTCAGCAAACCTTACAAAACTCCATCTAAGCATAATTCATATTTATGTGCCCTGAAACTTGCTTGTATTTGTTCCTTCCTCACTCTTCCAATAATTCATAGTCTGCTCCACTTGGTCAAACCCAACTCCTCCTTCAAAGTTTGGGCCCAGGACTGACCTCTTCTGATGTGCTTGTCCATATCAATCTTCTCACACTCTTAGGACCCCTCTAGAACTGATACAACATGGCAGAATATGTCATAAAGATTCATTTTGTTTCACATACATAGTGTGCCTCCCTCCAAAAGATTTAAGCCAGATAATTCTCTTGAAAGGTAGCATAGGACAGGGTACAGTAACTCCGAGTAAACTGGGCTTCAAACACCATCTCTGATAGTAGCCCTGTGACACAGGCAAGACTCTTGACTTCTCAGCCTTGGTTTCCTCATCTGTAAAATAGGGGTGGCAATAACAGCTGTAGTGACTATTTCACGGGGTCGTTGTGATGCTGCAATGAGACAAGGTAAATAACTCAAAACACTATGTAAATGTTAACTACTACTCTCTTTTGTTCCCCATATACAGCAGCAGCTGTGGTGTCACCTTTGACTCAGGATGGCCTGGGTTCAAGTTAGGCTTCAGACACATACTATCAATAAGATCCTCAGTAGGTGCTTGTTATAAAACTGCAGGCTGCAGAACAGATGCTGATCTGGATCCCCAAAAAGTCCCCACATAGAAGTTCCTCATAAATACTTACTTTGATGCTCAGTTGGATAATCTTGGTACTCACTTCCTTTGACCCTCCCTTCATGAGGGCACAGAGAAAACCCTCCCATACTTTTTCATCCCGTGCAAAGCATGGCTCCTGCCCTCATGGAGCTCACAATCTATAGAGAGATGAGCTACCATGACAAAGAATGCCATATACAAGCCCAATGAGGAAGGACAATGCAAAATATTACAAAGAGAGGAAAATAGCTATTGGACACATGTATTTTTGGTAGGTATTTGCATATTCTCCTGGTAGGTGTCCTCAAACTCATCAAAAGATTCCCCCTTGTTCTTTTAACATTTTGTAGATCCCAGGGTTGTCCATCACTCTTGACTCTCACGTAAGTAGTCAATCAACTTTTCAAAATAATTTCTTAATTATTTTTAATTATTGATAAATCATTTAAAGCTGGCTCTAGAATCTTCTGTAAACACTTCTGCCCCTACCTACTGCTTCTGTTGTTGTTCAGCTATTTTGGTCACGTCCAACTCCTCACAATCCCATTTGGGGTTTTCCTGGCAAAAGACATTGGGGTGGTTCATCATTTCCTTGTCCAGTTCATTTTTTCAGATGAAGAAACTGAGGCAAACAGGGTTAAGTGGCTTGACCACAGTCATACAGCCAGATTTGAATTCAGGTCTTCCTGACTCTAGGCCCAGCACCCTACTATTCACTAGGCCACCTAGCTGTCCCATAATACTGTTTCAGCTGACTCTATGGTAGCGACACAACACTCTATCAATCTTCCACACAAACACAACCTGCTCAGTAATCAGGGATCCCATCTTGTTGCTGAAAGGCTTGTGGAGGGTCAGGGACATTGAAGTGTAGGAGAAAGAGAACTGGAAAGTTCCGGAAAGTAAGTCAGAAGACTTACTTCATCATGTAAAGAGCTGCAAACCAGGGAGAAGTCACTGTGCTTTTCCGACCTTCGTCTATAAAGCAGGGGTAAGAGTTGAGGCATTGGGTTACAGTGTGTGGAGTGCTGGATTTAGAGTTCAGTGACTGGGTGACCCGTTGCAAGTTCTGGAATCCCTCAACGCCTTAGTAACCTGGACTAGGTAACTTTTAGCTCCTTGAATTCTAAGAGATAGCCTAGGAGCTGATGAAAAGTTTATCAAGTTGTATCAAATTTAGTAACACCTGTGTTAACAATCTGCTCCATCAGGTTATTGTGAGAGGAACGTATACTTTGTCAAGGTCCATTCACTCATGAAAACAACAATTTACAATGCATAAATTTGATGCAAAACAGTCCAATTTGAGCTGGAGGAATACAGAAGACATGAAGGTGGTTCTTGCCCTCATGGAGATTTTTTTTAATTTTATACCTTACTAAATATAAGCAGTTAGGAGACAGAGTACCATGACTGGAGTCAGGAAGAGGCAAGTTCAAATCTGGCCTCAGACACTCAGCAGCTGTGACACTTAACCTTGCCTGCTTCACTTTCCCTCATCTGTAAAACAAGCTGAAGGAGATGGCAGACCACTCCAGTATCTTTGCCAAGAAAACTCCAAATGGGGTCATGAAGCATCAGACACAACTGAAACAAATGAACAAATACAAAGTCAGCAAGTCAAAAATTTGGGAAGGTTCGGAGTTAACACCAATAGAATATTGATTCTCTGAGGCTGTTGCTAGAACTCCAAATGAAGAAAAGTAACTTCACCGTGTGGCTGTGATTTGTTTTCTGACCAAGAACGGTCTTAAACCAAAACATAGGGAAGATTTAGGTTCGATGAAAGAATTCCTTAACAGGGTGAGGTGCTGGGCAAAGAACCCAAAGCAGAATGTGATGCGGAGAGAGGCATGAAGCTGTGTCAAGATTGCTGAGTTTGGATTCCAAAGACTTAAGTTCAAATGCCAACTTTACTGCTTATGATACTGGGCAAGTCATACAGCCTCATCCATAAAATAAAGGAGCTGGTTTAGAAATCCAAGATTCCTTTCTATCTATGATCTGATAGATCCTGTGGGTCTGTGAAAGGCTTCCAAGGAGCAGAGTAACAGTAATGCATGCATGTACAGTTATTCACGCACACACGCCAGAGAACACGTATGCACTCAGACACCAAGTATTTGCCAAGTACTGACACATAGTAGGTGCCGCCGAAATGCTGTAGAAATGCATTTATATACAGCATGTCATTAATAATAAATCACACTTGTATAGTACTTTATGATTTACAGAGTGCTTTAAATATTTTGGGAAGGGATGTTGGTCAGGAGGGTCCTTGATTGAGTCCTTTCATTTACTTGGAGTTACAGTGTCAAACTTTGTCTCACCAAAGACCTAATAAGAGTAAACTTGCCCCTTAGGAGACCTGACCAACCCACAGAACAGCTCCCCTGTCAAAAATGCCCAAGGAGAAGCAACACTGGAAAGGAGCCCAGAAATGTCAGAAATGCAAGATACGCATCCACATATGCTCCTTGCATGCAGCCCCTTCATTATGGAGATCTTATTTGAGATCTCTATACTTGCTCCCTCATCCCTCTGGTGGGACATATGCCCTTGAGGGCACTGGTCTGTCACTAATACAGGAAGTTTCAGGCTGTGCATCAACGAGGTAGCTAAAGCTTCTCACCGAGGCTACTAAATTTTCTAAGCCTGTTTAGAAACAGAAGTTCAGTTCCTCAAGCTATCTTCCTATCTCTTCTACTTTTCACAAACTCCTACATTCTTACCTTCATTTCCTCACCTGACACTCACTCCCTTACAATCTAGCATCCAACCCTACTGGTTGTCTCCAAAATGATCAATAATTTCTTAACTGGTTTTCTCAGTTCTCACGCTACTTATTAGAGATAGCTGTGAGAATAAAAAGATAACATTTGTAATGTGCTTTGCAAAACATAAAGCATTCTAAAGCACTCTCTAAATCCGTTATTAACTATTATTACTTGACCTCTCTGTAGCTTTTGACAGCAATCCTGGACACCCTCTTCTCTCCTGTTTGGACCATCACCCTCTTCCAAACCCCTAAATATGGGTACTCCCCAAGGTTCCATCCTAGACCCCTTCTCTACAGTCCCCTTACCCCTTCTTGGCTCTAAAATCTTATCTACACAAGGAACTCCTAAATCTAAATACCAGCCCTAATCTCTCTCCTAAATGCCACTCCTCATTACTACCTGCTTTGTGACTTCTACCTGGATGTCCCAAAGATATCTAAAAGCAACATACATGGAGGAAAAAATTCATTATATTTCTCCCCTCAATCCATCCATCCTCCACACCTGACAGTTCTATAGATGACACCACCAGGATTTCTTCCACTCTGCAAGGGTTACAATCTTAGAGGTTTTCCTCTCCCTCACTACTCTATCCCATCCAGTTATTTACCAATCTTAATTCATTCCACTTTTACAAAAATTCTGGCACTCTCCATTCCTATGACCTCTACCCAAGTTTAAGTTCTCACTTGTCTGGATTATTGTGGCAGACTCCTAATTGGTGTTCCTATATTCTGTTTCTCCCCCCTCCACCCCATCCTCAACACAATGGTCAAACTGACATCCCTAAAACTCACAAGTGATGCCTTACCTGAGGAATTCTTTGCTTTTTTCAAAAGCTCAAGTTCAGGTGCTATTTTCTTACAGAAAATCTTTCCTACTATCAATTGTGAGCACGCTGTGCCTCTTGAGATTACTTATATTTACTTGTACTTTTGTTGTATCCTCCTGGTAGGATGAAATTCAATGAATGCCTGGTAAAAAGGAAGCCCTTTTGGGGGCAGGGACACATTGTTTTTTCATTTTTTTTTTACTTTGAACATGGTAGAAACTTAATATTGGATGAATGTAATTAAAATCAGATGTCACTTTTAGAAAGGCTTTTCTGGCTCCTATCTAGGACTGAAGTCCTCCTTATATTCCCTAAAGATTTTCATCAGCTACTGAGGCAAGTTTTTATAGCATTAACCACGATTTCTGGCTCCCTCTACGTGATGAGATCATGATTCAAGATGTTTCAGTACAAGGAAGCTTCAGTGCCTGGACTTACGTTTATATGACAAGAAAGAGAATTTACAAGGGAAAGGGGTTAGGAGTGAATAGGACTTGGACAAGCTCATAGGCTTTCCCTGACCCAAAAGAAATGAAAAGACTTTGAGCTTGAAACCCATGATCCAAGCAATTAATGGTTCAAGGGTTCAAAGAAAAAAATTTCCTGGGGTAGTATTATTACTCTCCCAGTCAGGCATTCAGAAAGCAGTTTGCAGAAATGAGTTCATGCTTCCCGTGCGCAGCTCATGTATGCTGAGGGACGTGGAGTGGAGGTCTGGGGAACTCTTACTCCAACGTGGTCCCTGGAGATCTTTCAGAATTTGAAAAACCTTACCTGTCCATGATAAAAGACACTATACTACCTCGCTGGTGGATGATGACATGGCCCAACAAGTGTCCAAACCTCTCTCTCGGGATAGAAGGCACCCAATTTCATCCTGTAGAGCATTCAACCAGGGAGGGAAATCTTATTTTTTGATCCTCTGCTGCCCTCTGCTGTTCCTTCAAAGGCAAAAGCAATTGTCAAGCATGCCTGACCCACACCTCACATCAGCTTTTCCCTCTCAATATTTGGAGGTGGGGATAGGAAATGCATGGGATCACCAAAGGCTTTGGGGAAGTTGCATCAGTGGCTGATTCTCATGGGATTAAGGGACTGTCATCTGATTAGCCCAACCTGGGCATCCCTCTCATGCAAAGTCTAAACTGAAAAGGACCTCAAGAGTCTAGTCTAACCTCTACCTGACCAATAATCCTCTCTACAAAATCCCTGACAAAGTCTCTGCCTGAAGCAACTATTATTTCCCAAGGCAGCACACATTCCACTTTTGGATAGGAAATTTTTCTCTAAAACAAATGAAAAACCTATCTGTAACTGCCACTCCTATCTGCTGCCTATGTTCAAACAGAACAAGTCTAATGCAAAATATTGTTACTTCATCTCCCCTAAGCTATTGTAGGTCTACGTATTATCACATATAAAGGGCTGGAAGGTACCATTTAAGCCCTTGTTTTATAGATGAGAAAACAGGCTCAGGGAAATCAAATGGCTTGCCCACTCACTATCCCACAAATGTTATCAGGGGGGATTTTAAATCACATTTTCTGTGTCGTTTTCTTCCACCCTCCTTCAGTAGTTTCTAATTGGCATAATTTCCAGACTCCTCGGATCAACCTGGTCCCCTCTCCACACATGCTTTGGTTTACCAAGGTCTCTCATAATGTGGCACCAAGATTTTTGGACACAATATTCCAGGTCCTCCAAGTAGAAGTAGGGTGCACTACCCAACTCATTATCTCTCTTACTATGGATAGCTCTCTTAATGAAGTCCCTTTTGGATTAGCTTTTTCTAAGGTCCAACCACAGTGTTGGTTTATCTTAAGACTGTGGCAAAAATAAGCCCCAAGGCCTTCTTCATGTAAACTGCTATTATTAAGTCACCATCCTGTAGCTATATAATTCCTTTTTATACCTAAATTCAAGACCTTCCGTGTATGCTGTTAAATGTCATCCTTTTGGTTTCAGTACTTTGTAGTCTGGTAAAATAATTTTGGATTGCAAGTCTATCCCTCCACAAATTTGCTGTGGCACAGAGAAGACATTTTTGTCACTAAAAAAAGGTATTGACTATAGCAGAACCTAGAACAGGGCTTAGAAAACACCCACCTCCCCTACCTCTTACCCATATTTTTATAGTGGACAGTGCTGATCTTGAGAGTCGGAGGGACCTGTTTTGATTCCATTCTACCACCCCCCCTTCCCATCCTCATAATGGGCAAATTGTGACATTTGGTGGTAGTATGACTCTGGTGTGGCAGCAGTTAAGAATTTAACACTCCCATTTTCTCCACTAGTTTATCATGAGTCTTGTGCCTTGAGTGTCCACTTTAGCAGCCCAATCAACAAAGGAAATGGCTTATTCTTAGCCAGCTTGAGCTTCCAAAGTTTTCAAGAGTCCCATAAATCAAATGTACACAACCTTGGAGGGAATGATACCTTCAGTGGCCACTTCCCAAGCACGGAAAATGTGTCTGCTCTTACATGTTCTAAACCACCTATAGGACCACCTTGACTGTTCAGACTAATGCATTAGGGGCAACTGGGGAGGTAGTGTGATGAAGAGTTAAGAGATACCCAGCAACTGGGTATCTACAATTAGCTCTTTACCTGACCTCCTTGCTCTCAGACTCACTTTCCTCATCTGTGAAATGAAGGATACTGACATGCTACAGCACACTCAGGAGGGCCACTTGGTGAGCAGACTGGAAATCATGGCATGATTAAGTTGGAAGAAATGGGGTTCACAGGGAATCACAGTACTTGTGATTTAAAGGACCCCTCAGTGGCCCTCTAATCCAACCCAGAGACGAAAGGAATCCCCACTAGCATACCTGAAGACCTCCAAAGGGGAAACAGCTATATCCTTGTGAGCCCACCCTTCATATTTTTGTGCAATACTTTTGATTTTTCCTGATATCCAGCCTTAATCTGCCTCTTGGTTACCTCTGCCTACAACTCTGGGATCTGCCCAGTGGGGCTAAACAGAATCAAATGGAATGCCATCCCAATCCACAGGTACCCTTCCAGCTTTATCTCCACACTTTCTTTTCCCCAGGTTAGACTTAGGGTCCTTTGTCATGCCCTTCCTAGGCACACTCAAAGTTCTTCGTAAACCAAGGTGCCCAGACTAAACTTGATGCTGCAGATAGAGCCTGAATAAAACAAAGCAGTAAACCCTCATCTTCCAGCTCCCAGAACCTAGATCTATCTTAAGGCAGTTCACAGTAACATTAGCTTTCTTGCCACATCACACTGCACTCATAGTAAGCCTTCAGGTTTACTAAACTCCCATATCAGGGCACTAAAACTCCCATATCTTTTTTGGATCCCATCATATTTCTCCCTACCCTTCAAAAAAAAATTTTTTTTGTATTCAAGTGTAAAACTTTATTGACAGTTATCCCATTCAGTCCAATATCTAGAATGCCAAGATTCCTTTTGGGATCTTATGAATTCAGTGTGTTAGTTATCCCTCCGAGGGATAACTTTTGTCATCTGTAAATTTGATAGGCTTTTACCTAGGCCTTTCTCTATGTCACCAATAAAAATATTAAACAGCACAGAGCCAAACACCTCTCAATACAGTGATCCCCTGAAGGCTGGCTGCCATGTTGACACTGAACCACAAACAACCACTCTAAGTGTGGCCATCTGTCCAGTTCTGAATCCTTTGAACCTTATCATCTACTCTCTCTCCATTTTTATAAAAAACAATATACTTTATCAAAAACTTTTCTAAAATCTATGTAAAGTGGATGTTTAGCTCAGAAAAGAAATTATAGGATAGTGGTAATATGATGTGCTTCCAAACATATGAAGGGTTGTTAAGTAGAAAAGGGTTTAGATTTCTTTTGCATATCAACCCCCAGAGGATGATACGACTTTAGGCAACTAGGATCAATGAGTGGAAATTTCAGACAAGAAACTTAAGGCATAATGTAAAACGGGGGAAAAAGTTCTTAATTAGAGCTATCCAAAAGTGGAAAGGAATGCCTCAGGAGGTAGTGGTACTCATCACTGCAATTCAAGAAGATGATTCAACCCTCAGAAATTTCATGTATATGACTATCAAATCTATATATTCAGACTCATTTATCTTTTGAGCTCAGTCCTTCCCAAGTCTCATATCCCTAAACTTCCTGCTTTTAGGATCTACCTATATATCCCAGGGATATCTCCAGCTCAACACAAACTGTATTTTTTCCTCTAAAAACTACATCGCAGCACGTTCCTTCTAGTCATTCAGATACTAACACTGAAGTCAGCCTCAACGTTGCACTTTTCCTCACCTTAACACATAAAGTAACTGGTGCCAATTTTTGTCCAGCCTACCATCGAATCTCTCCTGTCTCTTTCTCCATTCACACAGCTGTACCCTCCCCTGAATGACATCTCAGACTCTCTCTCTCCTGGTTGACTGCAATCAACAAATTCATATTCTTAAAAGCACTGTTCTGACCACATCGCTCCCTGGCTTCTTTCAATAAGTTCCAGTGACTAAAGATTCCAGGATTAAGTACAAACTTTTGTTTCATTTAGAGCCTTTGAGTCTGGCTCTATTTCACACAACTTACACCACATTCTAGATAAACTGAATAATCTGCTGTTTGCTGTACTATCTCCTGCCTTCACAATTTCACATAGGCAGTATGTTATGCGCCCCATGACTGTAATGCTCTCTCCTCACTCCCGTCTTCTGGAATCCCTGGCTCCAATCAAGACTTTGTTGAAGAGTGACATCCTATAGGATTCCTTTCCTGATCCCCCTAAATACTAGCATATTCTGCCCCACTGCAGTCCCCCAAATACTCTATTTTGAATTTATCTGTGCACACATCTCCTTGCCCTTCTTGCAGACAGAGGTCATTTTCATTTGTATCTTTGTATATATCCAGAACCTATTACCTGGCAACACAGGAAAAGGGCTGGAATTTAAGAATACCTTAAAGGACCAAGCTACATCTTTTGATGCATCTGATTCTTCCACGTAAAACAGAATGTTTTCTTTCTTTCATTATTTGGAAAGACTTTAGGATGCCAAGGAATATTGATAACAAAGATAACTGGCTGGATCATTGAGGCAACATGTGAACTTAGGCTGAAAAGGCCATTGAGAGCTAGCTAGTGGAAGGCCTTAAAACACCAGGCTAAGAGGATTGTATTCCAAACAATAAAATACCACGGAAAGCTTCCGATGCAGATAAACTTATGCTTTAGGAAGGATTTTGCAGATTGGAGAGAAAAGAGACAGGAAGCAAGGAGGTCAGTTAGAGACTATTTTCTATAGTCTGGACAAGAAGCAATGAAGGCCTGAACTGAGTGACAAGAGGAACATCCTGGAATATGGATAAGAACTGTCAACGGATTGGCTGTAGTCGAAAGAGAGGGGTGAGTCAATGGCGACTTCGAACAACTTGAAAGTTCGTGAGACCCTCAACAAAAAGAAAATCATTAGTGAAAGAGATTATGGACTGTTTTGGCCATAACACGTTTGAGGTGTTAATGGAAACTCCTAGTGATGATATCTAGTAGGTAAGTGTTGACTTGGGGCTTTAGATTTATACAGATTTGGTAGTCATCTGTGTTGGTGATGACAATTAGAATTCATGGGTGTGGATACAGTGAAGAAGAGTGTAGAGAGATAGGGAGCCCACAATGAACTCTTGGATGACACTAACCCTTGGGTGCAGGAAAGGGCTTTCTCCTGTGAAAACTGCCACCCAGTGTGAGTAGAAGGGCTCTGGCTCTTACTGCCCCAGTGTTCCCTTATTAATAGCGAGTAAGAATAGCAAGAACTTGCATTTATAGTGTTCACTATTTGGCAGGCACTGTCTGTGTGCTTTATGATTATCAATTCATTTAATCTTAACAAATGAGGAAACCGAGGTACTATCTGCACCCTGAGAAAGTACTAATAATGTATAAAATTATTTTACATACATATATGTGTATGTGTGTATATCTATATACACACACACATATTAGCGTCTAATAGTAGCCACTCCTGGGTGGGGGGAGGAGATAAAAAAAGAAATTTACATGATGACTGTTATATATTTAAAAGGAATGGCAAGTTGTACGTAACAGATATGCAGTTTCATGGGCAATCATCTTTTTTTCATTCAATGTTATGGTAATGTTTGTTTTATTCTATAAATTAAATTTTTTTTAAAAAATGCAGCGAAAGAAAAAAAACTCCAAAGAAACAGAAATGAAGCTTTAGTGGGCACAGAAATATGAGATGGAAAAAAAAGCAGCAGGAAAGGCCAGCTTGTACTATGAGAACTTGAGAAAGATTTGCTGGTCCTTCTGAAAAGGAAAGGGAGATGGAAGCTCTAAGAAGATGCTTTTCTTGCCCCTCCAAAGACAATAAAATAGAATCAAGGAAGGTAGCAGGGAGATCATCCACTAAGGCTACAGGTATAGAAGAACCATAGTAAAGAAGTAAAAGTAGTAATACACCTATTTGTCAATATAATAGAAATGACAGAGAAACTGGTGGTCTTCCAGGGCACATTCGCAGGACGTAACAGAAAACAAAGGACAACTACGATACTCCTGGTGATCCACTTGGGCACAAATAATGCTGGAAGAAATCTTTACTGTCAATGGAGTATTAGGCAAGAAATTGAAAGCTGCTGAGGGAAGGCTATGTTCTTCTCACTGGTACCTGACAAAATGTGGAAAAGAGGAAAAAATGGAGTAGTGACTATCCAGAATGGGCTTTGGACTTCTGGACCATGGCTTAACAAACTCCTGGCCCAAGACAGGTTACACTTCACAAATGCTCACAGGGATATTTGTTGTTGTCTCTTTAATCAGAATTACTTTTACCCAAAAATGATCAAGGAGTGAGGCTATGCTGCAAGTTAGATACAAAGAATAGTGGAGATGTCCAGTTCACAGGAGACAAAATTCAAGAAGCTCGTAAAACCTTTGGTTTCATATATCTACATACAAATGTAAAAAGCAACTAGTAAGAGAAACTATATGGTCTTAAATGAAAGGAGGTAATTTACCTTGTAAGTATCAATGAGAAATTCAAGAGAGTTAAAGCAGAGCAGCATTTTTGACATGCCTTGGTGATCATTTGCAACCAGAAAGGGGGAGTTCTATTCTGGATGCCATTCTTAACTAATTGGTTGTTGGGGTGGGAATGAGAAGCCTCAGGGAAATGCCCACTCGCCCTCCTAGGGCTTATGAAATTGCAGAGGAAATATGAACATAGTCTGAAGTGCTTCTTAGAATTTAAGAAAGCTAATTTCAAAAGGCTCAAAAAAAAATCTAGATAAGCTCCAACAGACTAAATATAAAGGGGAAAAATTAGCCCCAAATGCACATGAAATTCTGAAGACAAAAGTATTCCAATGACGAAAACTGGGGGGATTTGTGGATTTATCTCTAAAAACAGATACGGATGCACGAGGAATTCATCAACCAACTTGGAATTTTAAGAACTGTACAAAAAATGGAAGTGATAGCAGATAAGATGGTCAAAAGATGAAGGTTCCAGTCCTGTAGAAATATCACAGGAGTGCTAACATGCAAAAGGAGTAGAAGTTCTGAGAAAATTAAGGGCAACAAAAGAGATTATTTTTCACTACAACAGGAGAAAATAAATATCAAAGAAGGTACAGGACCCGAGCCTGGGGAAAGTGGAACAATGGTCACTGACACAGAAGGTAGAATTGCTTATTCTTAATTGGCTATTACTTTCTCTGCCAAGCACAAGGACCCTTGCATTGGAAATGACCAAAATGCTGTAACAGGGAGCTTATACCTAAGTAAGGAAAAGAGCTGCCACTGGCTAATTCAAGTTCTGAAAGAATAGGTAAGTAGGATTGAGCCTCCAATCTTTTGTGTTTGAAAAATCATGGAAAATGAGAGAAGTTCTACAAGACTGGAGAAGAGCAAGTATCTCCATTGGAAAAAAAAAGTAAGTCCTCAAACTACAGACTATTAAACATGACTTCATTTCATAGGAAAATTGTAAGACAGGTCATTAAAGAGAGATTGGCAAACATCTAGAAAGAGGATCACAGAATCATCAAAAACAGGTCATGTCCTGAACTAGCAGATTAGTGCTATAGATATAATCTACCTAGGCTTTTGCAAAGCTTTCCTCCTCTTCACAATTAAAAAACAATTTTTATTTCAAGTTTTGAGTTCCAAATTCTATCCTTCCCTTCCCACCTCCCTCCCTGAGACCACAAGCAATCAGATATAAGTTATGAATGTTTGGCAAAGCTTTTGATAAACCATTTCATACTGTTCTTATAAAGATGGGAAAATGTAGACTAGATGGTACCATTATGACTAGATGGATAAAGATAAATATTGGTTGTATGGTCATACAGACTAGTTATTAAAACAGTTCCAAGTCAAGGTAGCAAATTATCTTCACTAGAGTACACAGGGACCTGGATACCTTTATTTGCAGATGGCCCAAGCTGGGAAAGGTAACAACAGCTGGTAAGATCAGGATGCAGAAAGGGTCTGACAGTAAGAGAGTACTGGGCTAAATCTTGTAAGAAGTTTACGAGGTTTAAAAAAGTAATCTTGCACCTGAGTACAAAAAAAAAGGGCAACTTTGTAAAGAAAAGATGGGTAAGGCAAAGATGTTCTGAAAAATTCTAGGGGTGTGTAGTGGACTGTAGGCTCAGTGAGTTAGGAGCTTGATGGGGCAACCAAGAAAATTAATGCAACTAAAATTTGGGTTGAATTAAGGTTTAACTTTCAGGAACAGAAGTGACAGCAGCACTGAAGTCTTTTTATCAAACCTCTGGAGTACTATATTCTATTTTAAGTGCTAGTTTAAGCAGGGAATTGAGTGTCCAGGGAAAAATTCAGGATATACAAAGGATTAACAGAAGAAACTTAGCATGTTTATTTTTAAGATTTTGCTGGACTGGAATGGGTGGGAGTGGCTATGAAAGAAAGCATATATCTTCAAATGTCTGTGGCAAAGATAACTTGTTCTATTGGTCCTAGAAGGCAGAATTATGTTTTAGTTTCAAGGAGTAAACTTAAAGCTAGATGCCAAGATAAACTTCCTACTAATTCTGTTCAAAAGTGGAATGCATTGCTGGGGAGAGGAGGGAAGAGTTGTGGGGTGAGCTCATCCTCTTTGTTATTATTTAAGCATATGCTGTATAACCACTTGTAGACTGTATTAAAATGTAGGATGTTAAAGTTCTGAGCACGGACCAAATAACCACTGAAGTATTTTCCATCTATAAATCTGAATTCTATGACCTCAACCGTTAGATGCCCTAGTCCCTTGAAACTCAAAAGGTTTTGTGATTCTTTCATCTCTTACTCTCGCTAAACTTCAATTGGCCAAACTGGGTAAACTTGAGGTCCTTCAGGCAAGTTCTGACCTTTTGACTGGCTTGATTGATTTCCCTGTACCTTTTTCTATGCTGAAATATTATCCAGATATTAAAGACAAGCTCACCTGCCACTGCTCAGAAGCTAAATGCTCCACATCACACTCCCAATTCATACTATTTGGTTTCCATAACTAACACACTTAATACAAATACAAAATATATCCTCCTCCTACAGACCAAATTTTCCATGAGGGAATGAGGCTGTGATCTAATCTTTTTTCATGTGCCTCAGCAACTGACAGAAAGAGAAGGGAACAGAAAACCTGTGAAATCTGTCTGTGGAAAAGTGAACTGTAATGCTCTTTCTGTAATATGGTAAACTGGTGTAGTTAAAAACAAACAAACAAACCAACCAAACTTGGAGCTGAGAGTCTAAGTTTAAATCTAACTTCTATTGCTACAAGAACATGGGCAAGCAAGTTGTCATCTGCATAAGCCTGTCTCCTCAGTTGTAAAATGAGGGCATTTGACTAGGTCTTATTTACATGATGCCAACTTTTTCAAATCAGTCAATAAACGTTTATGAAGCCCCCATGTGCCAGGCACCATGCTAAGCACAGAGGTTACAAAAGAGAGGTAAACAATAATTCCTTCTCTCAATTAAAGGCAAGAGAATGTGATACAATTATAGTTAGTATTTATAGAATTAAATGATTAACAGCTTGAGAAATTTGTCTAAGAAAAGTAAGTCACTTTGTCACTAGGTTTAACTAGGTTCAACAAGGCTCAGCCACCTCAAAGAAGAAAGGCCTTTCCGATGCTCTTAGTTATTCAGGAATACTCCTTTCTGCCTTTATCTTTCACTTATCTGTGAGAAAATGGTGCACCTCTTCCCAGGAGAATGTAAAGATCTGAAGTTTAAAGAATTTGCTCTGTAATTCCATCCCCAGAGCAGAGGTTGACACAGTGACAGGAAATCAATCAATAAGCATTTCCTATAATATATTAATCGCTTCACTAAGTGCTAGGGATATAAAGAATAATGTTACAAATAGTGGACCAACCTTGGGTAGAGTATACTCTAAAGTAGATATCAAAAGAGATGCTGGCAGAACTGGATTTGCATCCATCCAGAAAATTCTAACTCTATGCAAGAACCTAATGTGAAATGGAACCTTTCATACTTTTCAATATTTCTGTGCATAAAGGTTCAAGCAAAAAAATTAGCACAAACTGTGGACTCCCTGATTGACACAATCATGGTGATTAGTCACTGGCTTGAATTATAGGAGGCTGTGAAGCTATTGATCCCTAGATACCTGAGCAGTACAAGTAACATTATATATCATTAAAAAAATTTTCACCAATTTTGTCTGAGACAAAGGGCTGAATCAAATAACAAGGATTCTTCCAGCTATTCATAATTTTTCCACTAAAAATCCAAGAACGAAAAATATTACAACTGTGTATGTGGTGTGTAAGTTTTCTCTCTCCAACTTCTGCCAGAAAAGTAGTTTGTAGCTGATCCTTTATAGCATTGTAACACCTAATTCAGCAGTTTCTCCATTGAGCAGTGTGTGATTTCTTTACCCAAAGAATGCAGTGGTTTTCCCTCCACTCTTGTCCCTGATACAACCTTGCCATAGTCTTAGCCACCTCATTCACAAGGGCAATTCTCTAGGAAATACACATAATACCAGAATTCCTTGCCCCAAGTGACTAATAAAAAACAAATAAGTGGGAAACCAAAATCTCTATGTTCCTTTGCTGGCCTTGAGGATTTCCTCCATCCTATGACTAACAACATTAAGGTGTACCCTAGTCAAGCAAACATGATAGATGGGCATCTGAACGAAGAACAGCAAATAGATGCTTTTTAAATTTGCTTTACATTTCAAAGAAAGTTAGCAGTCCTTCAAAGGGTAGGCTCCCAATTTAGAAACATTTTATTCAGATAATGTGTCAAGAAAACCTACCTACATACAAGGGTCCACAGGACTCCCTCAGAAAGTTAAAGGACATCACTGATGGGAGCCAGAACCATATTGGAGAGAAAAGGCTTTGAGCAGTCATAAATTAATTAATCCAGTCTACTAGAGTTACACAGGGCAGTGACCCATAGCTAGAGCCTCATTATTGCCCCTGCTCTTCTCCAACAGCCAATATGGGTAAGAGATCTTGTCTTGGATTCCAAAAGGTACAAGATGATGGTTGTCTAGGCCAGTGCTAATTTAAGAGGATACACGCATCATGCACATGATATACTTTTAGAATTGTGTCTATACCGTTGATAGGTTTAAGATTTCAATATTTTATTCAACATTATGCTCCTAGTGGTAGGGCAGAGACCTGGTGATTTGCCTACTCTGGGGTTGTATATAGAAGGGTGATGGTAAACTTCTGAAGGTAGTCTGCCATCACGGTAGACTTATATGTGATAAATTTTCACTCAACAACAGAATATGATAGGTATGCTAGGCCCCATCCAACTGAAATGTTCCTATTTGTCAATAATAACCAGAGGCCCAGGGCATAATGATGCTGAGAATGGAAGGGCCTTGCCACATCCTGGTAGAAGTGACACTGTCACTGCCCACATGTACATGAAGAGGTGAGTGCAGGGATAGGCACCCAAAAGCTTAGGGCTCTAAAACTGGAATGCCCCAGTTCAAATAGGACATCGAGTGGGCAAACCTCTGATCAATGTCATGTATTGACATGAATGGTGAATACAAATCACTTACCAGTTGGTTCATCCTCTCCAAAGACTGAAGACTTAGGCATGCCACATTAAACCAATCTTGTTTCCAAAGAAGTCTCCCCTAGGTTAATGACTGTATTCCAAGTTCCAATGAGTGCTGGGGAGCACACAACATCCCATACAAGTACTAAGGAGTCAGGAGGCCTGGGTTATTAGCCCTGGTTATGCCACCATCACTGATTAGCTGGGACAATGTTCAAGACAACCACCGTAAGTTCCCAATTCTTCATCTGTTATATAAAGAAACTGGACTAGTTCATGAAATCAAAGCTACAAGGGACCCTGAAAGTTCCACTTAATTCAATGCTATCATTTTACAAATGAAGAAACTAGAGCCCAGGGAGAAAGATGATTGAGATGATTGACCCAGTATTTGAACATAGGTCCTCGGAGTCCAGAATCAGCCTTCCTTCCTCAGGGCCGTTCTATGAAGTAAGGTTCCCTTCTACCTTTAAATTCTATGGGCAGGATTCTAACCTATAATGGTACAGTGTAAGGAGCAGCACCAACTCCTTAGGGGGGAACAGTTCAGTTTCTGCCTCTGATGCTTACTATGCAAGTGTGATCTTGGTTAAGTCATTAAATCTACTCAAGCCTTAGTTTACTGAACTGTAAAAATGGGGTGAGGTATTGGGGTTGTCCAAAGCTCCC
Source organism: Potorous gilbertii (assembly GCA_028658325.1). Classification (NCBI taxonomy): domain Eukaryota; kingdom Metazoa; phylum Chordata; class Mammalia; order Diprotodontia; family Potoroidae; genus Potorous; species Potorous gilbertii. The sequence goes on along the minus strand of CM053770.1, from coordinate 603,847,560 downwards.
TTCAATTCCAAAACTGTGATCCTATGATTGTCTAAGATGGTTTTTTGAATAGTGAGACTAATCTTAGCACGCCTGTGCAGACTATCTAAAATAAATCCCAGATGGCTCCTAGCTTCACTGCTTCAAAAGCTTCCTTCTTCTCATTAAACTTCACAGCTTTAAAAAGCCAAAGTAGTTTGATTCTAGTTGCGCAATCCTATTGGTCTTGGTAGTAAGTGAATTCACTGGTGGCTGACATTCTGACCAAAAGTTAGACATTTTCAGACTCTGGGAATTTGAGGGCCAAACCACACACTATTTTAGATGGTGCTCTGTTGACCAGGTTCCTTCTAAACCCAGGACCCCCAAACAAGGAGAGACATCACAGGAACTGCATCAAAATTGCAGACAACTAAGAGTTGTTCATAAAGAGATTTAATTTTTTAAATTGCATAAGGGGGCTAGTACATTTAATCTCACTACATCACAAACTGCTAGGGTGTTTTTGTTTTTGTTTTTTAAAACCCACTAGTTCTAACCCTCCCTTAGGTTGATAGCTGCAAAATGAGAAAAATGTTACCAAATGGACATAGAAAGGGAAGTAAGCCAGAGAGCTTGTTTTCTGTTTGTCAGTGATGGTCACTGTGAAACAGCTCTTTAACAGGGATGTGGGAAAGGGAAGAGGAAAATGGCGATGAGAGGTACAGGAACCTCCCTCCCCCCCCACCTCCCGTAACACCTCCCCACCGTAGTCAGAAATGAGAGTGGGAAGGAAAAAGAAATGGGAAGGCACCTGCTCCCATCTTGTAAATGCTAAGCCCCAAGGAAATTCAACTCTCTTCAATGTCTGCTTCTACAGGCCTGTCTGTGGGGCAGAAAGCCCTTTTGATTCCTTCCTGACCTCTTGTCCTGAAGACCTCAGTCTCCTTCTTAGTTTTAGTGAATACAAACAAAGCACTTCATCAGAAGGGCCCAAGCTGGAAATATAAGACCTGATTGACATTATGAGAAAGCCTCTAAACAGTATGGCTTTCTAGGACAGGTCCTCTTCCCTGTAGAGTAGGAGCCACCAGGGAAGGTTGGAGGGGTGAAGGGTGCAGCAATAGAGAAGAAGGAAGGGCACAACACACCAGAAGAAACCGATCTCCAGCCCCTGCAGGTTGGGGCTTATTCTACAGCAGTCTTACTGGGCAGAAGCAAGGCAAGCTGAAGGAAAAAAGGTTAAGAGAAGCTGCATTCTAAGGGTTCTGAATAACCAAGATTTGCTATTATATCATAACCAAGGATTTATTCCACAATATAAACTGCAACATTTGATACAAGCTACCCCCTCCCCGAGGGAAAAAAAAGAGAAAGCGAAAATACAGCTGTGGCAAATTACTTACAGAGCTGTCTCCCTTCTACATTACTAGTCCATCAGTGACACTAGAACCTAAACGTCTGCATCCCATACATTAACCCAATGCTAAAGCACCACCACACTGTTCAGAACGTTTTTAATTCCAGTCACTGAAACCAGACATAGAAGTTATTGCTCAGATAAATAAACCTAATCTAAGGGGGGAGGAGGAAGGGGAAAGGTGGGAGTTGGAGAGCAGAGCAAAACAAAAACAAAAACCCCAATGAAAAACCAAAAGTTCCCCCCAAATGATAACAGAGTAAACAGGAGAGATTCCTCAAAAGAGGATTTACTGGAATTTCTGGTGCCGCTCTGGGCACTGAAGCCAAGCTGGACTCTTAAGCCGGTAAATCCCAGACAGAGGTATGACTTTAATGCTGTCCATGAAAAGATGCCAGCTTCACTCCCTTCTAAATTGGTGGAAACCCCTGCAAAAAACAGTCAGCATTTCAGACCTCAACAACCACAAACAGCTCTTAAGGGAAAAATACAAAAAGTGTCAAAAAAAATTTTTTTGTTAGTTTTTTCTTTTTTCTTTTTTTTTTTTTCAAACAGTTCTGGAAAAATGATCCCATGAAGAATAGAAATAGCACCGTTTACAGGCTGGATCTAATACCAGTCCTGCAGCTTTGCTGAGAAATTGCAGAAATCTTCTCGGAGTCCTGAATTACATAAGTGGGGGGGTTTGTTTTTGTATTGTTTTGTTTTTTACTTTCGGTTCGGTGCGTCCTTCACAGTACAGCGCACACAGATGTAGTCTTCCTTCTCTGCCATCTCTGGAGAAACACCAACACAGACCTGATGAAACCACTGATTGCAGCTGCCATCACACTGGACCCAGTCCACCTAGTTACAAAGAGCAGGGAGATGGGATTTTCAGAGGGGAAAATGAGTTTCAAAAATGGGCGGGCCAGCGGGCCAGGTTCAGCAGATCTAGACTGTTTCTAACTAACCCGCCAATATCCCACCACTGGGGATCACTGGGGATCTCTGGGACAACAGTTAAGCCATATGTACCGTAGCTGGACCACTAGCCAGAACCAAGTCAAAGCCATTCTTCAAGTTGTGACTGCCTTGGGGTTAAAACAACGCTTCCCTGTGGTGGGTAAGCATTAAAAGCAATACGACAGCATCCCTCCCACCTTCTGAGCACCGGGATGGTGAAAGCTGGAAGAGGAGGCAAGAAAAGGAAAAAAGGGAAGAGCAAGAGTTTCTTCAAGAAAAGGGAGGAGACCCATTTACGATGGTAAGAGCAGAGAAATCAGGAGGGGTAGGGAGGAGCCATCGACTTCGATCAGCTCCAAGCAGATAAGCAGAAGAGAGAGAGACCCAGCGAGGTCTAGCTTACAGGGTGTCTGAGTTAGGGGGTAGGTAGCACGTCCTCTACGGCCCAAACCTCACTGACCTCATCTCCTTCTGGCTGTAGGCAGCTCACGGCTGGGCAGATGGCATCTTCATCCTCAGAGTCCTCTTGTTCCGAGTATGATGTATCTGAGGGCAGGGACTGAGTTTCAGTGGGACGGGCCAATTCGTAGCTCCGTTCTTTCTCTTGCTTGAGATTGTTCATGTCCTTGGAGTGGCTCAGTTTGATTTTCTTCTTTTTAGGGGTCCACATTTTTTTAATTCGCTCCTGTCGCTCGACAGACAAACCCTCTCTTTCCAATCGTCTCTTCAATTTTCTCTCAAGATTTCCAATTCCATCTCGCTTCCCCCGGCAGCAGTCATTCTGGAAAAATGTGAAGTCAAGATTAGCATTACTAATTCCCTTTGACATTTGTATTAAAATAAAATTAACTATTATGGCTAGAAAAAACTGTATACTGTAATCCACAAGCACAGCCAAATATTTGGACTTTTTCCTATCACTCATCTGCTGAATAATGCTAAACAACTAGTAAAATCAAAGGAAAAGAAGGTGTCAAAACAAAAAACAGTTGGTTAAAAATAGTCCCTAAACAAATATTCAAGAGATTATTGTAAAAAATGTTGTCTTAAAATTAGTTTATGTTTAAATATGCATTTTTATTTCATTTTTAGAACACAAATTTCTTACAACAAAAGTCTTTACTTCATCCTAGTGGTTTTAATGAACATAGAATTTATGGATAAAACACTACGAAAACAGCTTGGCATCCTCAAATTATCATCTTGGAGAATTGCCTAAAGCTTTAAGAGGTTAAGTAGTTGCAATCCAAAATTAAATCCCTTTGTAAAGATAAATATAACTATGCACTTAATCTCAATTATACAACAGGTTTTATTTTCAAAACACAGGTTTTAGGGGGAAATCTACGTAATTGAACCAACATGGTAGGTACTACCTTTTAAAACAGACTCCTTTATTCTAGATATAATCGGTAAGTACTTGTTAATTTTTGCCTGTATCCCTAATCCACCACCCCCTTAAAAAAAACACCCAGCTCCACCTTCTATGGGTCTCCTGAAATTGCCATACTGGTGTATCCAATTCCAACAGTAATGTTTTCTTGGAAGCTTCTTAGAGGGCAAGACTGACTGACTGAAAGGAACATCTCTTTCTTCTACAAAGCTGTACAACAGGCAAGCTCTGTGAAATCATCACACTACAACGTGTCAAGGCCAAGGGTTCTTAATCTGGGATTCATGGACAGATTTTAGGGGGTCCATAAACTTGGATGGGGAAAAAAAAAAATCTTAATTTTCACTGAGTTCTAATTCAATTGAAGCACTTGCTTTAAAATCCTTAAAAATTTGCTTAGAAACACTGCTCAGAAGGAGTGTCTGGGTGGTCACCAGATTTCCAAAAGAATCCCTAGTCTAACTTCAACTACAGATTCCAGATGAAGTAGCAGAATGAACAAAGTTTAAATAACTATATCTAGCTGCACATAGCCCTTCTCTAAGTCTCTTCTCTGTGCCAAAGACCCTTTTTAAGCTATACACATAAAAAAGGGGGAGGGAGGAAGGAGAGAGACAAGAGACTAGTCAGGTCCAAAGATGTGTCCCAAGTCACAGGGTGAAGTCAATGGTGGAAGCAGGAGACAAACCCTGTAACTGATGATGTAAGTCCTGCCTGGGCTGACTGTAAATGCCACCCCTGGGCCTTCACTTACGGCCCAACTCCTCATTCAGGGAAGTTCTTCACCTAGTACTTAAGTAGGACAGACCTACTAGTTACAGAAAAGATTGAATGGCACAGAGCTTATCCCCCTCAAGTCTGATTCTTGCCTTCTCACTGGTGAGTCCAATAGGTGAACCTCGGTCAGGGTGCTGAGTTGGGCTTGGCTTGGTGAGTAAAGTCTGGTAGATTTCTTGAATCTCAGGCAGAGACACCTGAAGTAATTGCGCTTCTGTTAGCAGCTCATCTACATCAGAACTGATACCTATAAAAGACCAGAGAGAAAAAAATCTCTAAGCTTACTTATTCACCACTTTACCTCCAAAACTGACTGCTCCTTCAGAAAAGACTAGATTCTGTGGTCTCACATTAGCTCTTAATAAAACTGAAGCTGGCAGCCCAGATCCACAGAACCTGAACTAGTGAAGAGTCCAAACTATCAGAAAAATACTACAAAAGCCCAGTTTGTGGGGAAGGAACAGGATTCTAACAAGTGCTCCAGACATTTAGAAAATTAAAATATCATTCTGAAAAACAGATCATAAAGCTGTGAATCACAATTTAGCCACAACACTCCAAAAAGGAATTTTTGGAGTCATACAAAGTTTTTTCCCCTAGAACTCCTTTGCATTTTAAGGGGAACAATAAACCAGTTATGACTCTAAAATGAAATAGGTCAAGGTCTTTTAATTAGGCAACTGGTTAACAACAGTAGAAATATAAGACAGGATTGCTTGTAACTTCTCTATCCCAAAACCCAAAATGAATGGGAGTATACAAACCATGGAGGGGGATGCAACTTCGTCCAGTTGAAAAGGGAGAGTGTAAGTAGGAGGTTCTGTTGTCCCAGTCATGGGGCAGAGAAAAGGACATTGCACCAATTGTCTGTGAAACCTAATAGGAGGAAAACATTTTGTAACAAGACTTTCCTAGCACAGAAATAATTTATTACCGGCCCAGAAATGGAGCTGGTTCAGGTTGTCAGACTGACAAGAGGGAAACACAATGACCTGGTTGCTCCAAACTGTCTGTGGCACTTAGGAAATTGGGATCATCTGGCTTTTTGAACCTGAGAGCAAATCAGCTAAGATACCACACTAAAGGGATTAGGACTTTAATCTTCCTGGCTTTACTGAAACCAGTTTTACATAACTACCTTGACAGTAATTATACTGTCAAAACAAAGGGTTATTTTTCTTTATGGGACAGATCCAATGGACTAATCAGCTCTTATAGTGTACAAACTAATCTTGTCAATTAAAAATGCCAATTTGCCACAGTGTGCATCTACTTTGATGAAGTGTTTGTGAAAATAATTACATAAAAGCATTTATCCTTAAGTAGTGATAGCCAAGGGAGTGGGATAAAGATTTGGCCACAAATAAAGTCATCCTAGCTGCAATCTTCCTTACTTGTAAAAAATGTAAATTCTTAGTATATCCCCAAGAAACTGATGAGAAATCAGGTAACTAAGTGGTCAAGGGAAATCATCCTTGGGGAAGGGGGACAACCTCAGTCACTGTCAAAATGAATTTGAGGACAACTTGAAAGAGATTAGAAAAATATAGTTTTGGGTTTTCTTTTTACATCCATTACCTACATAACAGAAAAGAAAAAATTTTTACTATCCTAAGACAGTGTCACACTCTTATCAGACATGTGAATAAGACAGCACCAATGTGTGTTTGTCTTTAAATGATGGCTCCTTAGGAGGAGAAATAAGGAGAGATCTATTTGAAAAAAGAAAGGAGTATGGTAGGAGCTTCTTTCCATTCTACTTGAGGTTTGTTTACATGGGAAGTATGGAATTTAAAAAAAAAATTACTTTAAAATGAGCAATATTGCATAAAGAAAAAAGTATACAGACCAATGGATTTCTGTGCAAACTAATGGGGAGCCATTTGAAAATTTACTATTCGTTAGTAGAAAACTTGAGAGTGCTCTAGAGAAATAAAGAAGAATGAGGATCAGTCTACAGAAAACTGCCCCACACAAGCAGATGAATCCATAGCCATATGAATGAACACATGCTTCAGGAAACAGATAAAATAGATCCCCTAAAATACATTTCTTTTGAGAAGGGAAGGCATCAGCAACAGCACACTGAGAACACGCAACACACAAGTGACCCTGAAGATGATGCTCCTGAAGTACTGGAGTAACTGAAGTTACTCCAGTTGTTAGGGTTACTCCAGTAACCCCAGCAACATGCATTTGCCAGATTCTGAAAACCAAAGTCTGAGCCTACCTTATTTGTCTCTGGCACCTGGCCTGTTGAGGCCTGCCATCTGCTGTACAACAGTCCTGACCCTGCTCGGTCTAGTACCAATTTCAGGCTCCCTGAAGAAAGCATCTGCTGTGCTCTATGCTGCCAGTTCACGGTTCTTTCAATCATATACCGAAGAGCATCTCCTTCAGGAAGGCGAACACGGATGCGCTGAAGGGAGGCCAAAAGGGGCAGAATTTTCTCTAATGGGGGTTTCTCCGATCTCCGACAATAAGGACAGAGCCAGACACGGGGACCTTGCAGGATGCTGGGCACAGCCACACAGCCTGTATGGAAGGCATCTCGGCAGAGTTCACACTGGATCATAGGTGCAGCTGGGGATTTCTGACATAAACAGATTTTGATTTCTAAGTCTTGGTTGGCTGACAGTAGTTTCCCTTCATTAGCTGCTCTCAGGGACTGCAAGGCCTCCATTTCCTTTAGCCGAGCTTCGCCAAGTGCCGCCATCTGCAAGATTACCGCTGAAGTTTTAGCATCAGGGCAGGAAGATTTCTGCTCCCCAACCCCACACACCTCCCAAGGTTAGACGCTCCTGAAGACTTTTATTTGATGTTACTTATTATATATCAATCCCTGCATGTTTCCTCTGCCTTCTCCCCTTCCAAAAATCCCCATGTCCTACAACATCAATGCTTCCAGTTAACTTCTTCTTACCCTTCTCACCACAAACTCACAAATGCTATGTCAATATCAAATGCTGGTACGGACAAATTTGTTATCCAAGTTTCATCTGTGCTAAGTATCTGATTTAGATAGCAGGCTTCTAGGAAATCTTCTGTCACCTGCTTTAAAGTGTCTCTAAAAACACTAAGTTAAACAAAACCAGTCCTTTCTCACTTACAACTCAAAAGCAGTAAAAATAAATAAAGGAAACTTATTTTTTCCTCGTTCAACATAAATTAGCTTTGTGGTTAATCTGCTACACAACTGTATATTAATTTTTTTAATTTCCCATTTCAATCACAATGTTTCAAATGCTCTCTTTATGAGGATCACTCTTAAAGAATTCCTAGACTAAAGGAAAATCCAAACTATTATGAGTAAATTCACTCCATTAGTTAAAAACCCCCACTAACTTTATGGTACTGGCTAGATACCTTTCTGAGCTCTTATAGCCTACTATAAACAATGATTTAAAAACCAGGTTTTTGTATCTGCTTAATAGTAGTAGTTAACTTGATTTTCCACCAAAGAATTGAATTTTTTAAACTTTTCATGTCCTAAAAAAGTGAACATTCCACTCAAAAATAAAGAGGTAGTTCATGGATTTAAGTTAAATTAATAATAATTAATAAATAAATAAATTAAATTTAAGTTAAATGATTCCAATGCCCACACAAGTAAGTACCCCATTATACTGTGAATATGCACAGTCAACAAGATTCCAACGACTGTAACCACCCCTGAGCCTGAGACAAACTATCCACCAAGTGGTCAGTGAATCCTCAGACCAATGAAATATAATTCAGTTCCTTTGTGGACTGGAAAAAGGGCACAATGTGTCTGAAAAAGGTGATATGCTAGAAATGAGAAGATACATACATCATTAGAATCATAAGACTAATTAATGTCCCCAAAGAAGAGATGCTAGATTAATAACAATGAAATCATTAGAGACCATATCCATAACATCAGTCTTCCAAAGCACTTTCCAAACACTCCTGTGTGTCCTCCCAATATTCCCACTGGAGATAAAAATCCTTTCATTGGAGAAGGAGAGAACTTTGGGTGTGAAATGTCCTATCAGGCTGTGAGTCTGGTCAGTTTGTTTTGCTCAATTATTTTTTCTTTGCTACATGTTGGGTGGGGAGAGATTCAGAAATGACTGTGACACAGAACAAAAGGTACTTCAGTAGAACTTCAAAAAATCATAAATGAAGAATTAATGAGAGAATCCCATACCGCTGAAGCAGTCTCTTTACTTTCAGTCAAGGCTCTTTCAAGGTCACTCAGACTCTCCAGTCTTGTGCTTCTCTTCTTTCCACTTAGAATAGGTTCTTTTAACTTTCTCTGCTTTCTCTTCAGCCCCATCACACCCACATCACACCGGGGACAAAGAACCTAGTAATAGTTCAAAGGAAAATGTTTCAAAATGCAACTGCCACCAGGGAGACACAAAATGCAGAACAGAGGAAGAAAACCTAAGTCTAGACCTTGAGCATTTAATCAGGGTCTAGACCCACCAAGGTACATCAATGGAAAGACTTCAGAGACGATCTGAACTTGGAAGGGAAAAAAAATTTACATCTTTATTTTCAATAACTTCTAACTAAAATTTGGTATTTCTTTCAGTTTCTTAAAAACATTATTCTGAAAAAAAGTTCAAAATAGGCTTCACCAGAGGGGCCCCATGATACGAGATGAGAAATTGGAAGCCCATGTGCAGGGCTAGATAATGTCTAAAAAAGTGCATTCTCAACTTCCCTTCTAGATGAAGAGGTCTAAGCCCAGAATGCCCTGACTGATTAAATACATTAAATATACTTATTTAATTATATTTAATATATTAAAATATATTAAATATACATTATTTATATATAATATATTCATATTTTATTTACTTATATTTATTCATTTATGTGCTTATATTATAAAATAATAAAGATATAAACATAACTTAATGCATAAATGTATATAATATAAATATATAAAGGTATTAAATATGAGATTCATTAAAAGGGTTGTATTTTGATCCTTAACTCAGATTAAACAACTCAATAAAGAATTACACTTGGAAAAAGAAGTGTGCAATATAGCTGAATGAGGTGACAGATCACCAAGAATACAAAACCAAAGCCTTCCTTGCCTCCCCTGGCAACGCATCCCAACCCAAACCACCTTTATTAGTAAGAGGAACACATCATGAGTTTGGTGCTGCAAGGTCAGTGACCAAGTCAAGGAACACGGAGACTCCTAGGCACATCCTAGGCTCTCAGTGACCCAAGCAACTGTCTGAGAGATTGTAGAAGTTAGAAAATGGTCTCCAAGGCAAATTAGGCAGATGGATCTCCTCACCAAGAGCTTTGTATACAAATGAAATCACAAATCTGGACAAAATCAATGAATAGCAAGAAAAACAGAGAAACCATGGCAATGTGGAGAAAATGATCCACAGGCATTCTGATAAAACTGATTTTCTGGAGAAGGTAGGTCAAGTATTAATAGAACAAGGTCAAACTAAAAATCTGATGACTAAAGGCCAATTAGATTTACATGGGGAAATAAAGAGTATTTCCTTAGACAAACTGGTATCATAGACATGGTCAGCAACTACATTTTGTAAAATGTGCAGTGTAAATTTTACATCTGTAGTAGGAAAAAAAAAACCTCAAATAATTTCAGCATGTAAGACAAAGTCAATAATGCTGACTTTATATATAAATAGTAATACATTTTATTGAGTCAAGAGAGACATAAGTTGGCTACTTTTGAGTTATCTTACCTCTAAGAGGGAATATGGAGAATTTTCCATTAGAAACGTATTGGCTGCACATTCTTTCCAAGACTGAACCTCAGCCACTAGGGACTCTAGTCTCGGCAAAGAATTCAGATGCACAGGGATAGATCGGCCTCGTGAAACAAGCTCCATTAGTGTGTCTAACACTGGTACCCGTCCTCCAGCCTAATACAATCAAGAAAATAGTAGCTGATATGAAAACACAAGATTTTTGAACAAGAGTTTTTTTTTTTTAATTCATTCTTCTGTTTGGGAAACAACATGACCCTTAACAAAGTGAAATATACTGGTAAGAAGAGACAGAAGGAAAGAGCCTGAACTGTAATAACATGTCTTATAGAGACAGCCACCAGATTCCACAATCCTAGGCTTGCATTCTGTTCAACTCCAATCTGCTTAGCAGCTCTGCTCTTGTTTTCAGTCATTTTCAACTCTTTTGTGACCCCAGTTCGGGGTTTTCTTGGCAAAGATCCTGGAGTATATGGCCATTTCCTTTTCCAGCTCATTTTCCAGATATGATGGTGAAGTGAGTTACTATGGGTCACACAAGCTAGATGTGAACTTAGAAGATGAAGCCCAGGAGATGAAGCCCAGGATTGTCTGTTGAGTGACTCGAGCTGCCCCCTGAGCTCTCTTTACATGCACATGAATTAACACAAAGTGGTACAGCAAAAACATTTTTTTAATTTCAGAAAATTAAAGTATTTAGTCTAATCTTTCTTATACAAATAACTCACATGAAAATAAAAATAATTTTTGCTGATAATATTTGGGTCACATTCCTGAAAACGTAATTTAACAGTAGTTTCCACTATCACCTGCGGTACATTAGCAGGAAATGTTTTTGCCTTTATCATCCTTGGAGAAACTGATGGTTCACACAGTTGTCACAACCAGCCAAGACTCCTTGGAGTAAGAGTACTTTGCCTGTGCTCCACAGAATCTTTAGCATACCTTCTGAAAACTACCATTTTGCAATTAAATCTTAACAGCCAGAAAGATAATCTTAGCAAAAGAATTCATCTGTATGCAGAGTAGTCTCATGACAAATTGCACATTTTCAGAATTTTTCAACACTTATCAGCTATGCTGTTTTTCTCTCTTCTTTTTGTCTCTAAAAAATATTGTAACGTGGGAGGAGGAATATTGAGGATAACTATGATACAAAAACAGAAGACAGCAATAAAAACTTACTTAAAAAAAGTTTCATGAAATAAATATAATCCTTATTGTTCTCTCATTTGCCATTACGTCCTCGCCTATGAACATCTAAATAATAAATTCAGCTCAGATGAATCCAATGGCATCTTGTGTCACTCAAAAGCCTTCTAGATATGATCATGAATGAAATTAATGACCTTTATTTAGGATAAGATTGTATACTTCCATGTCCCCAGTCATGAAAAATGCATTTTGTAGTCAGTAAAAACATTTTAGGTGACATTTACAGAAAGACTTCTGGCTGATGGCTAAAGGAACCCAGAAAAGAGCATGACACATAGTGGCCATGTTTGTAGATGGCTTTAAGGTTTACAAAGGGCTTTCCTCACAATAATCAATTGAGACAGTTAAACACACTCAATGCTTAACATTTGTACATTTAACTTTTCTGACTTCAGCATTATTAGTAACCTCATTTTTACTTTTACACTGGCAACCAGGTACACTGGTGGCTACAAGCAGTAGAGGCATGATGTGGGCAAGTTCATATCTGCAAAAGGAGTAAAGTATTCATAAAAGTGTTTGTGAACCCACTCCAGAAAGTGCTAGAGTAACTTCAAGTGGACAATGAGAGAATTGGAAAAATGGAAAAAGCAGCTAAGTTTGTAGGTAAAGGAGATGGTGGTTATCCTCTCACTTGCTTCCCACCCCCCACCCATTGCTGCTAGGATCATGAGCATCCCAGAATGCCCAGCCCCACTACATCTGGCCCACAGAGAGCCAGCCTGGGAGCTCTGCCTGGGGACCAGGTAGTCACCCCAAGGCATGGGCTTTTCATCACAAAGCTGAGAGGAGTATTAGGAATGGTAGGCTGCTCTTTTCCCTTTTTTACTTTAGGGTCTTCTGACATCACCACCCCTGCCCTTCCCCATCCCATCCAATCTTGTCTCCCAAACATTTTATGGGTTATTTCATGATTTAATTGTGTTAGGAAATGTGTCTATTATCAGAATTAATGCTTTGTTATATAGAACTGTATGCAGAAAAGTGTGTTTTCAGAAATCTCTAGTGAAATTTTTTTTAGTTTTTAGTTGTCATGGGAACCTACCCTATTTCCCATAGATTCCATGTATCAACACTCAACATTTTTACTTTTGAGCCATATTCTAGGAACGTTACCCAAGCACAAGTGGAGGCCTGGCTGTACTATTCTTCTCATTTTACAGAAACACTCAGGACTTGCTCATGACCACACAGTCACTGACCTGGGATATGAACTGGACAACTTCAAGCTTAGGGTTCTTTGGTCGTTTTCAGTCATATCCACCCACATTTGGAGTTTTTTGGCAAAGATACTAGCATGGCTTGCCAATTCCTGCTCCATCTCACTTTACAGATGAGGAAACTAAAGCAAACAGTTAAGTGACTTGCCCAGGCTCACACACCTGGTCTGAAGACAGATTTTAACTGAAGAAGACGAAGCCTGGGCCTCTATCCACCAAGCCATCTAGCTGCCCATAAAAAAGAAACAAGTGGCCCATTCAGGGATCAAATCCATGACCCTGGCATTACTGGCACCACCCTCTAACCAACTACGTTAACACAACCTGCTCTGCAGCCAAAAGTGTGTGTCAGAGTGAAGAGCAGTTAACCGTAGCACTAGCACTTCCTTGGGAGGGGCTGAAGTTAGTATAATGTATCTGGACAAAAATAAGTCATTCTGTATAAAGGCAGTTACAATACTTGGATCTTAACAAGTATCAGTTGGTCTATTAGCCAAGAACATCAATGTTTTCAGAGGCCAAAATGAGGCAGATAACTATGAAATGTTGAAACTGAAAGATCCAAAAATGAAACTTTTTAAAAAATGAAAATTGTCCACTTTCAACATAACTGCCATAGTTCTGTTCAGCTGCAATGACTATATGCACCCAAAAAACCCAAATACCTAGAACTCAAAACTACTTACTTTTCTTCAAGTCACACTTTAGTTCACCCGAAAGGATGCTCTTAATATCCATGATGGTCATATTAAGTTATCATGGAAATCTCAAATTACTTTGCTTTTCATATTAGATATATTCCTTTAGTTTGATGCCATCAACAGTTTGAAACATGGAATAACCAAATTGGCTGCCAGCTCAGGTCAAAAGTATCTAGTTACACATAACCCTGACATATCTATGCAAAAGTGGGCATTCTGAAATCAATTTAAAACATCCTCATTCTCCTTCCCACTGCTAACTTCCCTTCAGCAAAGGGATTCTAGTGTTTTCATTGGGTTATTATGTTCCAAGACAGGTAATATTGCCTCTCTCATTTATATAGAATGTAATATAATGCAATATAATATAACATCATAATTTTATCATCTAGCTAGTAGACCTATTGGCTGACTTCTCCATTCAAATAAAATCAATCTCTACAAACCACTGCTAGGAGCTTTTGTTTTCCTTTGATGATTTCATGTAATGATTAATAATAATTGACATTTATATGGTACTTTATAAAGTTTTGAAAATACATTATTAGGCTTATTGTCATCTGAGATTCACAATCTTGAGAGATACAGGTTGCAGGTTATTACCCTTATTGTACAGATGAGGACCCTAAGGCTTGAAGGGGATGGAAAGCCTTGTCCATACCCTCAAAGCCAGAAAGTATCAAAACCTGGAGGTAAACCCAAAGATTGCTTTAAGCAAACTGCCTCTTCTAATCTTTTATATGTGCATAGTGAATCCTTTCATAGAAGCAGTCCATGCAAGGGGATCACTTAAATAAAGTAAGTGAACAAGTGATTATAAGGATGAAAAAACTTAAGTTTTCCTTCCTTTCCTACAAATTCAAAACAATCAGCTCAAGAGTACATGGGAAGAGAAATTCAAAGAAATTAGCTCTCTGAGGCTATCAGCTGCAGGTAATAGTTGTCACAAGGGCTTAGACATAGTAAGAATAGGGAAGAATGAAGAAGCATTTCTGATTAAGAAATTGAATACTCTTCTTATTATGAAGTGTACATTTTTATTAATTTCCTCTCAAAGTCTGTTAGATGGAACTTGAATTGTCTCCATATTTAGAAATGAAGTTCAAAGAAGAGAAATTTAACAACATGCCTAGGGGCTGTACATTTTTTTTTGCACTGAGGTCTTCAATTTCATAAACACAAAAATAATTCCTGATCACTAAAATTTATCTCAGGGCTCTTTAATATTGTCTGCACTACATTTTATCTCATCTTTTAATACAGAAGCAGTAGTCCCTGAAAATAAAAGCATAGATCCCAAGGCAACTCTGAAGGACTCATGATGACAGGTCTCCATCCCTAAGTAAAGAACTGATGGTGTCTGAATACAGATTGAAGCACACTTTTCTTACTTTATTTGAGGGGCTTTTTGTCTGTTTTCTTTTACAGAATGTTCCGCATTACTATATGTGTATAACCTATAAAGAATTGTCTGCCAGTGGAAGCCGCGCAGAAACACAGTGAAGGAGATTTGCGTTGCAGAGAGCCCTGAATAACCGACCGCAAAGGTACCCGGAGACTCGAGCGGAGTCCTGTCCTGCAGAGCGCTCCCCTCCCCCGCCCCGGCCACACGGCACTGAGAGGAGCGAGCAGAGCCCAGCGGGCGTCGGGGAACCTGAATCTCCGGGCGGCGTGAAGGTCCCACAGACGCACAGGTCAGTGAGAGAGACGGGCTGAGAGGGGAGCGGGGGATCTCCGGGACTCGGACCCCCTGGGAAGCGGCCGCCGCGGCAGAGGCTGAGGCAGCTCAGCCAGAGACTCCCAGAGCGGGCTGGAGCTCCACCCCAGCTCCACTACAAAGGATCTCTGTATAAACCCCCTGAGGGAACTGAGCCTGAGAGGCGGCCCTGCCCCCACCTGAGAACCAGCAGATAAGCCCCCATTGAAGGCCTGCCGCCAAAAGCCCTGAGGCTGGGGAGCAGCATTTGAATCTCAGACCCCAAACACTGG
>CM053770.1:603759350-603831707 GCA_028658325.1 Potorous gilbertii | reverse complement strand
GGAGACACCACAGAGGGAAGTAGGAAGGGACAGAATCTGGCACTCAAAAATGAATGGTAAAAATTGTTTTTATAACATAACTGGGGTAAAATGAAATCCTAAATCATTTTTTAAAAAATGCACAGATCCTACACAGGCAAATATTAATTTCTGCTTATCTCTAAATAGTGGAGCTTTTTGTAATACTATAGGGGGTAGGTCCTTGGGGATCTTGCTATTCACTGAACTAGATTTAGGTGACCAGTTAATGGTGGACTTCGTGTTAATGAAAGGCTGTGTTTCCAGATCTTCATTCTGGCTCAGTAGGAAGTTAGTCTACAATACAGAGCACTGAGAGACAACATGAAAGGTCTCCAAACCCCCAGCTCTTGTCACACTTATGATCTAATGGGCTGAGGCTACTCAAATTACCAAAGTTAAAGATTTACTGTGACCATGGCAACCAGATGCATGGAAAGTTCATACAGAGTAAACAACATAATAACACACACAATCATATCACTTTGGTAATAAGTTAAACTCTCTTCTTTGATGAAACTATTCACACCCATCATATGTGGTAGATCAGTCACATTATATATTCTTTAACAACTACTAATACAATGGTCATCAAGAAAACTCAATTCAAAAACGGAGCGTTCATGTTATGTTCTTTGGGTTTGATATAATTCCAATCACCAAACCCACTTACCTGACTTGAAGTTCCTGGTAATTTACCAAACTTCTAAACTTCCCCCTCTCTTCATCCCTTTGTTCTTTTATGTATCCTGAACTCCAATCACAGACTCAAGTTGGGAAAAATAGGAATGAGGTTTAACAGGAAAAAACCCAAATAAACCTAACAGGGACGGGGAAATGAAGTATTTGAGCACCAAGAAGCTACCAAGAATGTTTAAGATTCTATGTGACAATGTTTTCATCTTGACCCAAAACTGTACCGTGCTGTATTTAAACTTCTGTAATAGCCTTACTTAATGTAGAAGAAACCAAAAAAAGCGATGTGGCAGATTCACACAGAAAATGAGCAGAAACAGAACCATAACTGGGGTTTTTCAAAGTTACACGAACCTGAAGGCCTTCCACTTCCTGAAGCCAGTCTCTAGCTTTCTGTACAGCATCTTTTAGAGCAAGGCCATTTGGGAGGTATGCTGGAATCTCCTCAATTTCCTTCACTGCTGCTGCAAGGCTGTTTAATGAGTGTCGTGGTCTATGGAAATGAGATATACAATCCATTCAGCACCTGATGGATCAAATTAATTGTACCCACTATAACCAGATTAGCAAACCTGGTATTACAAACAAAAATCTTGAGTTACTTCTATGGTATAAGCTTACCAAAGTTTTAATTCATATGATGGCTGGCTGTCTAGAGCAGACCTGCACAACGTGGCAGTAGGTAGGGACCAAAATGAAAACAGACTAAAGTTCTTCAGGCCACAGACAAGTTAGACTAGAGATAGACTGATGATGGTTGGTTGCCAAAGGTCACATGACACACAGGAAAGAGTATGTAATGGCAGCCCTATCATGTTGTGCAGGCCTTGCCTAAAGGCTCAAATGGCTGCAAAGTATGTAAGGGAAGCTTTTTCTTTTTTTTGGGGGGGGGGGGGGGGAGGGGGACGGGACATGAACCAGGAGACAAGAAATGACACCTGGAACAGTGCTTGGTTCGATGGTAATACTGAAAAGCTCCATTTGAAAAATAACTTGGTAATAATTCCCTCTGTGCTAAAGTTAGGCACAGTCTATACAGAAAGGTATAGGCCAAGATGGGTCAAGTAAGATCCATTCACAAGGACAAAAGGGTAAGAGTAGTGCTGCAGCCCCTCCACTCTCCTTAACCTTCAATTCCAACCCTGAGGAGTCTATATTCACCCACCAACTTCAGAGAACAATTAAGAGATACTTGTAAGCGCACTAAGGGGAAAAAAAGACAATGAAGACCTGAAAATCAAGTGGGAAGTTCATATAAATCTGCTGGTTGATCAAATGTAGTAAATATTGGTGGTGGTTAGTGGGAGAAGCAGTATGTGGGGTTGGTAGGGAAACAATCTGATGGCAAGGGGAAAACACTGGATTCAAAGTCAGAATGGATTTGAATTCTTACACACTGACCACTTTTTTGAAGTCAGTTAAATCAGAGGTTCATCTGTTTCAGCTCTAAATCCTGAGACAATATAATATACATTCAATTTATTTCTCCTTAAAATGTGATAAAGCTGGTGAAACAGTAAAATACTCTTGTACCTAACTGTCAATGCTTTATGTTAAAAAAGAGTAATCTGAAAATCAAGAAATGAGCTCAATTTCCAAGTACATTAGGATTTTTGTCCTTTTCCATGGCCAGAAATGACATTAGTAAAATCAATCAGGCTGCAAAGGGAGACAGACTAAGTAATAGCATATGGATAGACCACCAAATCTTAAAATTAAAAGTTCATCACCATCTAATTCCACTAGACTACCAAGTCCAATTTGCAATCTTCTGGGCAAACATGCCAAGTTATCCTCTAGAGATGATCACTATCAATAAGAAGTAGCTTTTTCCATGCCTGGATTAAGTCAAATTATTAGGTTCTTCCTTACACACTTATTATCATGACAACATTCAATTTATCATTCAAAACTTAAGTTGTCGCTTACTACTTGCTCTCCTTTCCACTCGCAAAGAGATGAACCATAATCTGAAATAGCTGATTTACATAATTTGGAGAGAATCCTAAAACAAAAATCACATCACTTCAAACTATGAATTTATTGTCAAGAGTCCAAGGAGAATAACAACCCATAATGGATTCAAAAGCACCCCTGATCTTAGGGTTTCTTTCTAGCTCAAGTATGAAAACAGGATCCACCTCCCCCTACCCCATATACCCTGCTTACTCTAATACTGGGATATTAGCTGACTGTAAAAACATGGACTATTATGGCAAATTAAGTACTGAGTCTGCTAGAAATATCTTTTCCTCCCATTTAAACACCACTATCAAATGGAGAAAAGATGAAATTGGGTTTCACCTGGCCTTCATGAGGCTCTTGGCTTTGTCATCCCAATGTTCTGACACAGTAAGCAGCTCCTGGAGCCTCGCCATGGCCTTCTCCACTGCTGAGTAAGGGGCCAACCCCACTCCCAAATCTATGAGACGTCTCATATCATCCAGGGTAAGGGAAGTGGGGTCTAAGCAAGCTCGGTGAACTTCCTCTAGCCAGCGGGCCTGTTCTAGACGGATACGCATCTCAGAAAGCTGGGGAAGCTCAACATCAAATTCAAAGCTAACATCCAACAACTCCTGCAGCTCAGCAGCACTGGGCATTTCTTCTGATAGAAGTTTCTGGCTGTGCTGTTGGAAATCTTCCACCCTATTCAAGAGATCCTAGAAAATATGAAATGGAAAATTAACTAAAATTGGTGAAAGTTCTTTTTGACTCAAAATTGCTAAGTGCCATCTATAATCACATGAAAAAATGCTCTACATCACTATTGTTTAGAGATGCAAATTAAAACAACTCTGAGGTACCATATCATACCCAGCAGATTGGCTAATATGACAAAACAGGAAGATGATAAATGTTGAAGATGGAGGAGAGTTGGAACACTAATTCATTGCTGGTGGAGCTGTGAGCTGATCCAGCCACTCTGGAGAGCAATTTGGAACTATGCCCAAAGGGATATTAAAAAAATGTGCACGTTTGCAGCTGCCACCGCTGTAGCTCTCCAATGCTAGGGCCGCCTCTTGCTCTTCCAGACCAAGCCGAAAGAAAAGCGGGGTGTGTGAGGAGAGGTTTTCAGGAATGTGGCTCATACCAAGCAAACTGCCTGTAACTCCACCGGTGGTAAAACTTGCAACCGAAGCTGCTTCTAAGAATGCACCCTCTACTGGAGGGGTCAAGAAACCTCATCGCTACAGACCAGGTACTGTGGCTCTTTATGAAATCAGACGTTATCAGAAGTCCACCAAATTTCTGATTCATAAACTTCCCTTCCAGCATCTGGTGCGTAAAATTGCTCAGTACTTTAAAACAGATCTGCACTTTCAGCATGCAGCAATTGGTGCTTTGCAGGAGGCAGATAAAAGTCTACTGGTTGGCCTGTTGGAGGACGCCAATTTATGTGCTATCCACGCCAAACATGTCATAATCATGCCAAAAGATATCCAGCTAGCACGCCGCATATATGGAGAATGTGCTTAAACTCCACTATGATGGGAAATGTTCTTCATTCTCAAAAAAGAAAAAAATTCTCTTCTTCCTGTTATTGACAGTTCTGAATGTTAAGATATTTTTTTCTCATGGGGTCAAAAGATACTTAAGTATATGATTGCAAATGGAAAAATATGGGACAGAATCAGGTATTGGTAAGTTTTTCCATTTTCATTTATGTGTGAATTTTGAATATTAATGTGAGGACATAAAGCATTAAGGTGGTCAAAAAAAAAGTTTTTGTAAACAAGTTTCAACGATTCAAATTTATGACAATTAAACCTGTTAAATTTTTCTGGACAATGCCAGCATTTGGATTTTTTTAAAAAGTAAATTTTTCACTGACAGCAACTAAATAGCATTTGTAGCATTTTTAATCATACAGTAGGTTCCATCCACTCACTACACTTTTCTGAGTTGTCTACATGCCAAGTACATGTTTTTAATGCTGTCTGTCTTCTGTGCTGTTCCTGTAAGTTTGCTATTAAAATACATTAAACTATACAAAAAAAAAGTGCATACTCTTTGACCCAGCAATACTGCTTTTAGATGATTGTATCCCAAAGAAGTCATAAAAATGGGAAAGGGCCCCACGTGTACAAAAATCTTTATAGCAGTTCTTTTTGTGGTACCCAAGAATTGGAAATCAAGGGAATGTCCATAAATTACGAAATGGCTGAACAAGTTGTGGTATAGAAATGTAATGGAATACTATTGTGCTATAAGAAATGACTAACAGGCAGACTTCAGAAAAACCTGGACTGATGCTGAGTGAAATGAGCAGAACCAGTAACAGCCACTATGTGTGAGGACTGTTTCTGATAGACTTAGTCCTTCCCAGCAATGCAAGGACCTAAAACATTCCCAAAACACTCTTGAGGCAAAATGCCATCCACATCCAGAGAAAGAAAGATGGAATCAAAACGAAGAATGAAGCGGACCGTTTTCTCCTGTGTATGTTTTGGTTTTTCTCATTGATTCTCTCATTCATTTTAATTCTTCTATGCAACATACTAATGTGAAAATGTGTTTAGTAAAAATGTATGTGTAAAACCCATAGGAGATTGCATGCACTCTCACAGAGGGAGGGGAAGAAAATTTAAAACTTATGGAAGTGATTGCTGAAAAGTGAAAACAAGTAACATTAAATTTTTTTAAATAATAAAGACAAAACTTTTAAGTGTTTACTTTAATAACCCCACTTGATTTTACTTCACACTAACTTAAGTAAGCATGTATATGGCTACCAAGATCCTGAGAGAGAAGTGAGGAACTCAGGGCGCACACTGAAGTAACTATTTTTTTCACATGCCCAATGTAGAAATTTGTTTTGCTGGACTATATGTAATTTCTTACAAGAGATGTGTATCTCCTCTCGCCACCACCACCACTACCACTGACTGACTGGACGAGGGAGAAAATAAATTTGTTAACTGGAAAAACAATTTTTTTTAAGTGCACAAGGAGAGATATTTGAAACTACACGTCTGATTTTACTGATCTGAGAACTCACAGATGAAGAAATTTCCTCAGGCCTTCCAATGCAAGCCAGTCTTCTTTTCAATCTAATCCCAGAGAGGGGGTTAAGTGACTTTTCCAAGGAAGGTCACATCGGTAGTATGTGGCACAGGTGAGTTACTGAGGCATCCTGGCTCTAAGAAGCACTCTTTACTCTTTCCAAAAGACAAACAGTATAGACTAAAATGGATGACCATTTAGGGGTAGAATTCTTACAGAGAATTGAAGCTAAAGTAGATGTAAATTCATTTCGTTTCAATCAGAAATTCAAGTAAACATTATACCAAAATGGCTATTTCTTCAAAGGTCTGGTACAATATTGTTCACATAGTGGTTGGTAGTCAACAAACATTCCCAGACACTGATACTGATCCTCCAAAGAGGAAATCTAATTCTATCACACCCCGGGGAGCAGATTTAAGAGAGAAAACCTGCTCTGCATCAGGCACATGTATTTCCCACCTTCAGCAGTGGTGTTTGACTGAGAATGCATGGAAGAGCATATAGCTGTTTCACAAACAGTCGGAGCTCATTGACTGTCAGCTGATTCTGGGATTTCCCTCCACCAGAACGGTACCTGCAAAAACAAGTGAGAAGTCTCGTTAAAACAAATATCCAAGAGCTGAAGGCTTCCAGTATTAATTTACAACCTGTCCCAGGTCAAAGTTACATCCATACCTCGTCTGCCTTTTGCCATTAAGCAGCTGCTGTGCCACAGATGCACACTTATCAGCATCTTGCGTGACTAAGCGAAGATGGCGCAAAAGATCATTGTCAGGAAATTTCTTTATTTCAGATTCTTCTATCAGAGCCTTAAAGTTGACAAGGCCTGAAGAAAACACAAGCATATAAACGAAGAGATTTTCTTAAATGAAAACAAAAACTATGTGCAATAACCTACTTTTTATTTCCCCAAATAAGTGCAGAGAATGACAGATATCACAGGTCTAATAGCACTTAGCAACATGCCTTACACACAGGAAAGATTTACATTGAATCTTATTTTATGTCTAGGACTGCCAAATACATCATCAGAAGTGAAAATGTATACTTAAACTGGAGAATTTAAAAAATATCCATTCTATATGGCAGAAAATACAACCCTCTCTAGTGGACCAATCTGCCTCCTTAAACAGGAGACTTGCTAGAATACTTTGTACATAAGAATGGTAAAATTATGCAATTCCCTTGAAGAGGGGTAGAATTCTGGGGGACAGGAGAAAACAAGGCCAGGTGTGGTGACACAGACCTCAAAAAAGGATTATGGAAGGTGGAAGAGAAAAGAAACCAACTGTTTTTGAGGACAAGAGCAAGTACACGAAGAAAAGAGAATAATAAAGACCCTGTTTTCAAAGAGTTTTACATAGCGATTTAATCAAATGAAATGCTTCCCTCAACGTATTAAATATAATTATCTCTAATTCTGGTAAAATACGTACTAGTGCTTCCAACTATTTTTCTAAGATCCCACATACAAATGTAATACCCTTCACCCTTCAGACTAGAAGCTGTAATTGTTCAGGCCAGGGTGACATCTACATTTTGCTTGGTAAGTAACAGACACAAACTTACAAAACCATAACCATGGACTCCGAGCTGAAGTATATACCGTTAGTCTAAGATTTAGTTAGAAAAGACACGAAAACAAGCCTACCAAGCTCCATTACTAATCATTATACTTCACGTGCGTTACAGATGACAAACAACAACCCCTTTCGCTGTGTCACGTACTTTTCTTATTACTGATCTTGGCTTCCAAAGCTTCATTCACATTCAATGCCCACTCGTTATACGATTCTGCTCGGAGTTTCAGGGCATTCATCATAGGGTATAGATCATCTAGAGTGTATCTGTACCTAGAGAAGCAAGAAAACCTACTTCAGCCCGACTTTACACGGCTATCACAAAAATAAACAATGCAGGACAAAACACCAAATAAAAACGTTATAATAATTCATATGAAGACCAGGAATCTAGAAAAAAGGGCATATTCTCACAAAGACATCTTTAAGTGTTACACTATTCTTTTTATAACACATTCCCCACAAAAAGAATAGTTCCTTCTACTCACCCTAGCTTATACTTGTAGGCAGGACAAGAACACAGGTCTTCTACATGATGGAGACACACTAGCAGCCCAGGTTTACAAGAACAGGACACCCCAGACATGAAACACGTGGTCTTGCATTTTATGCACTGGCGTTCATCGTCTGGTAACAGTTCAAAATCCATTCGTTCTGAATCGATTACTCCCTACAATAAAGTTTGTTTTAGAAAGCTCCCAAAAAAGACTGTATAAACCACCAATTAAAGAAAGAAAAATGTCCTAAATGGGTAGGAAACTTAAAGAAAGAGTTTGGGAGAGCACTGTTCCATGAAGTCTAATTGCTGCTGCCCTAGGTACACCTTGGGTATGAAAAGCCAACACTATATAGGAAATCTATCATACAGGAACTTCAAGATAAGATATCCATTCTACTCCACACTGGTTAGGGCCGTAACAGACTACTACTAGTAGGTTCTGGGTACGTAGATGTTTAATATACAGATTAAAAAATCTGAGTCTTACACAGAACTTCATCACTTAAACACAAAATAGATGCCCTGGGAAGGTCAACAGAAATAAACCAAGATCAGAAATTGGACTGAATATGGGAAAGACTGAGATAGACATTATTTGGCTTGGGGTGCTAGTTCTAGTCTTTTTGTAAATAAAGGGTGAGCAGAAGAGGACTTCATTTTTTGCTGTTTCCACTAGAGGCAGAAAAGAAATTAAGGCAATAAAAATACTGATTCAGAGTACTGTCAGGTAACAGAATGGGCCATGAAAAAGAATGGAAGAATGTCTTCCCTTCAGATCTTTAACATAAAATTGAAAGCATATAAATAGCACGGCAAACGGATAGCACATCTGAGTCAGAAAGACCTTGGTTCAAAGCCCATCTCAGACACTTTCTAGAAAGCTTTGTGATCCTAGGCAAGTCACTTGAGTCTGTCTGCCTCAGTTTCCTTTTCTTTAAAGTGAGAATAATGACAGCGCTTTACCTCCCAGGGATGTTATGGGGATAAAGTGGGCTAATAAGGACAGCGCTTTATAAATGCTCAAATACCACATAAATGGCAGTTACTGTGACTACCACCTGTGTTTTTATGAAATGTACATACTACTAAATTAGCCATGACTCTAGACTCATGGTTTATTCAGGATATAATTACAAAGTCTGTGGGATCATCCATATCATATCCTTTACAGGAAGATGACATGTATATTTTGACTATTTCAAAGCGTGTCCCCCAGACAATGGATAAGCACAAAAACAAGTGGCTTGTTTTGTTTCCATCAGAACTCTTCAAGGAGGCTCAATTCAAGAACCATATGCTCTTTCATATGTACTTTAATCCAGAGTTATTTAGAAACTCCAAGTCCTATGTACTGGTATATAATTCTAACACAAAATAAAATTAAACAGATTTCCAAAAGGCAGACAAAAGTCACAATTAAATTGATTTTTACCCAGGAAGGGTTTATTTATTATTTTTTTTAAAGGAAGAAGAGGGGGAAAGGACCACTGATCCTCTCATGGAAGTTATTACGAATGACTTAATAAAATTAACTTCCAAATCCTGACACCAAAAAAACAAACAAACAAACAAACAAAAATCTCATTTTCTAAAATGAGAAAACAAGCATGACAGTTTTAATTCATAAACCTTACCAGTTTGCGGACAGTCTCCCTTAAGGTCTTTTCATCCTCAATCATAATGGCCATATCTTTCTGAACAGTTGAAGCAACCACCACATCTAGTACATCAGCTTTGGAAGCCATTTTACAAATCATCTCATCATGAGAAAAAACACAATATCGGTTTAGCAGCCGATAATGCTCCACACACTGACGGCCTAATGGCAGCTGTATCGAAACACAAACGTTTCATTTAAAAAAGCCAAATTACATTAATGCCCCACCAAAATGGAAATACAATAGAAATTTTGTAAAAGTTAACGATAGATGTCATAATGTATCTGTTTTGTAAATCTGGTTTTTTAAACTATACTCGTTCCTGTTAAAGCAGGGTGATTAAGACTACTTCAAAAAAGGAAACTTCTTCAAAACAATTTTATGAAATAGCCTGAATGAGATAGCTTCAAACACTGCTAAATCCTTTGGGCCTATTAGCAATTTGATTCAGGAAATTTTTTGCTGGAAATAATCTGATATGCCAAAAACTTCTGAAAGGCAATTTGAGAAAAAATTTAGGAAAAATGAGTTTTCAATAAATAAGCACCTACTATGCACCAGGCAACTGTTTTAAGGATGGCTTTACAAAAACAGCAAAAGCCATGCCCTCAGAGAGCTTACAATCTAGCATTAACCTTAGTTCTTTTGGAAATCAGTCAGAACAAACAGTACTCCAGTTCAATGAATTAATATTAAGAAGAAATAAGTCATTTCACTGGTAAACTAAGCATCAATTAAATCAAATATAGTTCAACGACCAGAACTGAAACGACTGCTAACCAAAATGTACATTTTTAATTTACTCTACATGTGGCCATTTTAAAAACACAACAGTAAACAAAATACACAGTAAATTCCAAAATACCCAACGGTCTTAGTACATACCCAATCAACAGTGCAGAAATTAACTGCTTCAGCAAAATTGAAGCCCTGATTAAAACCACTGTGATAGGCTCTTGGAAAGGTAATCACAAATTCACCAGCACACTGATTAGTTCGGTAAACCTAACAAAAAATCAAAGAACATATTTCTGAGGTGGGCAAAATGCATATAGTATATGAAAACTTACTAAAGATAATCAGGTCATTTTGACATTTTCAGTAACGATAGGTAGATATTGAATAAAATAAGTAAATGATACTGAATAAAACTATTTGAATTAGATGGATAACTTCTGGGGATATCAGGGTTGCACAAATTACTTATTTCTGCAACGAAGTGACCACAAGGCACCTTAGACATCATTACTGCATTCTCCCCACCAATAACAACACATTGCTAAAATTTAACCTAAAATAACCTAAAAATTAGCCTACCATAGTCCTTTTGTTGTTTTTTAATATTTTACAAAAGGATTTGTTATTTTTCCTTGAAATATTATATAAAGGAGATGATGATGACTTACTGCAAATGTTGAACTAAAATATAAAATTAAAGGAAATTTCAGCCAGATATCATGGGAGTCATTTAAGCAATCATCTAAATTTTAGGTCACACATACATTATTTGTAATCAAACAAAGCTTTCTAGTTACCTTTATGAGGGGCAAAGGATAACAACATCATCACAGTCTTTTCTAATGTCAAATCTCCACTAAAATCACAAGCCCCAGTGCCTTGCTCTGGCATGGAAGTGACCCAACCTTCTTGAAGACTAGAGTCAATAGACATGCAAGCTCAGAAGGAACCTATCAAGGTGATTTTGAAAGAATGTACATCTCAAAACAAGCCTAGCTGATTTCAGAGAGTTCTTCACCAGAAAACTGGCTTCTAAAAGTTGACAAATAAATGTTTGTCACCACAATTTACGAATGAGTCTGCTGAGGAATGGAGATATTGTTATGGAGGAACCCATACTGTTGAATCTTAGAAGCAAGAGTATATAAACAACTATTTTCCACTCCAAAATATGGCACTCAAAAAAAACTATGAAGTGCTATCACTCTAGGGCATCCAGCCTACTAATAGCCAATACTCAAATAGCACATTTACATCTTTTGGACTAAACACTGCAGATTGTAGACTAAGGACTAACAAATATGCAATACATGCAATAAAAGAGGATGCAGATATGACCTAATTCTTTTAAGTAACATGAATTAAGAACTACATAAGAATTTAATATTCACAGGAAAACTTGCAGACTAAAACCTTGGACTAATAATAATTTACACTGATAGTGGACTAAGGAAAAAGTTTATATTTTTTCAAAAAGATTGAAAATTGAAAAGTGACAGCTAGAAACCACTGGTTCAGATCATAATGAATCAAGAATCTTCCTATAACATACAATCACAAATATCCATCAAAGACCTTCAGTGGAGAAGCCACTGTATCTCCCGATGTACCTATACCATTTTTGGGGCAGATCTAAAACTAATAATAGCTAATATAGCTAGCATTTAAATGCTTGAGTGCTTTAAGGTGTACAAAGGATTTTTCGTATGTTTTATATGTTAACTCATTTGATCTTCACAACAACCTGGTGAAGTACGTACTCTTACCATACCCATTTTACAGATGAGAAAACTGAAGCAGAGATGTTACATGACGCCCAGGGTCAACAGACCTAGTAAATGATCTGAGGCTGGATTCAAACTCCCAATTCTTATACTCTACCCATGGCATTAAGTAGTATTACTAGCAAGTCTTTAGAAGACAAGTACTACTAAAACCTAAATAATACTTTGCAAATTTCACTCACTGCTCCTGGTTCTGTCTTTTTGGGCAGGCCAAGTTAAAAAAAAAAAAAGCCAATTAATCTCTTTCCACAAAATAGCCCTACAAATACTCCAAGACAACCATGATTTTCCCTAAAGCTTTTCACCTATCTTCATCTTGTAACATTTACAATTCCTTCAACCACCGCTTCTATTGCATGTCCTCCTCCAGTGTTACTCTGTACTAGATATTCTAGCCTGTCTCTCTTTCCTGAAATCTGGTACCCAGAAAAGGACACTAAACTGAACACTAGAGTTATGATGACAAGAGGTTAAATCTGACCTCTATCATTCATGCTTGGATGACCCCAGGTATTCCACTCAACTTTTCAGCATCAATTTCCTCATTTGTAAAATGAAGATGTTGGCCTAAATGTACCATATCACTTTACACTCTCAAGCTATGCTCTTTGACCTCCATATTTCTGGGCACCCGGGGTGGATCATTCAAAATAAAACAAAAAGGAGGTCTAGGTTTACAAAGTGTTTCCATTATTTTTAACAGTGTTTTTAATTACTGGCTGTACTCTGTATTGGCATTTACATCATCTTAAAAATCCCCCTGGCTTCATGGAATGTTATTAAAATAAATTAAAAAATTAAATTAAAAATAAACCAAATTGGTGTTTCTGCTATCAAATTATGCTATGAGAAATTATAACTGAATCAATTTCACAAAAAATAGTGAACATCAGGGAAAAGGGAGAAGAAAAAATGTAAAAAGGAAGGGTGGCACAAGATGAGCCTAGAACATACCGGCACACCATGGGCCATAAGGGTGTTTGGGTTCATAATGGTGACAAGCTGGTGGAGGAGATCTGGCTGGGATACAAAGAGCTCAGGAGCCAGTTTCTTCATTACATCTTCCAGCTGTTCTGCTGCATATCCTGGGGCTCCATACCAGGTTTTTGGCTCCCCCCTACAAACAGATTAGAAAAAATAAACATGGAAAGGTCCCCTTTCCATCACTCCACCTGTTCCCATGTGATACCTTCATATTTTCAGGCCCTGATTCAAACGTATGTGCCACAAGGGCATAGTCAAAACAGTGAATAACTTACAGATACATGATCTGCCTAAACATAGGAACTATGTTTTCTTCAAGTGTTAAGAAAAGATAACCGGATAACACACACACATACACAGAAAACTATCAGATTGCTAGATTTGATTGAAAACATTTTTTTACACCACATTTGGGCTGGAATTTGGGGTGAATAAGCAATGGCAACACAATCTGCCCTTGCCCATTCAGACAACTGAAGTTAATAGAAAGTTAGTAAGACAATTAGCCCTCCTATGGAGCTCAACTTCTTTAAAGCATTTTGCACTCTTAACCAATTAATCTGTGACATTCCCTAGGAAGTACAGTAAATAATCATCTTCCTCTACAGCTGGGAGAAATTGCCCAGGAAGGAAGGCAAAGCTGCTGCTCTACATATATACAGGCTGGCCAACGCCCTCTTCTCCTTATACAGGGATCAGAGAAAGGGATGTATGGAAAAACAGATGTGGGAGCAGCTTTATTTTTGAGGGATTTAGAAAGTAGTTAAGTAGGTATAACTTAGGGCCTATCTACACATTTGTACCACTAAGAAACAGTTAGCTATACAATGACATGCCAAGAAGAAAGCTTTTGAGAATGGAAGATCAGTGAGCAACCATGATAGTATGACAAGCCAGAAACTAATGGTAAAAATGGCCTAATTATTATACTGTCACTAAAGGAAAACAAAAAGATTTTTTTCATTTTGTTTTTAAAGGACATCCTATGCCAATGACTAACCCAATAGTCTAAAGTAGTCAAAGATAAAGGTAAAGTGATTGAAAAAGAGAATGTAAACCCTATAGTAACATTTGTCCATCCAAAAGGACAAATAAGCTACCAGGGCCATTTTCCTAGGTCAAGTCAATCTATCAATAACTCTGATTTCAGAATGCTGACGACTACTAGGGGAGAGAAAAAAAAATCTTTTAACCCCAAAAGAATAAGTAGTTTCTTTTTTGATTTTTTTTTTTTAAATAAAAGACCCCCTTCCCCACCACAAAACTCCATTGAGATCTATCTCTCACCAGTGCAGGTAATTGATTGAGTAGCTCCAGTGGTCTTCAATATGCCAACAAAATGAAGAAAAACACATTCCCACATACAGCCATGGCAGTTTCATGCCACATATATCAGCAGTAATGTGAGCAAGGACAGACTGCTCCATTACAGGCATGTTGTTCAAATTCCAGCCACTATCAAGATATTCCTAAAAATCAAGACAAAATTTTCATAAATTAATTTGTCTACAAAAATCATTAGTTAACATGAAGATCGCTGTATCTGACGAAGGATCAGTACCCCAGATAAAGTTATCACTTTGTATTGGGCAGAGAATATTTCCTAAGAATGTTAAAGAGTAGTTAAGTCTGGGACAGATTTATTTAGCCTGAAGTTGATGATTTTAATGACTTCTTATTTTTGATCCTAACAACCTAATGAAGACCTAACAGCAGAAACGTTTTTTCAAAACCTCAAATTCTCATGAAGATTTGCTGAGTAAATGTGCTCTGTGCAAGTGTCACTTCTGCAGTTGACAGATAGTCTAGTATATACATAAGTTTAAAGCTCATAGGAGTTTCAACGTATGAATTTCTGTGCCACATATTTATTCAACATTTGAACGGATCTATTAAAATCAGTTAAATGTCTGTACTCCAAGAAAGATTTTCCAGAAGTTGAAAAATGGTTGTCAACTATATAGGAATTATAGATAACAGAACTTAAATGATTGACATCCTACATACATAGGTCTTTACAATTCACTGTAATGAAGCCATTGATATAATACAACTTCCAAAGGGATGTCTGTTGAAAGAATGATCCCTATATTCCACATCTCTATAGCAAGTCGTTTTCACATTCTGAAACGTAAGTGTCTGAGGTTTAGAACCTTACCTCTTCCCCAGGAGAGAGTTTTATTTTTCCATCTCGTACAGGAAAGCCACTGCCAAATTCTTTTGAGGCAATATCAGCGCCATACTCTACTGTGACATCCTCCTCAATGGTGCTTACCAGACGCCAAAATTCTTTCTCCACCAGCTCTGTGGGAACCATCTGAAAATGAAACAAAAGGAGACAACAAATGAATTCCCTCACCAAAAGCTCTATGACTCAATTCCAATAGCACTGAAACTAAACAAGAAGTACTGGTCTTGTGCTACGTCTCCCATTGGACAAAAGATCAAAACCAGTAACAAAATTTCACTTGTGAAACATCATGATGTAAATTACAAGAGAATGCAGGGTACCCTACCATCAAAAAAAAAAAAAGGCAGAATTTTGTTTGGAAATCAGTAATGAAGATATACTTTCTCACACCAACTAATTTCCTATTACTACATGGTTAACCTGGCCCTATATTTTTATAACGTTTTGTATTTCTTGAAACTTTTCAGATACATTATTTCATTACATTTGAGGAGACAGGTATCAATTTCCCTGTTTCACAGGTAAGAAAACTGTCAAAGAAACACCAAGGACTCTTGGTATGGTATGCTACTATATACGCTGGAAGAAAATGTGGTATAACTTGGGAAAAACGATGAATAATGCAAATACAAGGTGATAATGCTAAAGCAATACAACATACTAGAATACTAGGCTTACGGCCTCAAGTTCTAATACAGACTTCTTAGAAAACCTTTAGCACGTTCTTAAATTTTCCATTCCATTGGTTTCACTCTCTGTCAACAAGACAAAAGAGTTGTTGTGACAATAAAATGAAATCATACTCATAAAAACACTGAGAAATGTATAAGAGGCTAAAAATATCAGAGTTTTTCCGTATTAAAGCTAAGTTAGCTTATAGGGTAAACTGCAGGCTATTATTAAATGTTACACATATATACCATGACCTAGACTTCAAATTAACAGAGATCAAATTTCAAGCAATATACATACGTGAACAGGCATGTTGAAATAGTCTGATTTGAATGCATCTGCCATTTCCCCAAAAGTGCGGAGTGTGTAGTCCCTGGCTGCCTGTTCAAAACCAAATGCTTCCTGAGGTTTATTACACTCCTAAAACAGAAAAGATAGTTATTTTCACTAAAGTAACATGTAAAAAACATGAGCAAATCTATTCTCAACCCGTAAAATTTTAGTAAGTGCTTCCCTTCCCAATTCCAACTGATAAAAATCAAATGATATAGTACATTAAATTTTCTAAATAAAGAAGGAATCTACACCTATAAAGAAATCTAGCAGGATTCCTACTAGGATCAAACTATACACATGCCAAATAGCAAATGTGTCACATCTTTTTACTTAAATAAGAAATTTACGATTCCTAACTATGGAGGTGGCACTCTTGTCAAAAATTTTAAACAAATGAAAATAAGGCTCATAAAACTGACAGTTCATATTGCTTGTCTACTTGCCACATAAACCTCTGTGAAAACTCACATCTTCCAGGATTCGTATCTATCCTGAACCTCTCTGATTATCAACTGCTTCAATCATTAAGCCCTTCTTTCTATCTGTTTCTAAAAGTTCAACCCATAATGTGGAAATTTGGTTTTCTTGACAACACATATTTGTTGCAAGAGATTCCTTCATTACTTCAAGAAATATTTAATTGAAAAGAATAAAATTTAATTTTTAAAAATTCAATCTGTCTCACTATATATTTTAAAGCAATACCCAAGTTCTAAATTCTCACCTGAGCCAAACATTTTGGGCACCTCCAGTCTCCCTTGGGAACATCATGAAGAGGGGGAATCAAGCAGAACGTGTGGTAGCTGTCATCACAGCCATCACACAAAAGAAGGCGGTCCTCATCATTGCCACTGCCACATAAGAGGCAGACATAGAGATCCACCTGCAACGTTAGAAATTGTCTTCTGAACAAGGTAATTGTGCACTCACATCTGACTTTATAAATTCTAAGACTGAAGGGGATATTACAATAAACTTATTCATCTCTTTCCTCATCCCAAATTCCTTAACTGTGCCTCAATCTTTTCAAATAACCTCTTGGATTCTAACTCTCTTTAGCAGTCAACTATTTTATATTTAACCAAAACAGGAATCACTAAATGATTAGTGATGGTAGTTTCTCTGGTGTCCCTATAATGAGGCTCTTACCTGAGCCAAACACTTGAGACTTTTAACATCATATAAAAGAATTAATCATTCCACAGTAAATTTCATAAAAGTTCACAGAAGTTGGGAATTTATCCAACTTAATCAATAATGGTTGTACAAAGAAAGTAACCCAATGAAGGAAAGAAGAATTCTAACGTGGAAAATTACTTTCAATTTCTTGTTAAGCACCTATAACATGGGAAACTTTATGGAAAAGCTGCAACTCACTACGCTTTTTATCATACACAGAACTATAAAGATCTATGGTTCTCATATTATTGACTCATTAAACATTTTTACTAGGGCAACATGAATCCCTCCTCCCAAAAGAAAAAATTTTTTAAATCACTTGAAAATAATGTCAAGCCAGAAAGGAGCATGTTTTGACTGCTTCACAACTATAGTCACAGCTATATGATTTCTGTAATCTTGAACTGCTAGAAAAAGTCACAGGAATTGGGTCAGGCATGGCACAGTCAGTGAGGGGAGGAGATCAATTTATATTCTCATGTTCAAGTTGTTTAATTGGTGAGAGTTGTTGAGCTCAGTATCAACAAATACCCTTTTTTAGGTTGACTGGAAACCTGTATTCATGCGTACATTTTATCTCTCAGATACAGTGCTGCAATGATTCATAAAGTACAATCTGAAACCTATACACTAATCTAGTTTCATCAGTAAGCAGGCGCGCATTTAAAATATGTCCTGAAAGTAAGAGTTGATTCTCCAAATTTAACTCCTTTTGATTAATATTATCCATAACTATCCCTAGAAAAACACTGCAAACTGATCTTCTGAACAAAGGCAAGATGCCTTCCATCAACAAGCCAGGTTAAGTAATGAAAGGAAGATGACTCACAGCATTTGTGCTTTTCTTAGACCGACTCTTCGGTTTCTCCTTCTCAATTTCTCCAGCGTGCTCTTTCTTCTCAATGCTATCTTTTTTTATTGTGCTACGAAACTCTTTCTCTGTTGGAAACAACCCAAAAGAAACTAAATCATTCTATACTATACTATAACACGATGATTATTTTTTACCTATGAACTTCTTTGTTTCAGCTGTAAAACAATGAATACCACGATGTCACTGAATACACATCGCACTAACACAGTGGCCAAGTGTTACATGCCCTAGGTTTCAAAAATGCAAAAAATATATACTACCACAGTGTTTCTCTAAAACCTTTCAAAATATGTTTAACGAGACTTATTTAAAACCCAACATACAAAAAATGACTTGACCACACAAACTTACTCCCAATTTAAAACAGATCATTTCCTCACCCAGTCTTTTGCTTTTTTTTAAATTTAATTTTATATTCAGTTATAAATTCTCTCCTGTACTGAAGAGGAAAGGAGAGAGAAGGAGCTGGGTTTCAGTCTATACTTTGGGTCCATCAGCTCTCTATCAAGAAGTGTATGTTCCATCATGTATCCTTCGGAAATCTTGTCGGTCACTGTATCACTAACCAGTCTTTTAAGAGTTAGCTCCAATTTCTTATTTTCAAAGACCCAAGGTTTTAAAGTTTTAGAGTTGGACCCAACACTGTTTCTCAAAGAGTTAACTAGACGGACTAAAACAGAAAGATGCATGGCCATATTTGTTCTTCTATCTATAAAAAAAAATGAAGTAGTAAACTCTAAATCCAGTGAAACAACAGCATCTATTTTGTACGTGAAATGAACCTTAACTTAGGAAGAGTGCATGACTATAAAATACTTCCTTCAACATAGTTCCAAAGCCCATATTTACCTCGAAAACAAAGGGTAACATGAGGTCTCTGTGATCTAAATCAGTGGAGGACAGATTAACCAGCAAATTCCAAAGTTAATTTTGAAACTTAATTTTTGGGTTTTCTTTCTCTATCCAAATCCTGACCAGAGAAAACTATTCCCTGGTCCACTTTACCCACAGACATATGAAACAATGATAGAAAGTCTAATCAGTTTTTGTATATAACCTAATAAGTAGTAGACTATCCCAAACTTCCACTGGGATACAGTCATTAGCCGTTGTTTGGAGAAATATGCATTTGCCTATACTGACTGAAACAAATTGTTAGCCGAACATTTTCTAAGCTGCAGTTTTCAATAAATGCTTAAACAACTACTGAATTTCAAGGATACATTCCAAACTTACATTTGAGAACTCAATTACATATAACATATATTTACTTTTGTTATTTTTGCTTCTGAATTCTCTACTCATTACTTATTCTTACCATTTTCACACTTTGGAGCTGGACAGCCCATTCGGCGTCTCAGGTTATGAGTTCTGGCTTCTGGAGCCTCTCCCGGTTCTGTTTTAATATTACTAGCCTTTAAGAAGTAGCACGTCAAAAAAGAAAAAAAAAGTAGTACATTAGTATTTCATTTAATTAGTACATTCAAATATTATAAGTGAAAGCTAAAAGGTATTTAAATACAATGAAACTGTAATTTAGCAATTTTTTTCCCACCTTTAGAAAAATATCATTTAACTCATTTGGGTTATACAGAACTCCCTATTATTAAGGAGAATGTACAACCCAGAAAAGTTCAGTCATGAATTCCCAGAACTACTGTTTTGAGTGGCTTCAACTCTCTCTGTCCTCATATCTATCCTCCAACCTCTTAGTGCCATCTTTTTCCTTTGCCTTCACAGTCATCAGGTAAAGACCTCAGCTATTATACAGATGGCATTTCAATATACTTTAACTTAATCTACTGTCCACTCCCACCTGGAAAGAATCATTTCCATTATGATTTTATACTCATTTCTGTTAGTAAATCTGTCCCCCAACATGTTCCCCCACATTACTGGCCATTCTGTTCTTTTTTTTTTTGAAAGCTCTATATATGGCCTAGAATCTAGTATTTGTATGTAAATCTCTCTAAGGGAGTAGATTCCAAAACTCAGAATAAGATTCTAGAGGAAAAACTTCAGCCGGAAACTAGACCAGGATGGTAGGTGGGGTAGAAAAGACTGAGGGGATCAAATGGTTTAGGGCTATGATCTGGAAAGGGGAACTGGAAATAGACTTAGATTAGAGGTAAGCCATCAACAAACACACACCCTCCTTCTCTTTATATCTCTGGAAGAGGAAACTAAGGATTAGGGGACTTGCAACAGACAGCCTAGGACCACACTCAATTGTACCAGGTTCCTCAACACAGGGCAGAAAGATCTTATTTTAACAAGAGTCGCTCAGTAACAAAACTTTCTTTTTTTATTTTGTATCTGTGGAGTGGATATGCTTGTGTGTCTCTCTGAGTATGTGTAAATTACTGCTCTTTCAGGGCCTCTGTGTTGAAAGAGAGGGTTAGGAGGAAGGTAGGAGGGCCAGAATGAAGAAGGCAGGGAGGAAAGCATGATACTTATTTGAACAGAACACCAACGATGAAGTCAGGAGTATCTGAATTCAAATCTGGTTCTAAGACACTTACTAGCTGTGTGACCCTGGGCAAGTCACTCAACCCTGAGCAAATCCTTCTCCTCAATTCATTCTTTCTGAGCCCAGACACTTACTCATTAGGCTAGAAAGGAATTCAGAGTCTTGCACACCTCTACTTTATAATAAGTTATGAAAAAATGCTCATCTTTCCCATGAGAATCTCAAGATAATATAATTTTAAGTTATCTTTCTTCTATTCCATTCTCTTTGTACTTATAAAATCCTATGTTCTATGATCTTACACAACCTTGTAGGAACAAACTAGAGTTTTCCCCTCCCTCTCATGTAGCATATCCCTTATTATTTCCTAAGGAACATACTTCAGCAATCACATAATTTGCTTTTCTTTACATATTCTATCACTAACTGGGACACCTCTAAGAAAATGTAAAGCTTTCACCTCATTCCCAGTTCTGCTATTATATAAATTTTAATATAAATATTTCTCTATTCCCCATATCTCCTAGCATTAATTTCCCTAGCCTTTTTAACTAGAACCTCATACAATTATTTTCTAGCTTTTCCTGGGGCTCTCACCTCCAGCAATCACTTATCTTTTTACCCAGATACTAAAACCTATTAGTTAGAAAGCCACCTATTTATCAAGGCATAATCTCAAAAAAATTATGCTTTTCTCATGTGTCCACTAGATGTAAAAAGGAACTACATGCTATATGCCTTCATGAGCTTGACAGGCTTCCAAAAGTAGAGAGAATACACAAGTAAGAGACTCAGAGACATGCAAAACTAGTACTAAAATTTCAACTGATGAAAATTCTAAGGCTCTCACCTCGGATCTCATACGTTTTGCACGGCGTGCGGGGGGACATGTTTCCACAGGCTGAACTGACTGTCTCTGGGGAATATCATGGGGTTTATATTCCTTGTCCTTTGTGTCTGTGGTTAGATTTGGCTTCTGCAGACACTGAAAACAATACAATTGGATTGGTGAGATTTCACTCTTTCTTTTAAACACAGAACAGGCCCACATATGATTCTGTAAAGTGTGCTTCAAATCTATTGGTAAAGAACACAGAATGTATACAAACAATGATCGTTACTTGATACTACACCTACTTAAATGGCATGTTTTAAAAGTATAATGATTTAAGGGTTGGATATAATGTTGCTTTAATTTATTCCACTGATGATGCTATCATTCAGAGGTTATTAATTAACCAAGACTATAATAATTCTGTATCAACCATTAACTGAAGATGCAAAATGCGAAGGCCTGAAAGCATTCCTAAATGAGGCTGTAGTTAAGGACATCCATTCACAAAAAGGTTGAAAATTTAAGACAGGAGAAACTTGGTATGCAACATCAATTTTTGCACATATTATGGCACACTGTCCTGACTTCAAAATATGTCCATGAATTCCTCTTTCAAATTAGCACAAAAGAAAGAATTATGTTACAGAAAGAACTAAAAAGTGCTACACAAATACTATTATAAAGTAGTATGAAAAAGTAAAGCAAAAACATATCTTCATTAGCAGTGAACTGGCAATGCTATCTTTAATCTTGCTGAGGTTATGACCTTGTCTCCTAAAAATCAAATGAACATTATTCCTATACACTATTTATTTCTGAATTTAAAGTTAATTTTAAAGCTTGTGATAACAGGCACCAAAAGATATTTCTTACTGATATTGGTGAGTCCTTCCCTCCCCACAAAAGTTAACACTGTTGAAAACAAAATTCAAGCATTAAGATCAAGAGTTTTAATTTGGTCATTACTGATCCATCACTGTCATTATCATGAGATGGAATGTTTGTTAAAACAGGAATACTTAATCTGTTGATAAATGAGCTGAAACGTGTACTTCTCTGTAGAATCTTTCCAGGTCTAAGATATGAATAACTTCTATCGCCATACTGATATATTATTAGAATTGAGTCCTTAGATTTGGATAAAATACTCTTGGATAAACAATTTTAAGGCACAGGAAAAAGAAAAGTACATATAGCACTAAATTATTAAGTCTCTCAGTTTCCCGACAAGAATTTTCATCTCTAAGAAAATCATCAGAACAATGCATCACAATCCTAGCAATTGAAGAAATCAACTATCTATCTCTGATTAAAATGCTGTAAGAAGGAAAAATTTCTTATAAAAACTGACTAGGATGGCTATCAACTATATGTGACCAACACAGTAAGGCTCATTCATCAGTTTAAAAAAAAAAGCTAAAGGCTATATTTAATCAGTTGTATGAGTTTTAGAATTCTAGGAAAGACTAATTATTTTATAGGTCAGTAAAAAATGGAGTCTAAATGCTGTTTTTGAATCTCCAAAGGAAATTCATAAAGCCATCAAGGTTATACAACAGCAATAAGCACTTAAATCTGAACTTCCCCTATTCTTTGCCATTGAAGGTTTTAAAACAACAAAAATAAAGGTTCTAAACAAGTTAATTCCAATTTTAATAAGAGGAAGAAAAAAGAACTTTAAAAAAAATTTCCCCCCAATTTCATGGCAAAAGCAGCTCCAGGACAAGATGTCAGTCTGGGAATGATTAAAAAAAATTGATCCCACATGGTATTATTAAAGTCTGGCACCACCACTGATGGACAGAGAGGCTCAGGTACTAAACTGTCTGGATCTCTTGCCACAAAGTCTCTACTAGCAGTAATTTTATTTAAAGCCTACTTTGTTCCAGATCAACATTATTCTCCAAATGTGAAGGTTTAAAAAAAAAAGTCCACCAGATATTTATTTCACTTCAAAATATTGTTTAAGAGCACTTTTATCTCTGTTTCATATCTGACACCATCAAATACTGTTATATAATTTTAATTTTATTGAGGAAAGGGGATACAAAAGGGTAGTAAGAATTAAAAAACGTAGATCCTCTGAAGGAGAGTTTTAGAGAATAAGCTTACCGTTAGATAAGCTTGGTACATAATGCCCACATTTTTCCAGTTTAAACCCCTGGCCCCAATCCCAAATAACTTAGTCCAGCAGTTCTCTACTATGGAGGCAATTCCATCAGGCATAATTTTTTTTCATCTATTTTTTTTTACTACCCTTTTACTAACAAGCTAATGAACTCATTATCTTAGATACCTATACCTATTCCATGCATTCTAATATTCCTTAAGAATGCTTTAGCAATACAAATTTAATCTCAAAACACATTTGCTCAAGATTAAGACTGAGAGAGACCAAATACAATTTAAATAATTCCATTTCCCCAAACCAAAAAGCATTCTTCCTTTCTGGGTGGGAAAATGAGTG
The DNA here is from genome assembly GCA_028658325.1 of Potorous gilbertii. Classification (NCBI taxonomy): domain Eukaryota; kingdom Metazoa; phylum Chordata; class Mammalia; order Diprotodontia; family Potoroidae; genus Potorous; species Potorous gilbertii. The sequence goes on along the minus strand of CM053770.1, from coordinate 603,807,719 downwards.
GAAAAAATAAAGATGCTTGCAAGAGTTGGTGCCACTAAATAGGCAGGAAAATTTACAAGGATGACACACGAACCATCCTTATAGAGCAGGATAACTCCTCTGAGTTTTTTCTTAATACCCTTGTTCAGAGTAGCTAGAGACAATCTGGGAATTAATAATGGCAAAAGCTGTAACCTGGATCAATGAAGTTCTGGAAGAACATAAAACCCCAGAAGCCTCACCCACCACTCAAGTAAAGCCAATTTCAGCTACCAGATGGAAAAATAACAGAGATCCACAGAAGGTCAATACCCTAACAAGAAAAGGGAGAAGAGGTGAAGGACTTTTTTAAAATCCACCTGTTCCCTTCCTCTTGCAGTCTTTTTTCTGACACATTATAGATTCCCATCAAACTTTAAGTGAATTGGCTGAGAGGCAGCTCACTTGTAGCTTGAAGTACTTTGCTGGTCTGGACTGGAAAGAAAAGTTAAAAGCACATATCCAAAAAGATCCAAAATCAACATCCTCCCCACAAACAAAACCACCAAGGCTCCAGTCTTGGTTAAAACAACAAAGAAAATGAAAAAAACTGGAAACCAGCATAGGACCTGTCTCTGTGAGGGACTACTGGTTGGGATGGAAGGAGACAAAGGTCCCTAAAGTATCAAAAATCAAAGTAAAAGAAAAAAACACGAAGCACTACAACCAACACAATGAAAGAGGAAAATAAACTACATTTGCTTGTTTGTTTGTTTGTTTAGAAAGTCAAATGAAGCCTGCACATCCTGCACATCAGAATGGGGGCAATGATGACAACAGTCAGCTTTCAGGCACGGCAGATTTAAAACAAAAACAGCACAACAATAAAGAGGAAACGTACCTTTTCCAGAACGCCATGATCCACTAAACACATCAGTTTGGAACATATGTCAGGTGCCTATTGCAAGAGAGAGCTTGGAAAGTTACACTTAACAAAAAGCGGGGCCACAAAAACTGAGGGTGCAAGCAGCCCAGGTGTGTCTCCTGCCTTTGCTGCTATTTCCTTCCACACTGACCAGGCTGTAAAAGTAGGAGCCTGATGACGTGGCTCAGAGGTGGCATCTCTCCATGCACTGGCTACTTGATTCATGATGCAATGAGGTTTGATCCTACACTATCTGAGTCAGAGAGGTTCCTCAAACAACACAATACTCAGCCAACTCATAAAAAACTAAAATCTATACAATTTTAATAGTGTGAATTCACTGGTTCATGGTTGCAAACTGGTATAAAGAATAAAAGGAATTAACATACAATTCTGCCCCATTTCATCCAATGTTTTATTCCTTCAAGAACACTGACATAAGACATCTGAAATGTTCAGACCTATCAGTTTATTATTCACTTACATTCTGTTGTTTCTGAAAATGAGACTGCTACATTAATTGGATCAGGCTTTGTTGTTACATAAAACACACAAAACTGAGAACCTGCAAGACTCAAGCATTCAAGACTGTTAAATGCATGTGACCCTGCAAAAGTCACCTTTCTTACCTTCTTCATAAGACTGACGTATTACCAAACCTTATTAACACACCCTTGAAAACAAATTAGAGCAACTATGGATAATTCTAGAACACTGTGTTTCTGGTGAACACAATTTCCATATTTCTTCTTAAATCAGAGACTCTTAAAAAGGTGTTGTTTTGGAAAGTCCAGGGCTAAAAAATCTGCTCTCTTGATCAGACTTTAAAATTACGATTAGAAGAATATAACAAATATCAACAGACCCAAAGCTTTCCTCTCTTAAAATAAGTTACCTTGCCAAGAAAGACAATATACCAAAAAAATACAAGAAAATATGAAGATCTTCCATCCTGCTACTGATCTCTACTACCTCCTGAAAATCTCAACAAAGAGCCCAACTGACAAGGGAATGAGTGGGCAGGTATTTCTTAGGATGTACTTCACGAAACAACAATCAGGAACACAAAAGTAAAACAGGTTTGAGGTAAGAACAACAAGACTTCGTTCAATATCAAGTGTAAGACAAAATGGCACACTTACTCAACAACTCATTCGGTGAAAGATGTTTCACTACTTAATTATTAAATTTCAATCTCACAACATGATATACTACCCCAGATATTTTATAGAATCTAAGAGAAAATCATACATAATGCTACACTTAATCAAAGAAGTTCACTGCAGAAATATAAAATATTGATATTCTGAACAGGATCTATGAAAAATGGTTTAAGGCTGTTTCTCTAATTCCCACCTCTTACCCTCTCACTCCAAGGAAAACAATCAGGTGTTTACTAAAACCAGATTTCAAATACCAACCAATACTCACCAGCAGACTAGCTCCAGACTGGAATAGGTTGTAGGGATAAAGGATTCGCTCATAATGTGCTCGAATGTGTGAGCCCACTGCTTTGCCTGGAGCAAATCCCATCTTAGTGGCAATTTTGGTCCATTTTCTCTCTTTGCAGACAACATCAAATCCACCTTCTTCTGCAACTAACTATTAAATAAAATGGAAAGAAATGCATTCCTCATTTAAGTGTTGGATGCCAAAAACAAAATCTTCTTAGTCATCTTGTATTAGAGAATTTCTAAAAAGTACATGACCATAAATCACCAAAATTTAAAAATTTAATTTTCTTTAATTTTCCCATAGTATGGAAAATAAACTTTCCCCTCCCTACTCTTTATTACGATGAATGTATAAGTGAAAAACTAAGGAAGAGGTTTTCAAGGAATGTCTCCCTGTTTCAGTTTAAACTGGATGAAGTGGGTGCTTTAACAAGGATGAAATATTTAATTGCACCCAACATGGGCAATGGGAGAGAGTCAAGAAAGGGCTCTACTGTTAGCTCTGCATCAGATTCCAAGCAGAAACTCCAAGCTTACCCTCTAGTAACAAGCTAGAGCAGAGCTAGTTAGGACAGTAAGGTGTGCTGGTCATTTATACATGGATTTGTGCTTATCTAGGTTCTAGACTCCAAAATTTTGTAAAGTTATTTGGAAAATACCTAATAGTTATCTCGTGAACTAAGGGGTCTAGAGAATCTCAGGTAAGTGGAATTAGGACTCTCCAATAAGTATTTATTACCATCAACAGACTGAAACACTGAAGAAAATTCCAAAGTTGTTGCTAAGGACTTTGCAGCCAGTCCTCTCCTGCCTCTTCATTTACTCAAAGCAGTAAAAAAAAAAACAAACAAAAACGAAACCAAAAAAACCAAAACAGGTTCAAGAGAATAAAAGAGGATTCACAGCTCAAATCTGATTCAATAACTTTTATAAGAGCCTAGCAGGCATGATGCTATGCCAAATGAATGGGTCTCTATTGACAAAAAAGAGTATACCTGTATGTGTATCCTCTCCCTATTTAGGAAATAACAAAACAAAACAAAAAAAAGGGAAATAGGGTGTACGTAGGAGGAACCGCATCGTTACTGAAGATCTATGTTCCTAAGGTCAACCAAAAGCTGTGATAAATCATTTAAAGACAAATTTAGGCTTGGCATCAGGAAAATTTTCCTAACACTTAAGAGCTGTATAAAAGTAGAATTGGCTGCCTCAAAAAGCAGTGGGTCCACGGAAGTGTTCGAAAAGAAACTGCAACAAAACCAACTGTCAATTTTATGAGAGTGGAGATGACTTCTGTCTATGAGTTAAACAAAATGACCTCGTAAGATCCCTTCCAACTATCCACCTATCTAAATGTACTAGCAAATCCTGATCTAATGCCTAAGACACCATGCACTGAGATTAGCTCAGTTGGAGTAAAGCCAGTTTTTTTTCTTTGAGAAAGTAAAGACTCACAGGAAACACCATTTACCAGTATTCCTCAAATGAAAAACAGAATATTACTCAATTAATTTTTAAAATATTTAAATAAACCCATTACCCTATTAAGCTGAAATAAATCCAGTATCTTCCTTTCAACATGTGGAATTTTTAAAGTACATCCTTGGAGCTCCCAAAATTTTGCAATCTGGTCCAGAAAATTCAGTTTTACTCGAGTCTGAGCCTAGAAGACAAAGAATTATGTTGTAACTTAATTTGACTCCAAAAATTAACTAAAGTTCATATGCAGAAACAATTATGCTCCTTTCATTTACATCACACAGAATTTCCAAAAACTTTGAAAAATACAAGTATTCATATGTGGCATTAAGTACTAGTGAAAGTGGCTTCCAAGGAATAGGACAGAGTTTTATAGTATACACCTAAACCATACAACAGATAGCTTAAAAGCATAGTACATCCTGCATTACAGGTCAATAGGGAAAATTTTAAAACTATTATTTCTGTACTGTAAGGAAGTGATAATTCCCTTGAAAAATCCTACGCTATAAAAGCAAGTACTGAAGAGTTATTTCATTTAAAGGAAATATAAAATACTCTACCCAGAATAGGAGGTGATTTGTTTTTTCTCCTACATTTAAATGTCAACATTACTCCCCAATTTGGTCACCTTTCAACCAAGTATGTTAAAATCCTGCTCTCTGAAAGCAAATATTTACTGAGTAAACCTTTATTAAGCTCCTACTGAAAAGAATCTATCACATGATGCTTGCCCCTAAGGAACTCACATAACTAGCAGGGATGATAGAACAAGCACAAAAATAAACCCATAATAAAGTGTTGTGTGAAGAGGCCTTAAGTGCAAAGCACTTTCAAAGGAAGGGCTCGTACAGTAGGAAAGAAAAACTCGACTGATGTTATTTCCATTTAAATCATGTTTTAAAATGGACAGCTGGCTACTGGGGTCCAATTCAGAATTATGTCTATGATTCTTTGATTTTATTACCCTATGAACTTAAGCTTTGGTTTTCAAATCACCAACACATGTATTCTTACGATGAGGCAGGCAGGGCAGGGACTATTCCAATTTTCTAACCGGAAAAAAGGCTAAGAGAGACAAACACATTTGCTCAAGTTCACACAACAGGACTGAGACTCAAACCCAAGTCCAGTCTATGTCCTAAAACTTGGCTCTCTACAGCCTAGAAATCTTTCTCTACCTAATATCCTAAAGCTGTGAGAAATTACTTAAAAGCCTGAATTATTTAAGAATAGAGGGAAATGGAAGAATTTTACCCTTTTAACATACCATGTTCAGCATCAAAGCTGACATAACTTCTTAAAACCTATACTTGGTTTTAGATTGTAAATTCTTGTCATTCAATATAAAAATCAAATGTTCCTTGAAGTTAACTTCATGTATCTAAGTCAGGCTGTCATCAGAAAGTGATTCTTAATTGCCACCCCTACCTACTCTATATGCTTTTAGACTCCTGATATATTGGGTTCCAAGGGATTTCTCAAAACTACCCTCATTCCAAAGTGATAAAACATTAAATGTATGTTTATTTGTAAATTTGTTTATCTGGAAGCAAAGTGGAGCCAGAGAATTATTTCAACAGGCAAAATCAGAGATGTAAGACTGGAGCTCAAGGACATTGCAGCAGGATATATAGATTTGGTAGGCATCTGTCTAGAGATTATAGTTACATTCAGGAGAGCTGATGAGATTACCAAGAAGAAATGCTTAACCTGTGGTCCATGGACTTGTTACATATTTTGACAACTGTTATTTCAGTTCCCACATTCAGAGATGTGAGAAGCTTAAGTAGGGAAGACAAAGTTGGGAATAGTTTCCACAGGAGGGAGAGATAGAGATCAATTAAAAAGAAAGGACTCTGGTGGCAGGGAGGGCCCAGTTGAGTCTGAACAATACAAATGTCATGTTTCCAAACCAGCACACTTGTGGAGTTTCCTCGAGACTCATTTAGCAGCTCCTGAGTACAAACTGAAGCAGTGGATAATGGAGAATAATCTACAGCTGATATTTAAGGCAAATGTAGGGTGATGAAAAGGGCCAGGACCAAGGGATTCAAGAGTAGAGAATAAGGAAGGGCTGAAATGGTTAACTGTTGGGTTGAGACTGGAGGGAGAGGAATATGAAGTCAGAGCCAAGGGTCTGGTAATAGTCTGAAAAAGTAATGAGCAGGAGGGATGAGATGAGGATGAAAAACAGATTAAGATAGTACAGAATGGGGAGAGATGCAATTATAAGGTTATGAAAAGAGGAAAATGTCAGAAAATGTCAATTTCCCTAATTTAATTAGGGAAGTGAAACATTTATGGGTCAAGGTGAAATCTAGAATGTGTAAGTAACACAGGTCAATGGGATTTGGGAGAAGCTGAGGAATTAGGATATTATGGAGTTTGAGAGAGCATCTAAATAGATTTAAAGTTCTCTAGTATAAGGACTAGAGTTAGGGAGGAGAGGAAGATGGTGAACAAGGTACTGAACTCCTTGAGAGAAAGGAGGGAAACAATTGTCCAAAACTATATGAAAAAATGCTCCAAATCACTTTTGCTGTTGCGTTCAGTCACAGCATCTGACTGTTCATGACTGCATTTGGAATTTTCTTGGCAAAGATTCTACAGTGGTTTACCATTTCCTTCTCTAGCTAATAATACAGATGAAGAAACTGAGGCAAACCAAATTACTAGAGAAATGAAAATTAAAACTGAGGTTTCATCTCACTTCCATCAGAATGGCAAAACTGACAAATATTGGAAGGGATTGCAAGAAAACATGCAGATTAATGCACTGTTGGTGGACCTGTGAATTGGTCTATCCATTCTGGAAAGCAATATGGAACTATGCCTTTAAGGCCCTAAGTTGTGCATGCCCTTTGACCTATTGATGCCCATACCCTAATAAAGACACCAAAGAAAGAAGAAAACATACAACAGGTACAAAAATATTCATAGTATCTCTTTTGGTAGTAGCAAGGAACTGAAAATTAAGCTGTAGAACAGCTGAATAAATTTTGATGTATGAATTTAAGTAAGAAATTAAGAAAGTTTCAGAGAAAAAGCAGAGCGCAGTGAGTAAAAATAGCAGGACAACTGATACGGTTAACATCAACACTGTAAAACCTGTAAAAGACTTAAGAACTCTGATAAATGCAGTGACCAACTGCAGAAGATTACAGAAGAATGTTTAAAAGTGCTGCCCATCAGGACTCTATGAAGAATGAAAACCACATTTATTGAAAGGGCCAATGCACAAATTTGTTTTGCTTAATTATGAATTAGTTACAAGGATTTTGTAAGAGAGTGAGGTAGAAGTTACTGGGGGAAGGAGGGTGAAAATTGGGATTGAAGGAAAATGGAAAATTTTGTTACTTAGAAAAAAAATAAAAGAAATCTGGGAAGACCTATATGAGGAAAAGAAAGGCTTGTTAATTATGATAGATAAATGAAAAGAAAAAGAAAAAGGAGGGAAAATAATCTGGGGGCTGGGGGTGTCAATACACTACTGTTCCCATAATTCAGATTGGGTACAAAGCTTTGATTAAGTGGGTTTCAACAGAGAACAGGTTGCTGAGTAAAGAAGATTAAGGCAGAATCTAGAAGTAAAAATGGGAATCAAACAGAATTCCAACTCCTCCTCTAGGCCAGGGGATTATGAGAGAAGGTATATTCACTGGGGGATAGAAACCCTAAGAACATACTGTTGCCTGCGGACAACCAAGTCTCTGTGAGAACTGACTGAAGGTCAAAGGTGGTCCAGGATGGACAGCAGAGGAGTGGACAGAGTTAGGTAGAAAGGGTTTGGGTAAAGAAAGGAAAAGAGATGCTAAAGAGCTTTATTTTTTCCCTAAATGGTTGGTGATTGTTAAGTACAGGAATACGGAAAGAAGCAAAGTGAAAGTCATGGGGTAGCACTGGTGAAAGACCCTAAAACAGGCCTGCTCCTTCAATTAGGTTACTGAGAGAAAAGGGGGTGGGGCAGTGACTGGGAGAGGAGAGTAATAGGAAATGGTGAGTGGTGGGTCATTCCCTTTGAGGGCAAATATCTCTGACCAATAGCCAAGGTTCAGATGGAGCCCACTGGATGTAGCTGCTCTTCTTCCTCCTTTAAGGTGGTTTATTTTACAAATATGGTTCAATGCATAAGATTGACACTTGTTACCACACCATAATACTGTTTCGGGAAATAGTTATATTCAACCAAAAGACTAAAAGGGTTACAAGTCTTAGAATAGTACATGGAATTAGAATATAATAATATTCATGACCTCACCTCCAATTCATTCAGTCTCTGGATTCGAGGGGTAAAATGAAGTTTATCAACGTCACATGCAAATGGTGGTTGCCAAGCCTAAAAGAGAAGAGAAAACAATTAGAAGATGACATGCTATTAAGACCCAATTTTCAAAATTCACACCAAGTACAAGTGCAAACTCTATAGAAAAGGGCAGGGGCAGAAAAGGCCCATTCTCATTACAGCTATACAGTTATCCCTTTCACACTGCTATTCTCCGAAGAGAATCAACATAAACAATTAAATGGGAATTTTGGGGGAGTTTTGCAGAAGCCATAGATGACAGAGAAAATGCTTAAGATATATGTACAGTATTGTATAGTAAAGAAAAAAAGAGAAGGATATCCGCAAACTCAGGAGACTTCTACTCTGGCATGAAGAGACAGTCAAAAAATTTTAGGTGCCCACAACACCTAAGGAAGGGTTAACTATATAATCTACAGAAGTTATGTCTCTGGCAAGTATACTGTGGACTGACTTTTGTATATTCTTTATTACCACTGACAGCACAAAAGAAAGAAGTTAAAAAGAAAAGTGTTCCCAAAACGTAATAAAAAATCAATTTACAAATAAGATAAATCTTAAAATACTATATAACCACACACACCCCCATCAAAAAGCCAAAGTTGCCTGAAAAACTATTGACACCACTCAAGGAAGATTACAAAGCAAGAACCCAAATTGATTTAGGATTATTTCTCATTTGGCTCAGGAGTTGCAAAGACAATCGGTGAATAAGAAATAAGAAATCAGTAGGAACAGATTATGATAAGGAGGGAAAATAACCAATGCTGGAGGGTTTATAGGAAAAAACAGGGACACTAACACACTGTTGGTGGAGCTGTGGACTGGATTACCCATTCTGAAAAACAATGTTACTATGCCCCCAAAGCTATTAAACTGTACACTGTACACACCTTGTGATCCAGCAATATAGCTAGTAGTTCTATTACTACCCGAAAGAGTTCAAAGAGAAAAAGGACCCATGCAAACAAAAATATTTATCAGTTCATTTTGTGGTGGCAAAGAAATGGAAGCTGAGGGGTACCCATAAATTGGGGAATGGCTGAAAAATGTAAATTTGATAGAATACTATTGTGTTCTAAGAAATAATAATAGTCTGGTGCCTTACTCTTCCACCTTACAGCTTTACCTCCCCTCTGGTTGGTTGTTCATTTTTTTTTACCTCTGCTCCCCACCCTCACCCCAATTGGCACACATCTTTAAAAGCCAGCTCAAATGTCATCTAAGAAATGAAGACCACCCAGCAATATTGCTTCTAGGACTGTATCCCAAAGAGATCATAAAAATGGGAAAGGGTCCCACATGTACAAAAATATTTACAGCAGCTCTCTTTGTGGTGGCCAAGAACTGGAAATCGAGGGGATGCCCATCAATTGAGGAATGGCTGAACAAGTTATGGTATGTGAATGTAATGGAATACTATTGTGCTAAGAAATGATGAACAGGAAGACTTCAGAGAGGCCTGGAAGGACTTATATGAACTGATGCTGAGTGAAATGAGCAGAACCAGGTGAATATTATGCACAGTAAGAGAAACAATGTGTGAGGACTGTTTCTGATAGACTTATCCCTTCCCAGCAATGCAAGGACCTAAAACATTCCCAAAGGATTCCTGAGGCAAAATGCCATCCATATTCAGAGAAAGAACTATGGAATTAGAACACGGAATGAAGCAGAATATTTTCTCTTGTGTTATATTTTCGTTTTCCTCATTCATTTCCCTCTATGCAACATGACTAATGTGAAAATACGATTAATAAGAATGTATATATAGAAACTATAAAAGATTGCATGCCATCTTGGGGAGGGAGGAAGGAGGGGGAGAAAATCTAAGACTTATGGAAGTGACTGCAGAAAACTGAAAACATTTTTTAAAAAAGGGGGGCGGGGTTAAGCTACAGAGGGGAAAAAAAAAAGAAATAACCTTTCTCTAACCACAAAGCACCATGCATAACCTGCACTCCATGAGCTTCAAGCACTCAAGGAGGTATTTTCAAAATATTTCAAGGACAAGATACCAAAAAGAATGTTAAGTATCATGAACAGCATTTTAACCAAGAAGAGGCAACTGAAAAAACATGATAGTACTATCTATAGTACTACCTAACACATCTCTGTTAAAAACTTTCTTGTTTTTATAATCTATGCACAAAGTGAGCAGGTAGAATTCCACAAGTAATTTTCTGAAGAGTACCTTCACAGTGCCTAAAAGGTATACTTGCTTAAGATTCCACAGTGCTGATAATTAAAAAAAAAAAAATCATTTGAATCTCTACAGCAGTCTTTAAATGTCTTTCTCCCAAGTGTCTCTAATTCATGTGTTGATCATAATTTTTTTTTTTTTAAAGAGACTGGGTCTCCTCTCTCTTGGCCAGGCAGAAAGGGCAGTGACTACCCAAGAGTTTATTTCACTATTGCTCAGCCTATGAGCTTTAACTTGGACTAGTTTGAACATTCCCAGGCAATCTAATTATCTCCATACCATGCCAGCAATCCAAGGACTCCTTCCACTCCAAGTGTTGATATATGGTAGTGTAGACAGATACCCAATCAACTTACTCCACTGCAGCTTAGAATACTTAAGTTCAAGAGATCTGCCCACTTCAGCATCCCCAGAAATTGACAGGCATGTGAGACTAAGCCAAAGTAGATCACATAAAACGCTAAGATAAACAGATATAACTCTGCTTAGAGTTTCTCAGAATATGAACAGCAAGAGGCAAATATGTTGTCTGAGTAAAACTGTGAGATACTACATGTCAGTTTCCAAGGACACTAATGCTCTGGGTGTCTAGGCACTAAAGAAATACAGAAGATTCTCCTTCCAAATACAAATCACAGCAAACTTTGTAAGCATTCCTGGTTATCAAGTGTGAGAGCAACAGACAGATGTCACTCAGTTTTAAGTTACCCATTATTGCCTAAAAAGCTCTATCCCTAAAAAATTTTATCTTGGGTGGAGCCCTTGGCAATAGGCTATGGTAAAGGTATTGTTGGCACAGCTTGCTTTGATGACACAGTGCCATGATTTCTGGACAATCAAGGGCTTCACAGTAGGGAACACAGGCTCAAACTCTCAAAACTGAAAAATTTGAACTGGAAGAAATAGTTCACATTTATATAAAGAAGTTAATATTTATATAACTTTTCTAGGTTTCTCTTTTGTAATCAATATAGTAATCTGTAACACATGGGCATCTAAAAGAGTTGACTTGAATACACATTAAGTAAATACTCAAATATAATAGAAACTTTTATGTTTCATGTGAGAAAACCAATGTCCCTAAATGAAGACATTCATGATTTTCATGTTTTTTAAAAAATGTCCACCATATGAAACTGACAGGATTGGTGCATAAATTCTTTCAAGTCATGAGCATGAAAGTCCATCAGACTGATATAGCCTATGCAATCTTCCTATAATTATATTTTAGCTGTTTTCAATATTTTATGTTTAAAATATGTTTAAAATAAAATGTTATTTTAATTTAATTTATTTATTTTTATTTATTATATAATAATATATATTATATTATTATTAATATAATATATTATATATTAATAATAAAATAATATATTGTTTTTATTTATTTTATTTATTTATTTAAAAAAATAAAATATGTTAAAAATAAAAGTTACCACTTTATAATCTAAGAACCCTGCTGTTTTTCTCAATACAAAATATATGTATTCCTTAGGAAGGCAATTAAGAAGGAATCAGGGACTTTAAAATCCTCCAGAGAGATTTGAACAATCAAGTAAATATTTTTTTACAGTTGCAACAGCAGCTTGCAAATGAAAATGAGAACTATTTGGAGAGGAGAAGAAACTCTTACAAATTGTTTCAGAAAATGCTCATTTCTAAAGCAAAATTATTTGACATTAGTCAAGAAAACTAATTTTAAAAGTGATCCATCCAGGAAACCACATACTTAATTACTTGGGCTAGAGTGTGATACCATCTTTCAAATCTCTGACATCATCTATACAAGCCAGTGTGGAAGCATAGATAATTTAACAGAACCAAATTAAACTTAAGTTTAAACTTGACACCTCCATGTTACACAAAATACTTTTCTAACTTTCTAATTATAAATATCTGGTCATTATTTTAAGAAACTGATGAGAAAAAATTATCATCTTCTGCAGCGAGAACTCAATGACTTCCTACGGAGAGTCAATTAAAAAAACTAGCATCAAAAGGAAAATTGTTTTGCCAGGAACTTTTTTAAAATTGAAACTAGTATCTAAACAAATCCAATCAGACATAATGGCAAACTTACTTTTTTGAATGGGATGTCACCGAACTAGAAAGGGATAAAAGACTACCAGTCAACTCTATAAAGTATATTATTTATTTATGGTTGTTAAGACAGATTATGCATAGTAAAAGCCATGTTATCAACTCTGATAAGTTTATGTATATGAACAATATGCAGAAAACAGACTTATACTCGTATATTAAAAAAAAAATCTTTCCTTACTTTCCCCCCTCCCCACCAAAAAAACCTAGATGATTTATGTAGGTAAGTATAAAGTATTAGTCTCATTTTATAAATGAGGAAATGAAATCCAAGTTTTTAGAACCTAAGTTATCAATAGTGGGAGAGCTAGTAATCCAAAGAGCTAAGACTCAAAAGAGATGATTCCCAAGTCCCTTGTTTCTTCTTCTATTACACTAGAGAAAGCCCTCTAAAGAAGATAACACCTTATGAATAGTCTTGAGGCTAGTTTTCATTGGATGAATATCAGGAAAACAAAGAGAAATTAAGTAATCAAGCATCCTCTTTGAAACAAAAATATAATGGTTATTATCCCATCATAGCAGCTCTGGGACTGTAGTCCTGGTGAGAGGCATCCTGGGTCCAGAGTGTTTGCTCCAGGGTTTTCAGAACACCTTGAAGGGTTTCTTTCATTTTATTTTTCGGAGCACATTATTCAGTTAATTCTGTTTTTCTAAATCTGGCACATGCAAATAATCTGAAAGTTTAATTAAACATGATGAAAGTATGAATGTCACCTTTCAATTTAAAGTCTTTTTTCTTTTTCTCTATTGATTTATAATTTGTTTTCAACAATCACTTCCATATTTTAAATTTAATCCCCCTCCCTCCCTAAGACAGCATGCAATCTTACATGGGTTCTACCCAGATTCTTATTAAACACATTTTCACATTAGTCATGTTGCAGAGAATTAAAACAAATGACAGAAACCATGAGAAAAAACAAAACAAAACAGCACAAGAAAAAAATAGTCTGCTTTGCTCTTTGTTTTGATTCCATAGTTCTTTCTCCGTATGTGGATGGCATTTTGTATCATGACTCCTTTGGAAATGCTTTAGGTCCTTGTATTGCTGGGAAGGGATAAGTTTGTTTATCAGATATAGTTCTAGAACAGTATGGCTGTTACCGTGTATAATGTTCTCCTAGTTCTGCTCATTTCACACAGCATCAGTTCATGTAAGTCCTTTCAGGCCTCTCTGAAGTCTTCCTGTTCGCCATTTTTTATAGCACAGTAGTATTCCATTACATTCATATATCACAGCTTGCTCATCATCCCCAACTGATGAGCATCCCCTCAATTTCCAGTTTTTGGCCACCACAAAAAGCGCTGCTATAAATATTTTTGTACATATGGTTCCTTTTTCCATATAATCTCTTTGGGATACAGCCCTAGAAGTGGTACTGCTGGATCAAAGGGTCATTTAAAAAAGTCTTAAACATGAAGGGGTCCTCCCCCACACCTGTCCTGTCCAACAAAGCCAACTCTTCATGATGCACTCATATTGAGTGGGAACATCACATTTTGTCTCCCAGCGGTCAAGCTTACGGTTTTAGTCTCCTGGTTTTCAAAACTGGCACCTTTTAACAAATTTTGAAAAAATTAGAGTTCTCACCTTTACCATCTCTCCCAATAGATACTTTCCCTTCCCCAGAATTCATTTCTTGACAGCAGCAATACAATACTAGTTTCTCCTTCTGTAGATGATGCATACACTTCTACTTCAGTAGATTAGTAAGTTTGAACTTCTAAATATTTATATCTGGGGCAACTAGATTCACTGATGCAGTGAAAAGAGCCCTGGAGTCAGGAGGACCTGAGTTCAAATCCAGCTTCAGAAGCTTGACACTTATTAGTTGTGTGACCTTGGGCAAATCACTTAATCTCAACTGCCCTGCCTTCCTCTTTCCAAAGAGTAATAATTATAATAAAAGATTTAGATCCAATCAAATCTAAAGGAACTGTGCTCTCAAGTTGACACCAGTTCCAGGACTGCTAATAAAATAAGCAATAGGCAATGGTGCTGTGTCAATACAATTGCTATTACTATTGTATTAAAATGAGGAATGGGGGAAGGGGAGGCCTGCGTCCTGATAGCCACCCTATCACATTAAAAATGCCATTTCCTCCTCTATGGTCAGAATCAAGACTTCCTCCTTGCAGACCTCACATCCCCACCCCCACCATTAATGTTGCAGTAAAGCAACAGTGAGGTAAAATGTTTATAAATGTGAACCTGACTTTCAAAAAAGGAATTTAAACCACTAACCCATACAATAGTGTTCTGTACACAAAAGATCCCAAAATGTTTAACAATAAAGAAAAGTGAAGTAAAATGGGGAAAAAGAGCTTACATTTAATTATTGTTTATTAGCGCTTCTTCATTTCTTCTGCTCAGCATGTCCTATTTTTGAAAGTGTTTAACATTTTTAAGTTTATGGCACTGATATTTTGACCAATTCTAACTGGGAAAATTATGTATGGCTAGTAGTACAAAGGTCTCTGGCAAACACACACATACATACACATACACTCACACACTTTCTCTGTCTCTCTCATAAATATACATACATATATAGATTTATATAAGTACCAAAATGTAATAAGTTTTTATCAAGTACTAAAAACTTAATTGCAAAGGAAATCTGCTATAACCAACCTGGGCCAACAAACAAAAATGCTTATCAAAAGCATACTTTGTGCACTGACTTAAATATGGATAACTAAATTTTTATTTTTTTAATCTGAGCTTTTAACATAGAACACCCCTCTATAGGATCCTTAAATTAATATCTTTCAGAAAAATTAGAAAGAACTCATTTATGAAAATGATCAAGTGACTACCTTATGGTAAATTAACCAATATCTTTTAAAATTGTATTTCTTTTTACAAATTGTTCTGATTCTATGAAAACAAATTTAGGGAAGGCAAATGGGATTGTCAGAAATATTTGATAACTCCTCGTTAAAACCTTGAAAAAGCAAGTTTAAAAACTAATTAATAACACCTAGCTAGTGAACAGCAGTTCAGAACGTTTAGTGTGCCCTCTACTGGTTCTATACCAGCTCAGGTAAGTAGAGTTAATAATTAGTTTCATTAATGGAACATCATTCATTCAGGAAGATTCCAAAAGAGAATCTTTTGATAACACAATTTCTATCTTTACTTCAAGTATTGGCCAGTATTCAAAGCCTTTCCAGAGCCAAGTTCTTTCTATTATTATTAAGTTTATTCACTTTTGTTGTGGTCATTAAGTCATGTCCAAAATCTTCATGGCGCCACCTGGAGTTTTCTTGGCACAGACACTGTAAGTGGTTTATCATTCCCTTCTCCAGCCCCATTTTACAGATGAGGAACTGAAGCAAAGAGGGTTAAGTGATTTGCCCAGGGTCACACAGCCTGTTAAGTGTCTGAGGATGGATTTAACTCAGAAAGATGAGTCTTCCTGATTTCAGGCCCAGCACAACATCCACTGAACCACCTAGCTCCTCATTAGAAGTTTTACTCATTAGCATCTTCTTTATTCTTCCAAAATAAGGAATTTTGAGTTATGTGCCCCTCTGAATATTGACTATTCATCTCATCTTCCATTTCAAGTAGGGTTGTTCTTTCAAGTATTTTTCACTCTGTTGTTAACAATACTTGACAAACTTTAGGGAGTAAAAGAAATCAGCTTTCCAAAAATTCTTCCCAACTTGATCCTACCACTACACTCTGAAAACCACCAACATGGCACACTCTTCTGCCAAACCTGCCCAGTGTTAATGACTTATAATGAAGCATAACTTTTAACACCTGGCCTAATTTTGGTTACTGAATTTATCTCCTACCTGGATAACACTGTCCATGAAGGGGTCTTTGTACAGAACTTTAAAAGAATGCATGAGGCAAAAAAAAAAAAAAAAAGTATTGGCCTTTCTGTCAATCAACCTAGCACCTTCAAAAAAAAGTCCTTTAAATGTTATTTAAGTACTCGTTCCATTACGT
Organism: Potorous gilbertii; assembly: GCA_028658325.1. NCBI lineage: Eukaryota > Metazoa > Chordata > Mammalia > Diprotodontia > Potoroidae > Potorous > Potorous gilbertii. Next base: position 603,791,327 of record CM053770.1, on the reverse strand, counting down.
TTCTTATGGCTTCCACACAACTGGAAAATTACTGCCAATTATCCAAAGTGACAACAATAAAGGCTGTACTACCAAATCCTAAATTTAAATAAAGAATAACTTAATCAAGCTACTTACGACCTAAACATCCTTGCTCTCTCTAAAAAGAGGCTTGTTGCCTCAACCTCTCCACTCACTCACTCATTCTTCAATCCCCTGACATAATTTCCATGCTTGTTGAACTGCTGGATCCCAAAACTGTACTGCCCTAATTGCAAAATCCTATGACTTTTTCCTGTTTTCATTCACAATGATCTTCTTGTAGCATTTCGCATCATTCCATCTGCCAAATTCTCCTTTTCTTAAATTTCTTCCTTAATATCCCTGACACTATTCCCTCTTGGTTCTCCCAATACCTGTAGTACTCCCTTTATGATTCACTACTATCTATACCATATCTATACTATGCTATTATTATTGGTAGAGTTGTGAACAGATCCAACCATTTAAGATAATGAAACAAACCGAAGACCTTCAGTTTGGTCTTGAGCTTGTATCCCTGTCTTGGAAATCTCATCTATTCCTATGACTCCTATACGATATAGACAGACTTAAAGTATCCTGTGTTCTAGTAACAAATTTCCATTCGCCTGCTGGACATCATTTAAATATCCTGTAAGAGACAGACCTAGCTATCTAACCCTATCGTTCCCTAAACCTATTCCTCTTTCCAAATTTCCTATGGTTGTGTTAATGACACAACTATTTTTTGCAGACATGAAGGGACAGCTTGTGGAAAAGGTAACAGTAGTCTATTTTGGCTAGAACCTAGAATGTGAAGCAGTGACAAATAGGGCTACAAAGGTAGTAGTTTAAAGAGTCAGACTGCGTATATAAGAAAGAGCAGTCAGTAACATCTATTGACTGATAAATAAAAGACTCCAGCTTCTAGGATAAGAACTCACTACTTCACAAAAACTACTGGGAAAACTGAAAAACAGCATGGCAAAAACTGGGCATAGACCAAAATCTTACACAGTATGTAAAAAGGGTACACAATTTAGTTGTAAGTTCATACTACAAGCAACTGAGAGAGCAAGGAATAGTTTATCTGTCAGATTTATGAAGACTGAAAGAATTTATGACCAAACAAAAAATTATTACCAAACAAAAGCAAAATGGATAATTTTGATTACAAAAAATTGAAAAATTTTTGCACAAAGCCAATGCAACCAAGATTAGGGAGGGAAGCAAAAAACTGCAAAAGAATTTTTATAACTACTGTCTCTAATAAGGCTTTATTTCTAAAACAGAGAACTCAGTCAAATGTATAAGAATACAAGTCACTCCCCAAATGATAGTCACAGGATATGAACAGGTAGTTTTCAGATAAAGAAATTAAAGAAAATTAAAGAAAAATTAAAGAAAAAAATTGAAGAAACTAAAGAAAAAATGCTCTAAAATCACTACTGACTAGAGAAATGCAAATCAAAACAACTCTGAGGTACCACCTCACACCTATGGGACTGTTTAGTATGACTACTTTGTGAAGAAAAAAATAAGTCATTCTTTTAGGACCCCTAGAACCGGTATACCTCAGCTCAAAAAGCATTCTCTACCATATCACACCTATCAGATTGGCTAATGACAAAACAGGAAAATTACAAATGCTGGAGGATGTAGGGAAACTGAAATATGAATGAATTATTACTGGTGGAGTTGTGAACAGATCCAACCATTTAAGAGCAATTTGGAACTATGCCCAAAGGGCTATAAAAATATGCATACCTTTGACCCAGCAATACCACTTATAGAGTTGTATCCCAGACATCATAAAAATGGGGAAAGGACCCACATTTACAAAAATATTTATAGCAACTCTTTTTATGGTGACCAAGAACTGGAAATTGAGGGGATGTCCATCAATTGGGGAATGTCTAACTTGTTCAAAAATAGTTTTACACTGCATTTTCTGGATATCTAACCTGGCATAACAAACACATAACAGATACATAAATGTTTGTTGAGTGATTTCTGAAAGATTCCAAAGAAATCAACTCTGTCAGCACATATTTTCCAGCAGTACCCAAAACTACCTGAAGAATTAAACCAAGAAAAATTCCCAGAGAGATCATAAAAATGGGAAAAGGACCTACATGTACAAAAATATTTATAGCAACTCTTTTCTTAAGGGCCAAGAACTAGAAATTAAGGGGATGTCCATCATTTGGGAAATGGCTAAACAAGCTGGGGTATATGAATATAATGGAATACAATTGTGTTTTAAGAACTGATAAGCAGGTAGAGTTCAAAAAAATCTGGGAAGTCTTTTATCAACTAATACTAAATGAAGTCAGTCAAACCAAGAGAACACTGTACACAGTATTAATTGACATACATCTGCTTAGCAATTAAAGGATCTCCAAAAAACTCATAATGGAAAATACTGTCCACATCTAGAAAAAGAACTAAGGAGTCCAAATGCAGGTCAAAGCATATTATTTGCTCTCATTTGTTTCTTCTTTCTCATGTTTTCTCCCACTGGTTCTAATTCTTCTTTACAAGATGCCTAAATGTGAAAATAAGTTTAATTTGAACATATCTACAGAGCCTATATCAAATTATATGCCCTCTTGGGATGGGGCAAGGGGAGAGACGAGAAGAAAATTTGGAACTCAACATCTTATCAAAGTGAATGAATGTTGAAAACTAAAAATAATTAATAAAAAAAAAAAAGAAATTCAACACCATGTTATGTTATTAGTTCTGTAAACACCTGTCCTGCCTATAAGCAGGCGATTGATAAGACTTTACAGAAATCTAGTCACTTGTTTTAGAGATTCCAAATCAGGGCAAGGGCAAAAGGGATTCTGTATTAGTTCAGTAAGTGGGATTCAACTGCATGTCAGTTAATGCAACCAGATTAAGAACTACTATTGGAATCCTAGCCTAAGCCTCACAGGTTGAATGAAATTTGCTGAATCATGACTGTATTTAGCATTCTTTTTTTCAAACAAGCAAGTAAGAGCTGTTGAATGGGGGGAGGAGGGAGAAAGACATGTACTTCTACTAGCCTTCAGAAAGTAATATGCCATGCATTTACCCTGCATCCATACCAAAAACAAAGCCAACTATTTCACAAATTGTCATCGATGCTTGGAAAGGATATTAATGCTTCAGGCAAAGTTAGACTACATAATCTGAGATAGCAACTTTTGGGTTTTATGATTCTATCACTATTACAAAGATAATCTTTACTATCACAATTGCAAATAGACATTTATGATAATTTACCCACAGTGATAATAAAATAGAAATATGTGTCTAAAGTTCAAACCTGAAATGTTACTAAGAAACGAAGTCTATCTAATCATTGCCAAATCATCCAACCACTTAACATAGGACAAATATGCCAACTGAGTCCACTCAATATTTTGTAATTTTAGCCAAGGAGTTGTAAGGTTAGTACTTCAGACTGAATAAAGAGGTGATGACATGACAGATTAAAAGATGAATAATAATGGATTTAAGTTTAACTCATCCTAATGACATATTTGAGACCTGTGTAGTGCTGTCTGTCCTTTTATATACTTTTTAATTACTCTAATTCACGCTGGACAGATCTTATTCTCAAATGTTATGATCAACAACCACAAAAAAAAGAACATACCTGCCTCATAGGATGGACAGTGTCTTGGTTTTTAAAGACTACAATTCAAGATAACAGTATTTCCCAGATTTTAAAATGAGGAAGTGCATGCTGCTCATGTGTAAATGAACTAGAGAATCATTACCATGCAATCCTACATGTATGAAACACTGAAACTCTCAAAGGTACGGTCAAATACAATTAGTTCAGTAAAAGAGTCCTTTACCTGAGGCTTAAGTAGCTTAAAAGCTAAGCTAAACTGAAAGCAAATGCCTGGTATAACTGTCTAATCTACATTAATGCCTCAGTTTCTTCTTACTATCTAATTACTAATGGCTCCAATATTATGCAAAATACTTCTTCTATCACAAAGAATGAGCAGTGCTTAGACACACACACACACACACACACACACACACACACACACAGTATATTTCATACATGTTGAAGTAGGGAAAAGGGGAAGGCAAAAAGGAATCACAGCTGCGACTGACCTGAATCCAACTAAGGCAACACCCTCCTCCCCTTCTGCATGTCTATTCATCCCCTCATGTATTCACTGCCCCACATTAGCCCAAGTGAGTGTCTCAATCAAAAAAATGACCTCAACTTAAATCCTTCTACAATTCTGAGACAGTACCAGCCTCCAGTTATCAGAGTCAAACTGAATGACAGAAATTATTTCTCAGTGTCACCAGCCAAACATGTGTTACATGACTATTATGTGCAAGGTACTATGCGAGGTATAAAAACAAACAGCTCCTAACCTCAAGGAGATCACCTTTAACTGAGGAAAATGCATTGTCTACAGAAAATAATGCACACATGACAGAATAATTGAAAAAATACAAAGCATCGACAGCACAGATTACAGAAAAGCTTCTCACAGAGCCTTGAGCTCACTGAAGAACCACTGAGGTAAGGCGGCTAGTACATTCCAAGCATAAGGGAAAACCGGTGCAAAGGCAAGGAGGCAAAAGATGGGGTAAACAGAACAAATCCAGTAAGTTGACTACTTAGGCTAGCATGTAGACTATGTGAAGGGAAGTGTCAGCTCTTCTGAAAAAGTTCCAAGTGTTAGTATACTATACAAGCTAATAGGAAGTCAAAGAAGTGCTGCAAGTTGGAGGCTTTGGGACACATTGTTTCCAAGCACAAGGATAGCCCCTTTGTATTCTGCCCTTGTTGAACTTCAATTGGAGTATCACACAGAGTTCTGGGTTTAAGAAAGACACAGATAAGCTAGAGAGCTGTGCAAAGAAGAATGGTGAAGAACACTGTGACCGTGTCACGTCATGAGATCTGACTCCCAAGTCAGACTCTTTCCTCTCACTCTGTAACAATCAGTTCTCCATTCACATGGCCATCACTCCTGTTCAAATACTTAGAACTTCTCACCTGGCCTCCTACTCACTAGTAAACAATCATTTATTAAGCACCTACCACGATTACAGGGATGGGTGCTAAGCACTACAAAAAGGGCTACAAAAGGCAAAAGTCCCTGCTCTCCAGGGAGGCTCAATCTCCCAAACGGTCCCTCTACTTCTCTCCTCTGCAAATCCACCTTTCCCACAGCTTAAAACATTCCTAAAGCATAGGTCACGGAGTTTCAGTCAGTGACTGGCCCCTTCTTTCCTCAGTCTCCAACCTATCTTTCCAGCCTTTCCAGCCTGATTTCACCTTCCTATACTTCTTCCTATACTTGACTTTTTTCCCCAGTAGAATCAAAAGTTCCTTGAGTACAGGTACTATTTCCATTATTTCCTGCATCCTCAATACTCAACAACGAAGTTCTTAATAAATGCTTAAGAAATTGAACTGGGGTGAACAGGATTTAAAGATCACTCAAACACTCTATACCAGGCTCTATACTATCTATACTATCACTATAAACACTCTATACTAAGGCTGAGGGTGAAAGAAAGCTGGACTTCAAGAAGCTCACAGTCTAATGGGGGAGAAAACATACAAACAAGCTATGGACAGAAGCCAGGGAAGAGAAAGAATCTCAGAGGGAAGGAATTAAGACTTGTGGGCTCTTTTGTCCTCACTTTAGAAGAGAGAAGTTCAAAGAAGAGAACTAACTTGCCTGAAATCCCATTGCCACATGTAGATAAGAATTAAAATATAAGCCAGTCTTTTTACTCAAAGTTCAGGGCTCGTCATATTCTGCTTATCATATCAAGTCCACAGGCATCCTGTGAGATACTGAGAAAAAAAGGCCTCTTTAATCTCAAAAGAAACTGAAAATGGAGAGGTTCATGTTTACTCAGGTCAACTTTTTGGTGGCTGTGCAAAACAGTGTTTAACAGATATTCAAATTGGGTACATGGACAAGAATAGAAAGTGTACCTGCTGAGCTTCACTAAGTAGCTCTTCAAGGTATACAAATTGTAGAACTTTTGTATCAAACATGACCTTGCCTTTTCCTCCAATTTCAAAATTGGGTTAAATATAAACTGAATAAAAGTAAATGAACTACAACTTTCAGGAGTACTGTGTAAAGGATTTTTTCAGGGAGATGTTGAGACCGCTTTCTACAAACCCTATTCATATTAGGCTAAGCATGAATACCTAGTACCCAAGTGGTACCCGAAATCTTTCAGAAGACAGAACAATCTCCATCTGCTAAAACACTATTAAATTTTATATTTAAAAAAAAAACCCTCTACCTAAACTTATCCTGTTGTTTTCTTCCACTTTCAACTGTTGCCCTTCCCTCAAACCTCTAGTGTGTCCCAGTTATGGGACTTTCTGTGTGTTTGTGAAGAAGAGAAAATGATTCATTCTTTCAGACCCTAGAACTGGTATACCTCAGCTCAAAAAGCATTCTCTATGATATCACACCTATCAGACTGACTAACATGACACAACTGGAAAACTATAAATGCTGAATATGTGGGAAAATCTAATACTAATGCATTGTTGGTGGAGTTGTGAACTGATACAACCTGCCCAAAGGGCTATAAAAATGTGCATACCAATAGTACCATGGTATAAGAAATGATGGCAAGACTTCAGAGAGGCCTAGAAGGACTTATATGAACTGATGCTGAGTGAAAGGAACAGAGCCAGGAAAACTCTGTACACAGAAACAACCACAGTATGCAAGGAATTTTTCTGATAATAGCCCTTCACAGAAATGCAAGGACCTAAAAAAACTCCCAATGGACTCTTGAGACAAAATGCCTTTCACATCCAGAGAAAGAACTATGGAAGCAGACCATTTTCTCTTGCATCATGTTTTGTTTTGTTTTCATGGTTTATCCCATTCATTTTAATTCTTCTACGCAATGTGACTAAGGTGAAAATGTATTTAATAAGAATGTCTGTGTAGAACCTATGTAACATTGAACGCCGCCTCGGGGAGGAAGGGGGGAAAAAATTTTAAGGTATATGGAAATGATTGTAGAAAACTGAAAATAAATTAATTTTTTTAAAAGTGCATACCCTTTTTTATCCAGCAGTACCACTTCTAGGGCTATATCTCAAAAAAGATCATTAAAAATGGGAAAAGGATCCACATTTACAAAAATATTTTTAACAACTCTTTTTGTGGTGGGCAAGAATTGGAAATTAAGGGGATGCCCATCAACTGGGCTGAACAAGTTGTGGTATATGGATATAATGGGGTACTATTGTGATGGACTTCCGAAAAGAAAAAAAAAACTTGTATGAACTGATGCCGTGTGAAATGAGCAGAAACAAGAGAACACTGTACACAGGAATAGCCACATTGTGTGATGACTGATAGACATAGCTCTTCTCAGCAATGCCAGATCTAAGACAACTCCAAAAGACTCATGATGGAAAATGCATACTATTTGCTCTATTTTTTGTTTTTTCTTTTCTGTGGTTTCTCATTCATTTTATTTTTTCTTTACAACTAATGTTAAAGTATGTTTAATAACAATGTATATGCAGAGTCTTAATCACATTGCAAGTCATCATGGGGAGGGAAGGGAGGTGGAAAAAATTTAAGACTCAAAAGCTTATGAAAATGAATGCTGAAAACTAAAATTAAATAAATTAAAGGAAAAAGGCATTCTCAAACTACCATAAACTTTCAAAAAAAGCATTCTCAAACTATCATAAACTTTCAAGAATGCAAGAGGAAGTCAGTCTTTGGATCTTAATCTCTTCCCTCTCATCACCAATTAATTAATCTAGACAGCAGCCCCAGTTGGTGCTTGATCCTTATTTGCAGATAGAGGAAGCTTGATCCAAAGTAATGCTGGAATTAACAGGAAAAAACAAGATCTTCATACGTTTTTAAAAACCTGGCATTCCCCACTCACCCTAGCCAGCAGTTAAGGCTTCTTCAATTCTTGGAAGTGTAGGTTGTTTTAAACCACTGGTTTATGAAATTAAAATTATGAAACAAACAAAATGTTCCAATACAACAAAAACAATAAGGGCAAGGAATAATATGAAATCAAGTGGCTTCAAGAATCTGTAATTCCAACACAATCATTAAAGAGTCTCATGGTTTCCCATCAATAAAATGTGTTAACAGTCTAAACAGAGTAGTAGAGAGCTGGGTTCAAATCTCAGTTCAGCTACTAAATCCACGTGACCTCAGGTAAGTCATTTAACCTGGTTGGGTATCACTTAAAATAAGGAAGGCTGGAGTAAGATGATCTTAGTTTGCTTCTAATCCGAAATTCCATGAATTCAAAATAGAATCCTTGAAGTAGTGAAAAAAATTATCCTTAAAAATTATAAACCTTCTGCATATGACATGTCAAGTCTAAAAAGAACTTCTACTAATACTGAAACCTGCAACAAGTCGGTATACCTGTACTTATAAAGGAAGGATGGGGAACTCAATCAAAACTCAAATTCTGCCCACACAGCAATAAAGGAATGATGGACATTTCTTTATAAAGAATCTTTCCAGGTAGATCAAGAAGTATTTATTTAATCACCTATTATGTGCCAGGAACTAGGGATACAAAGACAAAAATTAAACAGTCCCTGTCCTCAAGGAGCTCATATTCTTTAGGAGAATAAGTAAGTATATACAGTTTACTTCGAGAAGGAGAAGGGGGAAGAAGTCAACAAAGGCTTAGGCTTCATGTAGAAGAATGGGGTGTTTGAGCTGAGTCTTAAAAAAAAACCACCTCAGAATTTTAAGAGGTAAAAGGGTTATATTTCAGGCATGGAGAACACCCAATGCAAAAACACTAGACACAAGAGATGGACAATTATATGTAAGAAAGAAGCCAGTTTAAAGATTTGCATGAACTGATGCTGAATTAAGTGAGCAGAACCAGAAAAACACTGTACACAGTAAAAGTAACACTGTGCAGATGATCAACTCTGAAAGACTTAGCTCTTCTTGGCAATGCAATGATATAGGACAATTCCAGCAAGACTCATGACAGAAAATGCTAGCTAGCCACATCCAGAGAAAGAACTATGACATAGTCTGAATGCAGAGAGCAGCAGACTACCTCATTTTTTTTTTTGTTTCTTCTTTCTCATGTTTTTTGGTTCTAATTCTTCTTTACAATATGACTAAAGTGGAAATATTTTTTAATGTTATACATGTATAAGCTATATCAGATTGGGAAGGGCGAAGGAAGGTGGGGGAGAAAATTTAAAACTCAAAACCTTATAAAGCTGAATGTTGAAAACTACAAATAAATAAATCTTTTTTAATAAGAAAGAAGGCATTTTGACTGGACCACTGGGTGTGGAAAAGGGAATGATGTATAATTAAGGTAGGACCAGAATGTGAAGAGCTTTGAATGCCAAATAGGGGAGTTTATATTTTATCCTAGAGGAAAAGAGGGAGGTCCCTTGGGGACCTCTGTTTTGGGAAAGTCAACATATTCTGACTAGGCATCTTCATTGAAAATTCCCCATGCTTAGAATATTCTTCCCTTCTTCATCTCTGACTCAAGCTTTCTTCAAATTTTGCTTAAGTCTCACTTTGTGCAAGAAACCCTTCCTAATCCTCCCAATTTTAGTGTGTTCATCCTAAAATTACCTCTAATTTATTTCATATTTACATCTATATACACATATGCATATATGTATATATGTGTGTGTGTCTGTCTGTCTGTGTGTGCAGATATAGATATCTTTTTTATATGGAGTTGTCTGCCTGCTCCATTAGTCTAGTCTGTAAATTCCTTGAAAGCAGGAACTATTTGTTTTTATTTTGCCATTATTTGTATCCCTAGCACTTTGTACAGTGCCTCATATTAGGCTATTAATAAATGCTTGTTTTGATTTGATAGAATTCGCAGGAGAAAGTCTTAAGGCAGGGAGCATTATTAAAGAAGCTACTGCAAGACTCCAAGAAAGAGGGGACCTAAGGACTCAGTTAAGACGGTATATAGCCCAGTCAACTAGAAATCTTTTGAGTATTCCACTATTGTTTTTTAACATCCAGCTCTACTTAAATTCTAATCTGTAAGCTGCCTTGGACAGTTAGATGTCAAAAAAAACAAAACAAAACAAAAATACCACTCCTAGGAAAGAGAAGCCCAGATAATCTCAAAGATAAAAGAGGATGAGAACAGGAGAGAACAAACATACCATGCCAATTTTCACAAGGAGAATTTCCCTCAGAGTGACATGCTTCACTAAAATAAAAACAATGGATAATAGCACAAAAAGTAAGGCACTTTCCTCCCTATCCCCCATCTAAGTGTTCTTCACCCACTAGACATGACTCAAGTCTCAATTCCCAAGCCCAAGTCTTCTCTTTGTACACAGTACAGAAGCAGTTAGGTATAGAATGCTGGGTCTGGAGTCACTGGCCTTAGACCCTTACCAGCTGTGTGACCCTAGGCAAGTCGCTTCACCCTATTTGCCTCAGTTCCTCATCTGTAAAATGAGCTGGAGAAGGAAATGGCAAACCACTCCAACATCTCTGCCAAGAAAACCCCAAATGGGGTCACAAAAAAGTCTGACATGACTCAACAACAACGACAATGGAGAAGCAAAGCCAATTAACCATCAGGCTCTTTCTTGCATGTAATTACATTTGGCACCAAAAGGCCATTTGCCCACCCCAATACTGCCTTCTTCTGTCCTACCCCTAACATTGCTAGGAAGTAAATGGAACAAGTTAGATTCCTTTCAAGGGCTCCTTGCTCTAGGTTCCCTTCTACTACACCTCAATGCCTCTAATGTCAAAGAAGAAATTCAAAGAACCAAATCATCTCTTAAAATCTTCCTCCCTCTGCAGAAATGAAGACAAACTATTTTCCTCCAGTCAGGAAATCCACTGTCAAAAAGAAAAAAAAAACCTTGGTACCAATGAATACCACTAGGCAACTCAGGGACTAAAATGGTGATGTTTCTTGAAAAGAAACTGAACTGCAACTTGGGGTGTGAAAGAGATTTTTAAAACCTACATAGACCACTTACTTAGTCAAATCCCTGTTCATTCTTGACTCTGAAGACTCCACAATCAATTATCACTCTCAATGCAGCAACTTAGTTGTACAGAACAGGCTAACAACTTAACCTCTACATGGTTATTATTAGAGAAAGAAAAATTTTAAAAGCTGGGGAAAGGCAAAATTTGAGTCATAGGATGGTAGTCGAACATAAGCTTCTACTAAATTCAAGAGTGCTAGACAGAACCATTCCTTGCCCTCAAGTGGCTTAAAAGCTGTAAATTGTAAATCACAGGAATTGAGAGAGGTAAGGGACTTGAGAGAACTGTCTAGTTCAATCCTCTAATTCTTATTACAAACAAAGATACTTAAACCTAGAGAGGGTTAAGCAACTTGTCCAGGGTCAAATAATAGTGTCAAGGCCAGAAAAGGAAGCCAATTTTTTAAATTCAAGTGTCTTCAGAATCTGAGTTTAATTTATCACCTACTTGTTTTTCACAGGAGTTTAAAAAATATACAACCTAGTTTAGGCTAGCATTAGGGCCACACTCTAGATGGGCTTCCTTTGGGATGGCTTTTTATTTCATCTCCAGGAAACAGCTAATCTACTTCTCTGAAAGAAAAACTGCATTCGATTACCATGTTATCATAACCCAAGCAGGTCTACTGGACAAAAAGAATGAACCAGGACCCCACGTCCTATTACTTTATGCAAATGTAAATTCCTACGTTGTCTCATCCAACCCACAGCGGTTCTGTAGCCAATCTTTTAGATGGCATTTGGCAGGTAGACTACAGGGACCACAATATAAGGAACCCAATTAGCACTTTCATTTTTGTGGCTTTGCCTCTCCCAACATGATTTCTTTTCTGGAGACAATCTTAAAGCAGTCTAATTAAGATAACAATCAAAGGTTGCAAGGTCTGCAAAAAGATCTCATTATAGGACATGAGTCAAGTTCAATTTAAAGAAATTAGTAGTTTATAGTAAATACATTTTTGCCCTTTTTTAAAGTTTTATGAGTAGCAAATTTGTGGAATATTAAATCTGGAAAATTCCAAATTTAATGGCCTTAAAAACCATCAATAGAGATGACAGGATTTGAGGAATTAATCAGTCACTTAACTGGAAGTATTCAGCTTCTACTGAACAAAAAGTACTTTAAAGCTAATTAAGAAACAAGGAACAAGTGATGCTAAGGGTTAATAATTTTTGTAATTTTTTAATCCAATTTAATTAAGTTCTATATTGGTATCTAAAACAAAAAAGCAATTCAACAACCCTGGCTTTAATATGGAGGCATTCTATTAAACAGTTTTGTAAAGTTATTTCTAGTTATTTGACCAATATGCTGGTTCACATTGAATGTTTTATCAACAAATCATCTAAATACATGAAGGGAGAGCTCTTAGGGGGAGATAAAGAGGATAAATCTTTAACTCCACTCAGTTTATTAATTTCTCATTGTCAATCTTCAGTAATTTACTAACAGTTCCAATGGACGTTATTGTGACTCAAAGATCAATTATCAGAGGTAAAAAATTTAGCCAGAAAAATTCAGTGACAATGAAATTCTTTAAAGATAGTTCACTTCTTCCAATCATGCAACACTGCATATACAACAAACGATGGAGGCTCCTGCCTGCAGGCCAAAAAATGCCTGTTTCTAGGCCTAGTTACTTTGGTACAGGAGTATTCCAAGATCTCTTCCCCACTGGTTCTATGTGAAGCTGCAATAAGCATATTCTAAGAGCAAGGGTGACTTCAGTACAAGAACATTCATACAAAGACGGTCAGAAATTGATGGTCAAATACAAAGGATGCTGTAGAAAAGATTTTAAGCCAAGGAACTCAGAAAATTCAGAGATTAAAAGCACAAAACACCATAAGCCTAGGGGTTGGGCAAAATGCATTCAACTAGGCATTTACCTGAATAAACCTTATGATAAAAGGTCACCAAATTTGGCTTTTCTTCCCTTTGCCCTTCCTTTTAGAAAATTTGGGAGAACAGTAAACATACATGCAAAAAAATGCTTTGAAAAGCAAAGTAAAATGTAAGTTAAAGTTTATACAAGTTAAAATGACATAAAAGTCTATAAAATAATAGCACTCCACACCCTTTAATGATCCAATCTCACATGTACTTACACATATTTGCTATATACAGCTTAATCAAATTAGGAACACAGGAATCAACACAAGTTTGTGGAAGAATTGTTACATCTTGGATTTTGGGGTGCAAATTTAAATCCTCATAAATTCACTTAGGCTTTTCTCCCTTGCTTCACTCAGGGAAAGGGAGATAAGGTAGGGTGTCATCAAGCCAAAAAGCTATGTTCACTAGACAAAATATCTAGCTATGTAATCAAAATATCCAATTTGAAGGCAGAAAAGAATAATTCCACTGATTGTGGAAAAAAAATATTCCACTGATTGAATTGAACCATCAATAAATTTTGGTATACTAGTAATACTCAAATATGCATTATTTAGTAGTATCCAGCTTATTTAATAGAAAATCTGCAAATACAAAGCAGGATAATGAAAATAAAATTGGATCCCTAGCCTAAGAAAACTAGGGAGGCAACAGACCATTTTCTCTTTTTACAAAACTATGGGAATCTATGTAACAGGCTAAGCTGAAAATAAAGTTGCTTATCTCACACGATGTTGTTTGAATTAAAAGCTAATTTTCTTTGATAACTTCTACACTTAGATTTGGCACATACATTAAAAGCCAATATTAGTTCCAAACAAATCTACGCAAAAGCTTATTTTCATATAAACTTCAGAATAACAACATAGTTATGGATAAGTGAAAAAACCTTACCCACTACAAAGCTCCCAGAAATTCAGCTCTAAGTCTTTCATACCAGAGTTTATGGTAATCAATTATACAATCCTACCAGTTCCTACTTATTTGAGATACAGAGGTTAAAAAAAACTCATATATATGCTTTTAATTCTACTTTTTTCCTCTCCTCAGCCCTCCCAAAAGCTATCATCACATCCTCCCTTTTCAATTTATCTACTTCTTTCCCAAAAGAGTTCAATATTTAAAAACACTGATGTCTACTATAAATAACATTTATCTCCTGTTGAAATATGTAAAACATTTTATTTCCTATTTCAACTATATGAAACCACTTGTTCACAATTTTGCTTTCCTAATGAAACACTTCTTTTTCTAAAACAAAGATTGTTAACTTTTCTCAAGAAATCTTTGTTCCAACAAGACCCCTCTTCAAGAACTACAACTTCTGGATTTATTTTCTTCCTGTAGTTAGATTAACAAATTTACAACAAATACCAAGTTTCCATTTGGCACTGGAGTTTGTTAACAAAGAGGGAAGCAAGCCCCCTCAGTATGGAGGTAGGTTCCAAAAGAGAGGGTTGGTTTACATTAATAAATAATTTGTGCCTCTTTACACCCTTCCTCAGGCTGTATTCCTCTAAACAAAATGGTGGCCATCATGTCTGTCTAACATTAAGGGTAAGAAAAGACAGTAAGATTACATTATTTTGCTAAACTTTCCATCTACATTTGAGCCAAGTTAGGAAAAGAAGTAGCCAGACTAAACTAAAGCAACCCAATCTTTCAGATTTATAAAGACCAGAAAAGAAAGGCAAAAATAAAGGGCTTTCCCCCAGCCCTAGTATACCACAATGCCAACATGGAGGACAACACCCAGGAATCCAGCCTCCTCTCCTCTGCTTCTCACCACCAGCCACTCACATATCTGGGGCCCAAAGAACTTGCCCAAGTTAGCAGCTTTCAAACTATTAAAAGAACTGCACAATTTATATTCACCCTTTCTATTCTAGTTTCTGATAGTAGTATAAGAAAACTAAACTAGCAATGAACCACCGTTTATTTTCTCCTCAGGAATTAAAACAATGACTTCAACAAGATGGGTTTTTTGTGGGCTTTGGCGACACTACCAGAGGTTTCAAAGAAAAGTCGCTCCCCTTCGGACACCAGAACCCTTCTCGTTCACTCTTTGGCAAAACACATCCTTATCCTTGCGCTATTTCCACAAGTGAAATGAACTAGGGAGAAACTGAGGGGAGGAGGGGAGGCACACAGGCAGGTATTTCCAACTTGGCCAAGTGCGACTCCTCCGGCTGGCGGGGCCTTTATTTTGGTTGGGGGAGGGGGGACGGACGGTGACGGGTTCTCCAGGTCCGGGACGTGGCCAAGGACCACCACTTCCCCCCTCCCCCGGTCTAATAAACATCTTTTCAAAGCCGAGGACCAGGCAGAAAGAGGGAGGGGTCACCCAGGGGAGAGAGGAGAGACCCTCCTCGGCTCCGAGACGTCACTACAAAGAGCGGAGCTGTGGTGGGGAAGGGGCCGAAGGGTGGAGGAGGGGGGTAAGAAATAAACAAAACAAAGCCGCTTCTCCCTCAGCCTCCACTTTGGGATCGGCCCATCGGGGAGGGCGGGGTGGGGGAGGGGAGGGGAGGGGGCCCTCCTGCACAACCGCAGCGGGGGCAGTTGGTCTCCCTCCCCCAACGGTCCCAGCCCCTCCAACCGCCACTCTGGGACAACTTTGTCCAACCCCCCCCGCGGGGGGAGGGGTGCGCCCGGCGCTTTCGGGGGCTTCGGGCTTTCTTCTCTGGACGTTGCAACCGTTAGGCCCCACGGTGGGGTCTCCCACTCCCGGTCAGGGCGGGGTCCCCCTCAGATTCCGGACACCCCCTGCCTGGAGTGAGGGGTTTTCTTGGGGGAGGAGCCTCCGCTCTGAGGTGGCCAGAAACGGGGTCCCTAAAGAGATAAGAGGGGTGCCCCGGCCCCAGGGCCCAACCCCAAGGAGAGGAGGCATGGGGGAATCACACCGCCCCCCCACCCAACACACCCAGGTGTACACGCGCACGCACCCGCGGGCCTGGCCCCCTTCCCGGGCCGCCCCGGGCACAGGCGGGGGTGGGGGGCGCCCAGGTGAGGGCCGCCCCGGGACCGCCGCCGCCGCCGCCGCCGCCACACAAAGGACCAGGGGCTCCCGCCGCCATATTGAAAACTTTCCTCCTCGCCCCGACTCCTCAGCAGGGCGCCCCCCGACCCGGGCCGGCCCCGCCGCTCACACGGCCCCGCACACGCGCCCCGCAGGGCGGCCGTCGGCCCCACGCTCCCCCTCGGCCAAGCCGGGGCTGCCGGCGGGGCCCGGCGGGTCGCCGCCTCCGCGCAGCCCTCCCGGGCCGGCCCTCGCGCGGCCTCGGGTCACTCACCGGGGGCGGCCGCACCTTGCAGATGCCCGTCTGCTCGGCGATGGGCCGGATCTTGTGGATGAAGGCGAACGGGTCGGCGAACTCCTCCCAGCTCGGCTCGAACACCGGGCACTCGGGCGGGGGCAGGAACTCGCCCAGCGGGCCCGGGCCAGCGGCGACGACGCCGGGGGGCGCCGGGCGGGGGCCCGCTGGGGGCAGCGCCAGGGCCGACTCCATCCTCGGCGGGGGCGGCGCGGGGCCGGGGGGCGGCGCGGGGCCGGGGGCCGAGCGCGGCCGGGACGGCGGCGACCCCTCGAGCGGCTACAGCGACGGCCCCGACGCCGAACCCGCCAGCAGCAGCAGCAGCAGCAGCGGCGCCTCCGGCTCGGTCAAGGCTGCCTCCGACGCCGCCGACGACTACGACGACGCCGCCGCCGCTGCCGTCGTCGCCGGTTCTGCGCCCAACCGCCGTGCGCTTCCGCCGCCACGGAGAGAGAAAGGAGTCCCACGGCCTCTCCACCTCCCCCAATGAGCGGGGCGACCCCGCCTCCTTCCGTCCCCAGAGGGGCGGGGCCGCGGAAGGATGGAGTGGGTGGCTTCTGATGGGGGGCCGTGGCTGTCATCCTAATGGGGGGGCCGGGGTTGCGTCCACTTGAGGGGGTGGGGACCGGATGAGTGGGGGACCCATCCCCTCTTTCTGCGGCAAGCAGCCCAGGCCCCCTCGGGCTCTGGCGGCTCCCTGGGGCCTCCTCAGGGGGGCTGGTCCCGATGGACTTTGGGGCAGGGAGAAGCCGCTCCCCGCGGTGGGAGGACGGGTTCTGAAGTTGGAGTGATGTGGCTCTTTGAGGGCTACCTACCACGCGCTTGACTGAAAGGGGCACAGCAGGTGGTATTGTACCCCTTTTACGGAGGAGGAAGCAGACCGAGGAGCCCCCCAGAGCCGCCAGGTCCCATACAGCCATTCTAGGGATTGAGCAGCAGCCGCTGAGCCTGTCTAGGCCTCAGCCTTCTCGGATGTAAAAGAGAGGGCTGGATGAGAGGGCCGCCAAGAGCCTTCCTGCCCATCCTTTCCATCTGTGACCCGACGGTATCTGCCACGCGATGTGGGTGCGTTCACAGGGCTGCTCCTCCACCTTTCGTGTCCACCTTTCATGTCCACCTTTGCCCAATTCTCATCTGTAGCTCCCAGAAACTAGCAAGTGCAGCGGCTACAGCTCAGCCACGGAAGGGCTAACCCAGGTTGAAGGTAACTGACAGGCCTCCAACCCCTGGGGAATTCAGGGACTGTCTGTCTAATCCCGAGTATGAAGCCTTCCCCCGGTGACATGGGCAAATGAGAACAACCTGTTCTAAGCAGGCGCTGAGGAAGTGCTTAGAGCCAAGGTCATCCCAGGCATCCTGGCTTTT
Source organism: Potorous gilbertii (assembly GCA_028658325.1). Taxonomy (NCBI): domain Eukaryota; kingdom Metazoa; phylum Chordata; class Mammalia; order Diprotodontia; family Potoroidae; genus Potorous; species Potorous gilbertii. Next base: position 603,773,725 of record CM053770.1, on the reverse strand, counting down.
GTCCTGCCACTGGACTTGGAGGACCTGAAAGAAAGAGGGAAACCAATGAGCAACACTGCCTCCCTTCAACACAATTCATGAGCTAGTTAAGAAATCACCCTTGGGGTGTCAGTGTCATTTTGAAAAACAGAATACAAACAGCATCCCACATACTGCCCACCCTTCCACTTTTAATGTCACATACCACTTTGGTCTCACTTCTTAGGGGCTGGGTGTACATTTTTAGGACACATATAACCCTAGGAGATTGTGAATTCCATGAGAATGGGCATTTTTAAGCCTAAGTAGTGACATAACCCCTCAACCGTCTCCCCTTCACTTCGCTAAGTTTGAATTTTTCATGTTAATCCAAAGGTAGGATTTATGTTAGGAAAGAGTTTTGTAATGTGCCAGGTTCTCCTTCTACAGGCTCTCTGCAGAGGAAACTGGCACCCTGCCCAGCTCATAGAGTAATCAGAGAACAGGTCTTTTTTCTATCTCCCTGAAGCCTGATAGTCAATAACATGACTTTGCCTGATAGTCAATAACATAAAGAGACAAAGCCCTCTTCCTCTGGAAAGCCCAGGTAAGGGAGGCTCAAGTGTGGTTCCATAAAGGAGCAGGAGTGCCCACTCTTATTAATCCTTAGCAGAATGAAGCTGAATTCTTCGTTTTCCTTACGCTCCTGCTTTGCATCTTGGAGTGACCCCAGACCATTTTCCATGTCAATCAGCACCCCCTTCCTTCTTAATGTATAATACTGTTTCAACACACTATCTGTTGAAAAAAGAGAAAATATAATTCAGCAATGCTTTTGGATGAATTCGAATTTTATTAATCACAGCATCAGATGCTTCCGGAAACATTCAGTCCAGAGAAGGTTGGCTTGTTCATTCGAGGCTTCAAACATGGATTCTAGGACCCAGGTAGTAACCCTACCCCCGACGCCCCAAGGCCCATAGGTTGGGTAGTCCCCACAAATTCTCCAGGTACACATCTCTGTGACTGAGATTACGGTGTGTTTTTGCTTTTACATTTCTCCTGCGGGCAACGAGCAGAAGAAAGATAGGCCCACAAGCACTTAAGAAATCTCTCATCCAACTCCCCAAAACCCCTTGCCACCATGATGGGGAGGGTAACCCCAAATCACAGGACTCCGTTCTCGGAAAGGCTGACGCGGCTGCGGCCTAGCACCTGCTGGCAGAGGTTTGGCAGGGGGCACCCGCGGGGACTCTACGGGAAGTGGGCAAAGCTAGCAGACCCCTCCCCCTTTCAAAGAAGGGTTCCCTTTGCCCTTTATGATGTGTGTTTACATGTGCGGAGGGATCCTCCTCCTCCAGCTGACAGCCACACCACGCCCGGATCTTCTTTTTTTAAAGAGCCTAGCGGCTGGCAGTGATTGGCAGAGGCCGGGGTCGCATCAGCCTTCGCGGGGCGGGGCCCAGGCCGCATTGTCTCGGCCGGGGCCAGCGGGGCGTCCCGGGGGCCGGACCGCTCCGCCGCGGGGGTGGGAGGGTGGGGGGCGGGGAGCAGCGCCCGGGCCGTCCCGGCTGGGTTACTGGGAGCGTTACCGGTAGGGGTGGCGGAGGCCCCGGCGAGCCCCCTTCGTGCCACGTCTCCGGGACCCCACCCTGGCCTTCCTTGTGCGGCCGGGTGCCCCAAAGCCTTAGGCTCGGCCGCTGTCATCGAGAGAGACGGAACGTGCGCCAGACCCGGACACATCCAGCGGTCTGCAGTCCTGCCCCCTCCCGGCACGGCCCCTGGACACCCCCGCTTTATTCTGTCCCTGCGGGCCGGTGAGGACTCAGGGCCGATGGGAAAGCTCTCCAGATGCCAAGTCTGGGGTGGATCTGCCGACGACTTCCTGTTTCGGGGACCGTAGTCTTGGGGGTCTGCGCGCCAGGCACGGCAGGCCCGTCTCCGCTGCTAGGGGAGGGGGCGGTGGCCGGCTCCGCACGTAGCGCACGTGTGCGCCGGGCTCCTCCCACCGGCCTCCTCCGCGCCCGCCCCCACTCCCCTCCCCCTCCCGGACGCCCCGGGACCCATCCGGCTCCGCGCTGCCCCGTCACCGGGTGCGCTCGGCCCACCTTGCCTCCATCTCCCGCGTGGACGGCCCACGAGCCGTAGGTCGGGAAGGGAGCCCAGGGCCATCGGCTTGCGCCGTATATTACCGGGCGTCCCTCGTGGGCTGAGGCCGAGACGCAGGTACGGTCCGGGAAACGCTTCCCCGCTCTCAGGACCCCATGCTTTATTCGAGAGACGAGGTCGGACATCCGTAGACAAAAAACACGTCACGGGAATGAATACAAATCCATCCGAACAAAGTGGTTAAAGGCAAGGTAGCTTAGACGCGAGGGCGCTCGCAGTTTGGGGGAGGGGAGGGTCAGGTAGACCTCGTGTAGACCCTTCCACGAGGAGGGGGAGGAGGCGGCGGAGGCGGCCCGCCCTGCGGGTGGAGAGCTGAGGCGAAGGCACCGACCTGCGCCGCGGCTGGAGGGGCTGGGGCACCTGCTTGTCCGGATCCGGACTGCGGGAGAGGAGCTCGTGCAGAGCGCCTGTGGGGTGGGGTAAGGCCGAGACACGCTCTAAAGCTTGGCTGGAGCTCGTTCTGATGGCAGTAGGAAGTTAGGATCATCTCATGACTAGATGCTAGTCCAGCCTCACCGTATAGATGGAGAAACCGAAGGAACTTCGTTCCAGCCCTTCTCTCTCCCTCCTCGCCACGGTTAGAGCCTTAGATGGACAATTTGGGTTTCCTTACCCCCACCCCCACTCTGGGCACATGAAAATTAGTAGTCAAAGCCAGCTCAACTGGATTTTTCTTAACCCGGGCCTTGGCGTGCTCCAGACCTTGCCTTCTCAGCAGCCAGGCTTTCTCTACTAGGACCATTAACCTCTTCCTCCAGGTCACTTGTAACCTGGACCTTACCAGAGTCCCTAGTCAGAGGTGAGCTTTCCATGTATCTTGTAGGGCTCTGCTCTACTTCCAAATGTGCTACCTCTGCCCCTGCTCCCAGTGCCCTAAGGCAACTCTCTGAATTGGGAGATGCAAAATTGCCCATCTGCATTGGCAGAGGCAGTGGGGGTATGGGGGTGAAGAAGGACCGTTCCATAGCAAGGAAATCACAAATGATCTCTGTCTCCTGCATTAAACCCCCAGGTCCATTCTGAGCCCCCTTCTTCACAAACCTGGGCAAAGCACTAACCTGTAGTCTGAACCCGTAGCTAGCTCAAAAACTAAGGACAAAGTGGTCACCTAAATCAGCATTGCAATTCAAGGAGTGAAAATGGTAGGGGAAGTGATTAAGATAGTTACTGAAGTCATTCACAGATGGGCACTATTAGCAACTCGGATGTCTAGTAGCTTCCTAGTTTAATTATTTTGAGTAACTAGGTGCTAAGCTCAGTTGTTTCCTGTAGGTTTCCTGCCCACACCTAGTTAAGGCTGCAGTCCTCAATTCAAGCATTGACCTTAAGAGCAAAACCTCCTTCCTAATCACCCTACCACTTCCTGAAGTTCTTCTGGCCCCATATATGACAACTTCTCATGGTTAGCCCTGAACCCGCAGCTGTAAGAGATGCCCTAAATGTAGTGCATGCCTGTGTGCTTTGGGATCCATTTCTTTTAAGCAATTTGAGGCCCATTTATACATACTGTTATGCTGGGTCTAAGTCCCAATGGAAAGAAGTTCCTTAACTTCTGTTCCAAGAACAAGACACCCTATCTCTCTGCTCCAGACATTATCTCCAGCTATCTCCCCACATCCCCCCCCCCCACTTGGAATTCTCTGCATCTGCACATCCAGACTTCCCTCAAGACCCAGCTAATCCCACCTTCCTAGTCCATCGTAATTCTGTGCCTTCCCTCTGTTTCTCCTGTATATCATTTGTTGGTGCATACTGGTTTTCTTCTTGTCTCACAAAGGCAGGGACAATCTTTTGCTTTTCTTTGTATTCTCAGCACTTACACCATGCCTCGCATGTCATAGTAGGTCCTTTTGTCGTTTAGTGCCTTGCCCAGGGTAACACACACATCTAGTAATTATCTGAGGCCTGATTTGAACTCAAGATGAGTCTTCCTAACTCTAGGTGTCTATTCACTGAGCACCTGGCTGCCACTACTATTAAGTACGAACTTTTAACTGCGAGTTGACCATATATGATGTACTGACTCCAAACAGACCCAAAGAGACAATTCAATAAACTTATTAAGAAGAAACTATTGTGTACAAAGCATTGATATTATATATAGTTCAATAAATGTATTAAGAAAAACCTACTATATGCAAAATGTTGCTATTGTAGTTCAATAAACATTAAAAACCACCTACTTTTTATAAAATGCTGTTATTATGGGAATACAGAGCTATGACACAGATCTTGTTCTCAAGTTTACAATCTAAGGTAGAAAGGTATACACAAATAACTGCAGTAAGTACAAAAGAAAATCCCAGGCAAAGTGCTCTGAGGAGTTTGGGGTGAGAAAGATGACTTCCAGGGAAAGGGATTTAGAAGTGACTGTTCATTCAGACTTCCAGAGGCTTAAGTAGCCCTCCTCCTTCCCTCTCCAAGCTGCCTGCAGGGGCCTAAAAATATGACAGTCCCAGACAGAGCATGTGTCCAACGGGGTGAAAACCCATGGAAGCAGTAAAGGGACAGATCTAACCCTGCCAGGGCATAGCATGAGGTTCTTCCATTCCAGGCAGGCCTCCTGCAAAGCCCAGGGCACCCAGAAAAGTCTTGTTTATGAGAAGAATGTGACATCAAGGAGAGTTCTTTGCTCCCCATTCCTTCTCTGGGCCAGCTACCACACAATTGCTATGATTTTCCTATACCCTGGATCATTGAAATATACAAAATTCCCTCTACCTGGAGTGGAGTAGGTCCCAACATGATAAAAACTGTTCTAAGAAAGCTGAGGACAGTAGACAAGGGAGAGAGAAAGCCCACCCTCATTCCCCCAACCTGCTAAGATGGTGATTATGCTCTCTGACTATCTGAGATCCTATTTCTTTGTGAATTGCCCAGAAGAATCATTTGGGACCAGGATTCATTTTCCCCAACCTTAAACTATCCAAATTTGAAATTCCAGGAGTTCTGACTCCTCTGTGACATGGCTCCCAAGAGGATTTTTTTACACGTGTGAAATGAAAACAATTTTCTCTCGTCTGGAGTTTACCATTTATTATTCAATTAGCTGCTCTTCTCAACTCTTTCTTATTCCAAGCCCACCCTTTGCGTCAGTCCTCCCTCATGATCATCCCCATGTCTCACTGCTTTTGGTCTTCACAGGATCACGCAGGCTTTTTATTCCTCTTTTTTCTTTATCATCATGTCACTTTTTTCCTATTTATCATTATCTGGACCTCTTAGCCTTCAAGTGGGCTTAGGTCCTCAGATGGGCAAGTCCCAACTCAAAACTGGAATAATAGGAAGTTTCTTACATCTTCCTCTGTATACTGTATATATATATATGTACATATATGTATGTATGTATACACACATTATATATAGTAATACTATATGTATCATTTGTAGACCATCCTTCCCATTTTTTGCTAACACTAGGAGTAAATCCTGAGGTAAAGAGTAGAAACCTAGCCTCCCTATTCAGAGAAACAATGGTTGTCAAGGCAATGTCACCTGGGAGAAATGATGACAGATGTGGCCTGTTTGGGATCAGAGGACTCAATGCCATCTGGTTTTGTCTACTCCAATTCCTGCTCTGTGGATTTCCAGGTTCTTCTCCAGGATTTGGAGAAGGGTTCTGGCTCCTTATAAAAATCCTAGCCTCTGCCTCTAGAACACCCAATAGACAAAAGCTGTAACACTAAGACAAAAGGATTCTTATAAACCTGGATCATCAAAGGTATTGTAGGGACTGAGGTGTTTAAATTTTTGTTTTCCCCTTTTTTCTTACTACCTTCTTCTGGTACTCTCATCTGAAAACTGGAAATGAGAGTGGGGGAGAAAGGAAGATGGAGGTGGATGGTAAGCAGAGGGGTGTCTAAGATTAGGGAATATCCCATAGAATGCCTTTAATGAAAAATTAATGGCAGAGATGAGACTTCCTTCCCAAAGAGGAAGATGGAGTGGGCACCTAGAGGGAAAGAAGATGAGTCAGAGTTCTAAGGAGAGAGAAAGCAGTTTGAGTACTTGTGGGAGAAAAGGAGAGATCATCCTTTGGTTCCCTATAACTCAAAACTCATTTCTCCAATACCACCCCAAAGATTCTGCTAAGTATACTACACAAGAGGCAGTGATCAGTTGTTCTCTGGAGAAGAAACATTACATTTTAACACTGCTATTATTAAGGAAAATGTATAATTTTTTTTTTAAACAGAGAGCAGTTTGTAGCCAAACCAAGTTGTTATGGAAACCCACTGAGAAGAACTTAATCTGCAAAGTCCTCCCTATGACATATAAATTTAACTTTATCAAAGCCAAAAACTTAAGGTGGGTAAAGAGAAAAATATTCCAACAGGTTCTTGCTATATAGGACATATCTCACAAACTTTCATGAAATCAGACAAGGATGCTTTGATCTGTGTATGGAAATAACAGGTGAAAAAACTGACTAGGAAAGAGGCTTTCAAGTGAATTTTACCTCACTCCCATTAAGCCCAAAGCTTTGGAAAAGGCTTTGAATCAAAACTGATCAAAGCGGAATGAGTTATAAATATCAGAGACTCAATGTGTGAGAAATTTTTCTGGTAGACTTAGTCCTTCATAGCATTGCAAGGACCTAAAAAATTCCCAATGGACTTTTAGAGGCAAAACACCTTCCACATCCAGAGAAAGAACCATGGAATTGGATCGCAAAATGAAGCAGACTGTTTTCTTTTGCATTGTGTTTTGTGTTGTGTTATGGTTTCTCCCATTCATTTGAATTCTTCTATTCAACATGACTATAGTGAAATTGTATTTAATAGGAATATGTACGTAGAACCTACAAGTCATCTCGGGGAAGGGGATGGGGACGGAAGGAGAAGGAGGGAAAAAAATCTAAGATATGTGGAAGTGATTATAGAACACTGAAGACAAAATATTTATTAAAAAAAACTCAGACTATTAGTAAGAGACTTCCTTAATTTTACATAGGTGATCATTTTCTTGCAATGTTTCCTAAATGTTATCATCTTTTAAATATTGTTTTTAATAAATTGTTACATTAATAACAAGCTTTTTTTTAAGGAGTAAAAAAGAGATAAAGAAGAAAATTCATGTTTAGCATTATCTCAGGTAAGCCATTCTTAGTGATCTGTGGTTCACAGCCCATGGAATCACCAAAACCCCTCACCATCACTGCCTATTGTTGTAGATTTAGTTTAGTTCTTTGAATGATTTTTTAGAATCTTCTCTAAGTTGAATTTGCACACTTAATCTTGCAAAGTATGATAGCAAAAATCACAAGGATCTCTTTCTTTAGGCAATAGCCCAAGTCTGGATTCAGTTAGTGCCCTATTAGTGGGGTGGGAATATGAGCAGTCAGTAGCAGGCTCAGGAAATGATCTGGAACTATGAGGAAAACTTCTACAGCAGAAGAGGGTTGTTCTGTACCTACTTTGGAATCAGTCTTTTTAGTTTATACATCCTGTACCTAAAACCCTTGCATTCTTCTCTACAGGGAAACACTCTATGCTAGGCATCATGCACTGGTCCTTCAGATGCTACATCATCATTTTAGCTGGCTCAGGCCTCCTGTGGTTCTTCATCAGTCTGGGAATCCCGAAGATAAATGAAGACACCTATCATCTGGTGAGTATCAAAAGTAAAGTGGCATCCTTAGATCTCAGTCTAGAAATAGGGCAATGTAGAATTAAGCTTGATATACATAGGCTAGTTGTCATCCAAATATGCTTATCTCCTCCCTGAACCTATCCCCTAAAGAATGGGAGGAGACTTCCCTGGAGGGCCATTGAACATTAAGCCCTAGCCTTTGACATGATATTCATTTTGTATTTTTCTTGAGTGGAGGATGTGCAGAGGTTAGGAACAATATTCTGTTCAATGACCTGGTATCCTTGGAACATTTCTACCTTGGTGGCTCTTTGGCCACCATCCCACATTACCTTCCCCCCTAGTCATCTTGAGACAGGCCTCTGAAGGCTAAAACTTGTGTTACCCCCAGGAAACCAAGCGGTCCTTGCATCAGAAGTTCAGCTCCGAGAGTGAGAAATACCTGCAGGGTAATTCGTATAATGTCCTAAGCAGAGTGTCCCATCTCACCTACCAGTACCTGGTCGGAGCCCTGCCCCTAAAAAAAAGTGAGTGCATGAGTGTCATATTATCCCAAAATGAGATGGAGGGGTTTGGGAGAAGGACACTAGCATCAAGAGGGGAGACTACGGGAACTGAGAGAAACAGCAGAGGGGAAAGAAGGGATGAAAGAGGGAAGAGGATATTAAAAAGTTCCAGCTATGCTGAGAGATATTTGAACCTGTAGCTAATAGTATTCCTGAGTCTGTAAACTTATAGAAAAGTCTCAGCTTAAATCAGTAATATCCAATCTCTTCCACCCCACTCCAAGCATATAACTTTACTGGAGAGCAGTTCAGTATTAGAAGTTTCAGGGCTCTGAAAAACAGAAGAGAGGAAAAGGAAAGATGAGATAGGAGGAGAGAGAGGGAAAACTATAGTTAAGGGAAAGGTGATGAAAGGGAGAAGTGTCCTAGGCTTTTAGAACCCTTGGAACAAAAGATCGTTTTAGCCATCCCTTTGGGTTGAGAAGACTGCAGAAAATGTAGGGGGAAAGACTTCCTTTTTGCCCCGCACTGCTAATTATTTGCCTTCCTTCCTCCCCAGAGATTCTTACTGTGGGACTGTCCTCAATGCAGAGTCCTACAGGAATATACCTTGTGAAAACTTTGAGATCTGTGTTCAAAGTTTCCTCCAAGAATGAATTGAGGCACATCACAGTGCTTGTCCACCTAGCTGATTCTGACCCTGATTGGCTCAATGAGACAGTCAGTATCATCATAAGCCACTTCACCCCACAGATCCTTCAAGGGCAATTGCTTGTGATCCATGCCCCATCTGCTGCATACCAGCACTTGTGGTCCCAGCCATACAAAGTCTTTAATTTCTCTGACATAAAGACCTTCCAGTCTAAGCAGATATTGGATTATGCTTTTCTCATGAGCTTTGCTGCTAATCTCTCTGAATACTTCCTCATGATCGAAGACAACATCGGAAGTACCCGCCACTTTGTGACTACTCTCCAGCAGGAACTAGAAGCCAGAAAGCATATACCATGGACAATCATGGAGTCTGCCAACCGTGGCTTAGTTGGCAAGCTCTGCCATTCCAGAGATCTTCCCAAACTGGCAGGTTTCCTCCTCCTTTTCTACAAGGATAAGTCCCCCGATTTGCTTCTAGTCCATTTCCGAATCCTTCAGGGCCAGAAGGATCCCATTCACATACGCCCCATGCTCTTTTACCATTTTGACAGTGCCTCTTCTTTTTCTCCTCATGATTTCCACATATGTGAAGAGCCAGACAATGAGAAGTTTGAAGAGGATAGCTTTGATATTCCAGATAACCCACCTGCAGTCATCTACACTGATATGCAGACTTTTCATAACCATTTGGCCCAAAATGCCTATAGCCTGGATGAAACATTCTTTTTGACTCCAAATGCTCTACCTGGACACCAACTGACTGTAATCCTGGATAAGGGGGTGAATGTGATTCGAGTGCAAGTGCTTACTGGTACAGCTATAGAGAAACTGCAGAGTTTGGAGGAAGGAAAAGTGGAGTTGGGTTCTAATCCTACTGGGGAATCAAAACATTGTACCAAGTATACCTTTCTGGGACAGCTGTGCGATGGGCAGTTGGACTGCAGGATGAAACACAGACAGATAGGACATAATGTGAGCTGTGTGCGACTCGTAGTGACTGGCCCTAAGGATAACTCATGGGTCATGATCAGACACATCAACATCTGGGTCAATCATGAGGAATAGTTAGAGATGGAAGGAACCCAGTCTGAAGATTGAGTTGATATAGGTCACAGAATTAAAATCTTGAAACCAATCAGGGACATTTATTTGGGTACCTGTCCAAGTCTTTGAATGGGAGATACAAGCTGATAAGGGGCAGAAAAGGACCTCTTCCTCTTCTCAATTGCCTGTTCTCAGAGCAAACACTTTCTAGTCCAGCATTGGGATGATTCTGAAGATAGGAGCTCAAGGTCCTCACTCAGTCCCAATATATAGACCTAGGCTTTCCCCAGTTCTAGAGTCAAGTGAACTTGAAACAGGTCTGGTTTCTGCCCTCAACCCAGAGAGGCTTCAGGGAATCCAGAAGTTCTAGGGAAAAAGCCCCAGAAGAGGAGCCACTAGAGGCTAAATATTTTCGCTACCCAGTAGTAGAGCAACATGTATACCAAAGACCAAAAACCTTCCATTTGTACTACTACTCTTTCAAAACAGTCTTTTCTGTCTCCTTCCTTTGGCCTCTTAAACATTCTCCACCCCTCCTCAATCCCCCAGTAGTCTACATCATGGTTGGGCAAATCTCAGGAACTATCTATGCCACCATATATAGATATTTTATCCTGTATTTTCAACCACAATTATTTTATTATAAAATGTGACTGTAGAGGTGAGTTTCTCCTTTGAACCATTATATAACATTCTTATTAGATAGGCACTGCCATATTGTTTCAAGCATCTAGTGAAGACAAAAAGCAATGTCTATCAACTCCATGGGCTCTGCCTTTACTTTCTCACTACTCCAGTCTTAAGTGAGCAGGAGGCATCAGATCTAGTGGGCAACTAGGCTTAAATAAAAAGTAGAGTGTCTTTGGGGCATAGCCAATTAAGGGGGAAATCAAATTTCTGCTAAGGCTCATTAATATCTACCTCACTCCTTGTAGGAACTTTTCCAAATGTTCTCCTCAGTTGAGAAGCTACTGAAATGCAGTAAGACTTGCCCCTTCTTCCAAAAGCTTACCAGTTCCCATCAAAGTCTGGGAAAATTGGGAACCTTCTTATTGAGGAGGAAATCTCGGTCTTATGTTACGTTACTTAGGAGAAGGTCTGAAGTATAGCTCTGAAGTTTCCAGCTCCTCCTTTTCCTATAACCTTGGTTGTGTGTATGGAGGTGGGGAGGAGGAAGATCATAATATTTTTTAACCAATTAAATGGACTTTTGCTTGTTCCTGGCCAAGGCTAACTAGGTTAAAAGGATAAAGCCCTCAATCCAATTCAGTTCCACAAGCAATTATCTTGTGGATATCCACAAACAGTATCTATTCTGTAACAGGTACAAAGACAAAAACAAAACAGTAATTGCCCACAGGAAATTATATTCTAGGGAACTGGGGGTAAGGCTAGGGGGTGGAGATAGGAGAGGAAAAAAGCTCGTCAAAAAGCATGTATTAATCACCTACTTTGTACCAGATGCCTTGTGTTAAGTGGGGGTACAAAGAAAGGCAATAATTAGTCTTTGATCTTAAGGAGCTCACAATCTAATAGGAAAAAATAAGCTAAAAATGATTTATGAATAACATATATACAAGACAGATTGCAAAGGCTTTCAGAAGGAATAAACATTTATTAAGCACCTATCGTATATGCCAGGCACTGCTTAGCTTGTAAATATCTTGTGGTATCCTCAAAACAACCCTTGGAGCCAGGGGCTATTATAATCCAGATTTTACAACTGAGGAAACTGAAGCAAATAGAAGTTAAGAGACTTGCCCAGGATTACACAGTAAGTCTCTGAGACCAGATCTGAACTTGGGTCTTCTTGATTCCAGGCTCAGTGCTCTATCCACTGAGCCAACTAGCTAACTTAAAGGGGGAAAGTTTCTTTCTGAAAGTTTGTCAGATCTAGTACAATTCATAGACTTCTCTCCCTCTTCAAATTTCTTAGTAAGTGTGTAGAAGGAATGACTAGGATTAACCTGGCCCAAGTTAATTTAATAAGATCTTTGGGCACTAACGAAGTATCCTCTGACATGGTGTTAACATCTTCATGGATACGCATTTGAGACCTGGTCCCAGCGAAGAGTATTTTCATGCACATTGCCTTAAGGATGATTGGTTACTTCACAACCAACTTTTGCACATTAAGCTTGTGAAGAAAGGATCTAGAGAGATAGAGATTACTGGGACCATATCATTCCCCCCACTAAATAAATTTCAGTGGCTCCCTATCACCTCCAGGATCAAATATAAAATTCTCTGTTTGACTTACACAGTCCTTCAAACTTGCCCCTTCGTATCTTTCCAGGCTACTTAGACTTTACTCCCTTCCACATACTCTATGATCCAGTGACACCAGCATCTTTGCTATTCCTCACACATCTGACTCCATACCCTGACTGTCATTAGACCTTGTTATATTCCATGCCTAAATGCACACCCTCCATATTTCTGTAGTGGGAATTTTTTATTTTATTCCTCCTGAAACCTTTAGTTAACTGAAAGCCTGTCTCCTGTTAATATTAACCTCGTTTGAGCAAACTCGGTCCCGTGGAATGTGCAATTCTACTTAAAGCCTTAATCATTCTTTATGTAAGTAGTGAGAGGAAAAATTTCAACTGTCTTTGATTCCTTGATGACATGGAAATATTCTCCCTCAATTAGCCTATTTGTGAATCCTCTAAATGTAGTTTAATCTGTAACCTTACAAGTTTAACCTGTAAACTTGTTTGACAAAGTTTGTCTAGATAGAGATTATATATGAGATTATGACTGTTTTAAATAAATTTGTTTACCTTTTATAATATTGAAAGTAGTATGCTATTATGAATCTGTTATTTCTTCAACTTTTATGGTCTAAAAAGAACATACTAGATTGCAATATGTAAAAGAATTATTGCTCTCTCACTCAGATGTAATTTTGCCTATAAGAGGACGCGTTAAAACACTAATGGTTGTTCTGATTTATTACTTTCTCTGAGGCCTGAACCTATGTTTGAGCATTATAGGTTTTTACCTTCATAATTTCTGTGTTGTGATTAATATATTTTGACAGCTATTATCTACCACATGAAATGAAAGAGGAGATATTTCTTCCTTAACACTCCCCACTACTAATTTCCCTAGCTTTCTTCAAAACTTATTCCCAAATTCATCTTCAGGCCTTTTTCAGTCATTGCTTACTAACCCCCACCCCTAGTCTCTTTTCTAGCTGAGTTTATAGTAGGTGTCCACATATGTATGTATATGTACATACATGTATACATGCACACGTACATATGTTTTATATATTTGTGTTACATATATACACACGTGTATGTGTATACACATACATATTATTCAATCATTTCAACTGTGTCTGACTCTTCATGATCCCATCTGAGGTTTTCTTTTGTGAAGTTACTGGCGAGGTCTGCCACTTCCTTCTCTAGCTCATTTTATTGATAAGGAACTAAGGCAGACAGGGTTCAGTGACTTACCCATGATCAGCCAGCTAGTAAATGTCTGAGGCCAGATTTGAACCCAGGAAGATGAACCTTCCTGACTACAGGTTTGGAACACTAGCCATTGTGCCATTTAGCTGCTACATACATACATGTTATGTGTGTGTATGTGCATGTGTGTATACACACATAGTATGTACATATATGTCTACATCTATAACACACGTGTATCTTGTGTGTATGTGTGTGTACATATATAAATATTAAGACATAGGTGTATATATACATATAGGTACACACACACACACACACAAACACATATCTCGATATTGTAGAAGGTCCCAGGACAGCCATCTCTCATTTTCTCTCCTGACTCTTCTGACTCTCTCAGTTTCTCCACCAAGCCCCAGATTAGGAAATACCTTCTCCCTCTCTCCTTTCCAACTCCCTCTAATGTGTGGTCTTCCTCAATTAGAATATAAGCTCTTTGAAGGCAGAGACTCTCTTTCTTTGTGCTACTACAGCATTTATATCCCCAGGGCTCATCACAGTGTATGGTACATATTGTAGTAGGCCCTAAACAGATGCTTGTTGACTTGTATGCACATAGTTATATGTATTTATGCATATGTTGCTTTCCTTATTAGATTGTAAACTTCTTGTGAATTCTTCCTTTTATGCCTTTTTCTGCGTCTCCAGCACTTAGCACATTTCTTGAAACATAGTAAGCACCTAAAAAAATAACTTTTTATTTGGGGCATTCAAAAATTTAGCATTACACATTTTAAAATGAGCATTTCCAAATACATGGCAATGTAAAATGATTGAAACATAATGAATATACAAGTGAAATGTATAAAAATAAATTAAATCATAAATCTGTTTCATAGCACTTGACTTTTTAAAAAGTTTATAACAAATTTCATATATTACTTTCTTTTTTAAAAAAATAAATTTATTTATTTAACTTTTTACATTCATTTTCACAAGATTTTGGGTTCCAAAATTTTCTCCCCATTTG
>CM053770.1:603712235-603758850 GCA_028658325.1 Potorous gilbertii | reverse complement strand
GAGGTCTTGACTCCTATGTCTTTACCTGATGGTAAGCAGTTTTCTCCTTCGTCAGAGATGAATGGCACAATCATCTGATCAAGAAAATAACCTTCTATGGTCTTAGTTTTTTTCCCTTTTCTGGGCATTTTCCCAGCCAGTTACTTGACTTCTGAGAGTCCTCTCCACCCCTGGCCTAGGTCTGCCCAGCTAGTGCTTGGGGTCTGAGATTCAAATGCTGCTCCCCAGCCTCAGGGCTTTTGGTGGCTGGCCTGGCTGCTCTTCAATGGGAGTTTATCTGCTGGTGCTCAGGTGGGGGCAGGGCCGCCTCCCAGGTTCAGTTCCCTCAGGGGGTTTATGCAGAGACCTTCCGAGCTCCTGCCTGCTCCGGGAGCCTCTGGCTGTCTGCTGCTGCTGCCACTGCCTCTACAGCTGCCTCCCAAGGGGGCCTGAGTCCTGGAGACACCCTGCTCCCCTCTCAGCCCGTCTCTCTCACTGACCTGTGCGCCTGTGGGTGGAAGGACCTTCATGGCCGCTGAAGAATCCGTCCCTGATGCCTGTTCGGATCTGCTCGCTCCTCTCAGTGCAGCCAGGGCAGGGCAGGGCAGGGGAGGGCTCCGCTCCCGTCCAGGGCACGATGGACTTTTGGGATTGGTTTTTCAGGGCTCTCTGGAACGGAAATCTCCTTCACTGCGTTGCTGCACAGCTTCCACTGTTCCAGAATTTGTTGGGAGTTCTTTTTAGAGGAAATCCATGGGCTGTGGGTTCGGAGCTACCAAATGTGTGTCTTTCTACTCCGCCATCTTGGCTCCGCCCCCCATATATTACTTTCAAAGCTATCTTGCTAGTCTATGCTTTCTTCTGCAAACCTATCTCTTCTCTTCTATATGTTTAAAAAAATGTTTTCATGACCTTCTCTACTAACCTGTCCAGCTCCCAATAACCCCCTTCAATTAGAAACTTAGAGGAAAAAAAAACACATTACCAATAAAAACAAAAATCTACTTAAACAACAAAAAATAGTAGTTTCTCAGAGTTAAGAGTAATTCTAATTCCATGTCTACAACTGGAGTTGCTTCCAATACATCAAAATCTGAATCAGAATCATTTTGAAGAGGCTGAGAATAGAGGAAAAGGGAGAAAGAAACCCCATCCCAAACCTCACCACATCTCCTGCCTTAACCTGCAGGGATGGCTCCAGTGTTCAGCTTCTGACCCTTTAAGATTCCCCTGTTGTGACAGATTTCCACTAGAACCAATCAGGACCCTGATTAATTTTGTCCAACATTACTCCATTCAAACTTGAAACTCTTTCTCACTCCCCAGTATTTCAAAAGGACTTGCCACATGCAAAATGTAAAAACTGGGCTCATTTAAATTTGGGTTTGAGAGTGAAGACTCAATTCTCAAATAACTTCAGAGGTCGCTTTCTGGCCTTCCCTGTTAGAAGTTCTTCGAGTTCATTTGACTTAGCACCTCATCTCAGCATTAATAAAGATTTATTAGTGACCTTTTACTTAAGACTGAGTATTGTCATAGATAATGGGAAAAAGAGACACAAAGTTTAGATAAGACAATATCCTTGCTTTCTGTGAGTTTACAGTCTAGTAGGAGGATAAGGATAATGTTGGAAAGCTAAGTATTCCAGAAGATAGAGTGCCAGACCTGGAGTCAGGAATATTTATCTCTCTGAGTACAAATCTGACCCCAGACACTTATATACTATGTGACCCTGGACAAGTCACTTAACCCTGTTTTCCCCAGTTCCTCATCTGTAAAATGAACTGGAGAAGGAAACAACAAACCACCCCAGTATCTTTGCCAAGAAAACCCCAAATGGGGTCATGAAGAGTCAGACACTACTGAACAACAGGGGATAAGCCACAAACCGCTAAGTCCATTAAAAGAGTGACAAAACAAAGCCCTACCAGAAGTCTAAGGGGAAAGGTTGTGACCAACTATGTTATCAAAAAAGGCTTCAAAGAGGCAGGTGAATGATGGATAGGAATCTAGCAGGCCATATGAAGTAAATGAATGAAAAAACTTAAACATTTACTGTGTGGTAAGCACTATGCTTATTGTTTGGGGCATAAATTCAATACACAGCATTAGCAACATTTGGGGAGTGGTGACCAAAGTCAGTGTTTCCATATGGAAAGCCACAGAGATGCAGAGCAGAGCATGATAGGGCTGATTGATATATGCTTTCCAGGAGCAGTGGCAGTACTGGTTTGATGGTTCTGGAATTAGAAAGAGGTTGGGAGAAGGAGGGGGTAGAGCATGATAAGAACAGTTCAAATAAAACCCCACTGTGAACTGTTAAAATGGAAGAAACCCCAGATCCAAAAGGGGGACCTGGAATGAACTTCAGTCTGATCACAATTTGCAAAGGTTATAAATGCATTCATTGCCTGAGAAGGAGCTTACAAGCTGGATCAGTGAGAAAAGGTTCACATGTGCTCAAAAGGGAGTTGGAAAGGATGAGGTATTTATATCAGTGAGGCAGGAAGGGAGGGGTCTAGGGAGAAGAAGTCTGCAAATACAATAAAGCAAAATATTTGCCACTCTTAAGATCAGTCAGGAACCAAGATGTTGGCTTTTCTCTCTGAGCTGGTCAGGGTTGGTTTTAGCAGTTGCAGGCATCTCCGAATTTAGTTAAAATTTACTTTGCAAAGGACCGCTGGTATGTCAAGCAGCCACGGGCATCGGAAGTCCTGACTGGCTAATTGCTGTGCTGTTCCATTATCTGTTCCCCATGTGAGAAAGGGAAACTCTAGCATAAATGATTAGTACAAGCATTACAGAGCCCATGTTCTCAGAAGATACCCACAGTGAAACGTGAGTCATAATAAGTAGATATAGTAGGGAGTAAGTTTAACTCACCTGTCAGGGTAGTCTAGGATTAGACTCCCAGGACAAGAGGTCCAGAGCTGAGACTATTAAATTCTATGAGAAGGTGGTCCAGTAATCTAGAGCAGAGGGATTAAATAGGTAAAATGCCCAAGACAGTGAAGTCCTGCAACAGGACTGGGACCCAAACCAAATTAAATGTAATTGGGAAGTATTTAACAAAATCAAAGAAAATAATAGAATATAGATAAGATAAATGTTCTAGGTAAATGTGGGGTCACAGGGATCCTTCTCTAAGGTTTGCTGACTCACATTTCTATGTGAGTTTGACAGCATTAGGGGGTGTAGGTTGGGAAAAAAAGGGAATTTCAGATTGAGAGAGCAGTGTGAACAAAAACATAGAAGAAGGGGAACACAAATATATGTTTTGAGACAGGAAATTTGTTCAACTTGACTGTAGAATAAATGAAAGGGAGGAAAATAAAATAGGACTGCATGAATAGAAGAAGTCTATTAAAATGTGAGAGGAGTAAGGGACACAGGTGTTATTTGAATTGGTCAAGGAGGAGAGAGCAAAATCCATACTTTCACAAACAGTTTGATAGATAAGAATGTTAAAGACAGGACAAAGACAAGAAAAAAAAATGTGAGAATAAACATAAGCAAAGAAGAAACAAAATGATCACTTTTTCAGTTATGACAGTGTATTTAAAACATCCTAGAGTTAAAGATGAATTGAAATAACCTCATCTAAGTTGAAGGATATAAAATAAATCCATATAATAAATATCAGCATTTCTATATACTACCCATACAACAGAGCACAAAGAGATGGAAAAAGATATTTCACTTAAAAAGACTACAGAATGTATAAAACACTTTAGAGTCTACCTACCAAGCTACGTATACACACAGGAACTATAGAAATACAATTACAAAAAAATTCTTTAGAGAAATAAAGATATATACCTAAGTTATTGGAGAAATAGTAATTGCTTACGGGCAGGTGAAAACCATGTAATAAAAATGACTACCTAAGTTAATTTACCTATTCAGTGGTATACCAATAAAACAACCGAAGGATTATGTTATAGAACTAGGAATAAATAATAATAAAATTCAAATGGAGAAACAGAAGGTTAAGTTCTCAAGGGAAATAATGGAGGAAAATAGAAGGAGGGCCTAGCCGCATAAGATTTCAAACTAGACTACAAAGCCATAATCGTCAAATAAAATGATAATGGTTTAAAACAGAGAGGTTGGTCATCAGAACAGATTAGGTATACAACGTATAGATACAAACAAACAAGTGCAGTAGTTGATAAAGTGAAAGACCCTAGCTACTTGGGTAAGGACGCACTATTGTACAAAAACTGCTAAGAAAACTGGACAGCAACCTAGCAGAAATGAGCTTTAGCTCAACACTTCACAACATATACCTGAGAGAAATGATTATTTCTCTCTTATATTAATAGCCACTTACTATTGGGGAGAACTGGGATTTTTTCCCTTTCTATTTCTTCATTCTCTACTACTTCAAATCAGACCCTGAAGAATAAGGCTGATAATGAGATTGGATTTAACATTCTCCTCAGTCTTGTTCAGAGTTCATCCAACTGAGGAAGTCCATTGTGTTCTACTCAGGTTTAGCAGGAAGGCAGGGCAGGGGTAGATCCTTTGACTAGACTACACAAGGCTGGGGGTGGTTTGGGAGTAAGAGTGATATACTCATTACAATAAGTCCACCTCTCATTGTAATATTCATTCTCTTATTAATTGCTAACCAATAACAACAATTGATTGCCTTCTGTTGGGAACACCCACTTTTCCAAGGACATATAATTGTCAAGAGTCTACAGTGATCTCTTTGGTTTAGAGAGAAAGCCAAATGACCATTTTTTTTACTAATTATTTACTAGCTATAATTAATAAAGTGATCAATTACCCAGAACTTATGTCTCTTGAACTTTTTTACATGTCACATATCAACATAAGTTCCAAAATGAGTATATGACACAGATTTAAAAGGTCATATTATCAACAAATTAGAGGGACAAAAAAGAAATTACCTTTCAGATTTATGGATAAAGAAAGAGTTCATGACCAAACAAAGGATAGAGGGGATGACAAAAGATAAAATGAATATTTTTTATTACATAAAACCTAAAGATTTTTGCACAAATACAGCATAGCTAAGATTAGAAGGAAGAGAGTTAAATGCAGGAAATCTTTGTGGCAAGTTTCTTGGATAAAGGCTATGTTTCCAAGATATATAAGGAACTGATTCAAATAAAGGAGTAAGAGCCATTCCCCAACTGACCAAAGGACATGAAAAGGCTGTTCTCAGAGGAAGAAATCCAAGCTCCCAATAGTCATATGGGAAAATGCTCCAAATCTCTAATAACTAGAGAAATGCAAACCAAAATAACTCTGAGGTTTTGTTGCATACCCATCATATTGGCAAAAATGACAAATATTGGAAAGGCTATGGGTAAATGGACACACTGATACACTATCGGGGGAACTATGAATTGGTCTAGACATTCTGAATAACAATCTGCAACAAAGTAATCACTTAACTGTGCGTATGCTTTGACCCCATTTATACCACTACTAGGCCTATACCCAAAAGAGATCAAATAACAAGGAAAAGATCCTATAATGACAACAATATTTTTTACAGCTCTCTTTGTAGTGGTAAAGAGCAGGAAGCTATGAGAGTGCCCATCAGTTGGGAAGTGGCTAAAAAGTTTTGGTAGATGAATGAAATAGAATACTATTGTGCCTTACAAAATGATGGAAGGCATGGTTTCAGAGAAACCTGGGAATATCTGAGTGAACTAATGTAGAATAAAGACAACGGAACCAGGAGAACAATTTTTGTTTATATGTTATAGTTAATATCAACCCTGTAAAAATGAAGAGTTCTGAAAGACTAACTAATTCCAGAGGAATGATGATAAAGAGGGCTACCCACTTTGTAACAGAGAGGTGATACATGCAGAATGAGAAACACATTTTTGGACAGGGTCAAAATGCGAATTTGTTTTGCTTGACTATGCTTAATTGCACGTAAAAAGTTTTGTACTCCTTATGTGTGTGGGGAGGGGAAGAAGGAATGGAAAAAATGCTTGACAACTGAATAAAACTATTTAATGAAATAAATGTTACTTCTTTGTTTTGGAGAAATACTTTTTGAATATATTAAGTTCCTTTTATTCCTTTGCTTTTAATTAAACGAATGCTCTATTTGTTTAAGGATCTTTTCATAAGATTATGGGATCGAAGACATCAAGCTGGAAGAGGTTTTAGAAGGCATCTAGTGCAACTCCATCTTACAGATGGGGAAAACAAGACTCAGAGGAGTTGAAGGGTTTGCCTAGACAACACGGATCCGAGGAGAGACTCAAACCTAACTCCGATGCCGGTAGCCTATCCATTATACGGTGCTATCACTCACTTATTTTCATTTGTAGAAATAATTTTGTATTTTGTTATTAATATGATTTATTATGTTAATTATTTTCCTAAAGATTGAACTTTCATGATATTAATACAACTTGATCAGAATGAAAATTTTCTGGACTATATTTCTATAATCCTCTAGTCAAATATCTTACTTAATATTTTACCTTAATATTCCTTGGCAGTATTGGTCTAAATTTCTTGTCTCTGCTTTATACTTCCCTGGTTTAGAGACCAGGATAATGATCCCATACAAAGAATTTGGTAATGTGCCTTCTTTTGCCACTTATTTATCTCATAGGAAGATTTTGGTTGCATGCCTTCTTTTGTCATTTTTTAAAAGTTTATGTAGCATAGGATTTATTTGTTCTTTAAATGTTGTTTAGAATCCATTTGGACATCTGCCTGGACATGGAATTTTTTCTCATTGGAGTTCAGTAGCAACTTGGTTGGTTTTTCTTTCTGATATTGAATTATGTAGGATATTTGTTTTCTAGTTTTCTATTTTGTGTATCTTAAATTTTTTGAGACAATCATTCATTTTGCTTGGGTTTTCAGGTTTGTTGGCACTTAATTTGGCACAGTAATTTTTAATATTTTGTTAACGTAAGTGTTCAAGGATATAAATGCTCTTAGGAGGACTCTTAATGAAATGAAACAAATGAAAAAGCCTTGAATGCTTATTATGTGCTAAGCATTACACTGACTTCTGGGTACAAATTAAAAAGAGAGATATAATAACTGCCCTCAAAGGGGAGGAGATAAAACGTGCAAGGGAATGATGGCAAGTATCCATTACTCAAGTACTGATCTTGGAATATTTTAGTTTGGAAACTTCCCAGGGTGTGAGTGGAACTATAGAGGAATATATTTTCATACCCCTTCTAATAGCAATGGTAGAATTGAGTTAATATGTGGCTCCAGAATTAGAAAGTAGGGGTGGAGCTGGAGAAAGGAAGGACAGAAGGTATGTTCCTGTTAGTCAATAAGTAGAAAAAAATGACTAGGGAATAAAGTAAAACATGATTGGGACTATCCAAATATGGTGAACAATGTAAGGCATTCACTAATCAACACAGCAGGTCACCTAGAATGAGAGATTTAGTTATTGTTTTGTTATAATTCTCAGTGGTATCTTTGGTGTTTATTTTAGCCCATTGATTAAGATGTCATCTTTAGGTTCTGTTTAGAACTAACTTTTGTTCATATATCCTATCTCGGTTATAATTCTTATTGTGTAACAATTGGTAAAAGCATATTTGTGTTATTTGTGCCCTAGTAAGTCCCAAATAAGTCTAAGAATGTGTATATGCTCTAAGAGTCCCATTCAGAGGTATCCATAGGTTTGTCAAATCTAGTCTTTCCAAAATTTTATTCAAATTTATAATTTCCTTCTTGTTTGTTTTTCTGTTTTATTTGTCAGATTCAAACAGAACAACATTAAAATTGCTTTTAATTAGTGACTTACTATCTAAGTAAGCTATTTAGATGCAGCTAAGTGATAGAGTGGATCAGGTATTGACCTTGGAGTTAGAAAGATTGAGATCAAATTTTGCCTCCAACACTTACTTGCTGTGATCCTGGGCAGGCCAGGTGACCCTGTTTAGCCTGTTTCCTCACCTATAAAATGGGTATAATACCTGCTTTACAGGGTTACTGTAAGGATCAAATGAGATAGTATATGTAGAGAACTTTGTAAAATTTATTATTCTATTATAATTATCTAATAATTTAAAATTTTTCACTTAGTTTTTTCTTTAGGAGTTAGGTTACTATGCCATTTAGTGCATACTATTTAGTAATGTTTTATTATTTATTATGCTTTTATTAATGGTTTCCCTCTTCTTTCTCTTGATAGTGCCTATGTTTTCTATTGCCTTATCTTAAATCACAATTGCAACTCTGCTTTGGGGGATTCAATGGAAGCAAATTCATTCACTTTGATTCAAAGTAAATATTCATGTCCTACATCTGTTTCTTATAAGCAGAAAGTTAGTGAATTTTGTTTCCTAATCCATTTTGCATTTAGTTTTCTTTTTATTGGAAGATTCAGCAAATTTAATTCATTAACACTCAAATTTGTAAGTGTAAGGTTTAGCTTTCCTTATCATATTCTGTAATATTAGTTGTTTTTCATTTTTATTTCATTAATATTCCAATTTTTAGGGTTTTATTCCATTAATATTTCAAAGGAATATTATTGCATTAATATTCCAAAGGAGATAAGGAGGCCAAAATATAAACTCCATTAATTGGCATTTAAAACCCTCCAAAAAATGTCTCTAGCTTATTTTTCCAGATGTTATACATTATACAACCTCCAACATTCTACTTTCTAATCAAACTGTGGTACTTGTTATTCCTTAAACAGGACATCCCATTGTCTACCTCCCTACCTTTGAACAAGTCATCTTTCCTGTCTATAATGCTCTCCCTCTTTACCTGAACCTCTTGGAATCTCTAGCTTCCTTCAAAGCTCAGTTCAGCGGTCACCTCGTATATGAGGCCTTTCCTCATTTCCTCAGTTGTTAATTATCTTGTTCCCTATACTTATTTTATCAATATACTTGTTGTATCTTCTCCCTTCTCCCAAATGGAGCTTAAGCTCCTTGTAGCCAGGGAATATTTAGTTTTTAATTTTTGTATCTCCTGCACCTACTGCCGTTTATGACTCATCATAGATATTCAATAAATTTTTGCTGGATTGATTTGAATTGGTTTGTAATGATAAGGTCTTCTAGTTCTGACTTTTTACATTTATTTTTGTTTCTCATTTTTTTCTATTTATGCATTTTTGTATTGTTGTTGTGGTTGAACATTGCTTTCTCAAGGAGTCAATTGATTTGATATTTTTTTCCTAAATTTCCAATTCTATTTTTTATTTTCTTTAATTTTTTTCACCAGCATCTAATTTTCCTTTCTGTCTGGAAGGGGATAGAGAAAGATCCAAGAACTCTGTACAAAAGGAGTAGAGTAATAAAAAAAGACTTCAAAGGAGAAATATATGATGGATATATAAAGGAAAGAGGATAAACAGTTCTGGGAGCTTGGGCCAAGAAAATTGACTATCCTTTGGTTCTCTGTGACTCATCCTTTATTTTACCAGTCTTTGGTAAGAGGTTAAAGATAATGAGTTTTGCCTCATTTTCTCTAGAAATGCCACAGCACACATTAGTGTGGTTCCAAAGGAAACCAGTCATATTGAAATGCAATATTATATTTTCATAATATTTCAAAACAAAAAAAATTGTGATGATAATATAATATTGCATTAAGAATCCCTGGACTAGATAAAAGGTAATGTGGACATCAATGTTTGCAATGGGAATAGGAAAGAGAATATTAATGCAAGAGATATCTGAGGAAAAATTCATTGGGTCTAGTAATGGATAGTATATGAGGGGTAAAAGAAGAGGGAATAGTCAAAGAAGGCTCTGAGGTAATGGGACAGATGACTAGGAGAATGAAAATACAATCCTCAGAAATAGAGGAAGTAGGGAAAGGAGCACATATGAGATGAAACATGAATTCAACCCCAGCTTCTCACTGTTTGACAAAAAGTGCTGGGAAAACTGGACAAGAGTGTGGCAGAAACTGGGCACAGACCAATGCCTGACACTGTACACAAGAAAAAAAGTCCAAATGGGCACATGATCTAGGTATAAAGATATACTATAAATAAATTAGTGGAGCAAAGAATAATATATTTATCAGATTTATGGAGAAGGGAAGATTTTTTTTGACTAAATAAGAGGTAGAAAACATTACAAAGTGCAAAATGGATAATTTTTGTTATATTAAATTGAAAAGTTTTTGCACAAACAAACCCAATGCAACCAAGATTAGGAGGGAAGCAGAAAACTGGCAAAGAATTTTTGCAACTAGTGTCTGTGATAAAGGCCTCATCTCTAAAATATAGAGAGAATTGTGTCAAATGTACAAGAATAAAAGCCATTCCCCAATTGATAAATGGTCAAAAGATATGAACAGGCAGCTTTCAGAGGAAGAAATTAAAGCCATCTATAGTCACATGAAAAAATGTTCTAAATCACTATTGATTAGAGAAATGCAAATCAAAACAACTCTGAGATACCACATCACACCTATCAGATTGGCTAACATGACAAAACAGGAAGATGATAAATGTTGGAGAAGATGTGGGAGACTTGGAACTCTAATTCATTGTTGGTGGAGCTGTGAGCTGATCCAACCATTCTGTAGAGAAATTTGAAACTATGCACAAAAGGCTACAAAAATGAGCATACCCTTTGACCCAGAAATATCGCTTCTGGAACTCTATCCCAAAGAGATCATAAAAATGAGAAAGGGTCCCACATGTCCAAAAATATTTATAGTAGCTCTCTTTGTGGTGGCCAAAAACTGGAAATCAAGGGGATGCCCATCAATTGGGGAATGACAATAAATTGTGGTATATGAATGTAATGGAATTGTGCTATAAAAAAATGAGGAACAGGAAGACTTCAGAGAGGCCTGGAAAGACTTATATGAACTGATGCTAAGTGAAAGGAGCAGAACCAGGAGAACTTTTTACACAGCAATGACCACAGTGTATGAGGAATATTTCTGGTAGATTTAGTACTTCATTGAAATGCATGGACTTAAAAAATTTCCAATGGACTCGAGGCAAAATACCTTCCACATTCAGAGAAAGAACTATGGAATTGGATCACAAATAGAAACAGACCATTTTCTTTTGTATTATGTTTTGGTTTGTTTTGTTTTATGGTTTCTCCCATTCATTTTAATTTTTCTATGCAACATGCATTTAACAGGAATGTACATATAGAACCTATATAAGATTGTATGCCATCTAAAGAAGGAGTAGGAATGGAGGGGGGAATGAGGGAGAGAGAGAGGAAAAAAATCTAAGATATATGGATGTGATTGTAGAGCACTGAAAACAAATAAAACCCAGAGGCCATTTGCCATGAGTTCCCTCATCCAATCTATACTACATCTTGAAGCCCTTTGACACAATCTGTTCTCCTGTCCTTTACTCTGATGAAGAAAAGGCCTATTCCTGGCTCACCTTGGAATCCTCTCATTTCATTCCTCCAGCAGATTGCCCCTACAACCATCCCCTTTCCTTTCCTTACTCTTCAAATGCTTTGACTCTTTTCCCTCTTGCCCATGAACATGCCCAGAACTCACCCATTCATTTATTTTTGTATAAATTTGTATCAATATATTTTGTTTTGACATCGCCTATACTTCCCACTGTATCATTCCCCTTACTAGAGTGTATAACAAAGAGTAAAACTCCTTTAACAAAAAATATCAAGAGAAATAAAAAGTTTAGAACAATCAACATGTCAAAGAGTCTAACATAGGTAGTGTTGTATGATCATAGTCTACCATGTCTTTAAAGAAAGGCTTTCCTCCATCTCCCTCATTCTTAAAAAACCTTCACTTGAACCTGTCATTTCCTCAAGTTATAACCCTATATCTACTGAAAGAGGTAACTTAGTATTAGACCATGAGCTCCTTGAGAACAAGGACTATTTTCTTATCTTTCTTTGTATCTCCAAGGCTTCATATGGTGCCTTGCCCATAGCAGTTGTTTAATGAATACTTAATAAAAACTTGAAATGACATAGGGTACTGGATTTGCTTTTAGGAAGACTTGGATTCAAATCCCTACTCAGATACTTAGTTTGTGACCCCGGGCAAATCATTTAACCTCTCTGATTCAGTTTCCTCATGTGTAAAATAATGAAGCCGGACCCAATGACCTGTGAGTTCCTTTCTAACTCTAAATCTATGAGCTGAGAGATATACAGAGTTATGAGTTAGATTTAGATGATTATATCCTCCCTTTCATAGCCAGACTTCTAGAAAAATCTGTCTTCACTCATTGCCTCTACTTCCTCTCTTCTCACTCACAACACATCCCTTTCAATCTGGTTTCCAGTCTTACCAACTGATCTTTCCAAAAAAAAAGGCAGCAAGTAAAATTTTTTCAGTTGTTCCCAGCATATAGCACAGCATCTTTCACATAATAGTTTAGCAAATGTCTGTGGAATGGAATTCAGAGAATACATGTTGAATGACCTCAATTTTGTCTATGAAGTATATAATTTAAGGCAAATACTATTAAACTAAGAAGATTTTGGGGACATGAAAAAGAGAAGAAAGCTTCCAGTGTACAAATTCTATGTGTATATATGTATGTGTATATACATATGCATGATGTTGTAATATATCTATGCATACATTTTTTCATATATTTACACATACATATCTGTAAGTCTATATATGTATATGTTTTAAGTGCCAAAATGCATAGGATTCCAAAGGAAACTAATACAACTATCAAAATGATTGTTTTTAAAAATAAGACCTCAGGTCATCTTTTTGGATCCTGAATCTGTCACACAATATATTGTATTAGATATTTCTTTCAATTTCCTGTCATCTACAAATATGACAAGCATACATTCCATTGTTTCATGTCGGTCATTGATAAAAAAAATTAAGTTACCTTCCTTGATCATTTAAGAGGAGGAATTGAGGCAGATGGCATGAGTTTCCCATAATTGGGTATTAGTAAGACAGGAATGAGGGAAGGTCAATGTGATGTGGAATTCAAGGGTAGAGAATAGGTTATTACCAGAATGGATACCCATAGAGTCATGACTGAATAGGAAGGGAAGTGAGGCCAAAGGGGTTGATTGGAAGGTAGGCTAAGAAATTGAGATTCAAAAAGATAATAATGAGTGCAAAGAATTAGCATGGAAAGTGTGAACCAGAGACGGAGGTAGAACGCCAAAGAACTGTGGGTCAAGAAGAAAATTTCAGAGTTCAAAATCTTAGAGATGAAAAGGTTTCATGTGATGTGAAGTCCAAGGTGGAATCACTGAAGTGGGCAAAGTAGAATGAAAATGAGTCATAGGATTTAAGTAATTCAAGGAACTGTGAGAATAGTGTTGGAAAGGACCTTGATATTAGACTTGGATATTGATGTATAAAATTGATAGCAGGTAAAGGAATGAAAGAAAAAGATGGTGGCATAGGTGCCAAAGCCATGGAGAAAAATATGACAATATCCTGGAGGTTGGTAGATATAAAAACAAGGATTGGCATAAGGTCTAGAGTTGGTTGGAATGAACTTCCAAAGACATGTTGAATGATGGTTAAGGTCAAGAATCCGGAGGTAGCAGTGGGGAGTAAAGAATGTACTGGATTCACTTCCAGATTTGGTGAGGCTCTGACAGTTTTATAGGCCAGCTTCCAAAGGTCCTTCTTTTATTTTACCACATTTGATCTTTAAAACAACCCTATAGGGCAGGCACGGCACAGAAGATATTAGTGACTACAATCTCTGTCTTACTCCATTTGAATAGGCAAAGATAAAAAGAAAAAAAAAGCAGGAAAGTTAGAAAGGCAGAAGGTAGAAGATTCCTTCTAAGAAATAAATACATCAGCTTAAGAGAAGATAGTAGCAGATGAGAAACTACTCCCTAAACTCTTTTTACACTAATTCAACTGGTGTTCCAGATGCATCAATTTATTGCAATGGACTTTTGATCTAAATGAATAACAGGTGAGTTATGAAGATGAAGGATTAGAATAAGCTAATGAAAATTATGTATTAGATACTAAATTTTATTTCATTGTTTTATGTAAAAGTTTGCTATATATGATATCAACGTATTTCAAATATTGTCATTTCAAGTTCTGTCATTTCAGAAACTTTTAGTGATGTCTTCTATTCTTTCATTACCTTTATTTTCAAGTATATCTCTTCTACTCAGAGAATCCTTTGCAAGGAAGACTAAAAAAGAAAGAGAACAGAAGAGATTTAAGCAAAACTAACCAACAAATCAACTGAGTCTGATAGAACATATGATATTTCACATGTACAATTCTCCATTTAGCTTTTGTTTTACTAAAAATTTCTATTTTAATTAAAAAGAAAAAAAGGAAGAAAATTGGATCACTAGGTCACATAAGCCAGTTTTTTAATGTGATTATATTGCATTATATTATTATATAGTATTATATTGCATTAGAAAACCTATGAAAGTACTTTTAAAAGTGTATCTTATTATGCAATTGAACATACTCCATTGTTACTATTGTCATAATTATTCTGATTAGGTCAAAAAGTATTCATTCTTGACTAGCATATTGGACAACTGTCAGCTATTCAGAATAATCCATTAGCCTGCACCCTAATTCCCAAGGAAATATGGATAAACAAAGTTCTGTTTTCATTGATTTTTAATCACAGTACTTAGTGAATAACAAGTTCAGGACAATGATTGATTCCATATGACCCTAAGTCTATCTTTTTGTACTTTTGGTTCCACCATGTCTTAATCCAGTTTTAGTAGGTCTGTGGTTCAAGGTAAATCCTAAACTCCTCACTATCCTTCATCGTTCATGTCTACTCAGTTGCTAGGTTGTTAGATTCTATGTCAATGACACCTCTCCCACCTGTCCCCTTCTCTTTGATCATATAGTCACCACCCTAGTCCCAGCCTTTATTACCTTTTCCCTATCCTTTCAAATTGACCTCCTAATTCATCATCCTGCCTTCAGGGTATTCTCAGTCCAAGTCATCCACCATATATCTTTTAAAGTGATAGTCCTAAGCCATCAATCAACTGACAAACATTTATTAAGCACCTTACCATGGGCCAAGCATTGTGCTAAATGCTGAGGACACCAAGAAAGGAAAGAAAAAGAACCAGTGCCTTCTTAAAGGAGCTCAAAATTCAATAGAGATGACAACAGGAAAAATTATATGCAAACAAGGTATAGTCAGGATAAATTGGAGATAATCAACTGAGGAAAGACAATGGCATTAAGAAAAGTCTTCTTATAGGAGGTGGAATTTTAGCTGGATTTGAAGGAAACCAGAAAGCAGAAATGAGGAGGGAGAGAATTCCAGGATGAGGGATAGCCAGTGAAAATGCACAGAGTTAGAAGACACCAAAATGGTGAAGTATCTTGTGGAGGGACAAGAGACCAGTATCACTGGGGATAAAGTAAGGTTTAAGACTGGAAAGGTAGGAAGAGGCTAGGTTATGAAAGACTTTGAATGCCTCATGATTTTCTATTTTGCCCAGAGAGTGATAAGGAGACACCACTGCAATTTATTGAGTTGGAGGGTAAATTTATTGAGTTGGTCTGATGTGTAATTTAGGAAGATCAATTTGAAAGCTGAGAGGAGGATGGATTAGAGTGGGGAGCAATTTGAGGCAGGCAGACCAACCAGCAGGCCATTGCAATAGTCCAGATGTGAGCTGATGGGGGCATACACTGGGGTGGTGACTATTATTAGAAGAGAGAAGGAGACATTTACGGAAGATGTCATGAAAGTAAAATTGACAAGACTTAGGAATAGGTTGTATATGGAGGGGTGAAATGGATAAGAAGTTGCAAAGACAAAGTTGTGAGTCTAAGTGCTGGGAAGAGGGGTGTGTTCTCAACAATACAGGGCAGTTCAGAAGGGGAAAGGGTTTGGGGAGAAAGATACTGACTTAAATTATGGACTGAATGAGTTTAATATGTCTGGAATATCTAGATTGAGATGCCCAATTGGCAGTTAGCAATGCTGAATAAATAGGGCCGGATAAGTTCATCTGAGAATTATCAGTACAGAGATGATAACTGAAACCATGAGAGCTAACAACATCATCAAGTGAAAGAGTATAGAGGGAGAAGAAAAGAGGACCCAGGACAGAGGCTTGTGGGTGCCCAACATCAGTGGACATGACTCAGATGAAGATACAGCAAAGGAGACTGAGAAGGAGCAATCAGATATGAAGAAGAATCACCAGGTTAGGGTTGTGTTACAAAACCTAGCGATAAGAGTGTATGACTGAGAAAAAGCCATTAGATTTGGTAGATTTAGAGAGAGCCATTTCAGTTAAATGATGAAATTGGAAGCTGGGCTGTGGAGAATTAAGAAGAGAGTGAGAGGAAAGGGAAGGGAGGCACCAATTATGGGCAGGTTTTTCAAGGAGTTCAGCCACAAAGAAGAGGAGAGATATGGAATAATATCTAGTGGATGGACTAAGTACCTTTTTTTCTTAAGGATGGAGGAGATAACAAGACAACAAGGAAGCAGCCGATAGGGAGACATTGAAGAGTAATGAAAAAATGGAGATGATAAAGGGGGTGATGCACTAGAAAAAACAGGATGGAATAGGATCACTTTTACATGTAGAGGGGTTTACTCTAGGACAAGGAGAAGGACTTCCTCTTCATGTGATGTAGAAATGAAGGAAGAGACAGTGACAGAAGGTGTATGGATGATATGAAATGGGATGGGGAGGGAGAGGAGAGAGAACTTAGAAAATGACCATAATTTTTAAAGAGAAATATGAGATAAGGTTCTCAGTTAAGGAGGAGAAGTTGTAGGAGGTTTGAGGAAGGTTGAAAAAGTTAAAAACTACTTTGGTGAATAGGATGGTGACTATTGCAATGAAGGAGGAGTAAAAGGGTTGCTTCACTTCAGTGAAGGCTTAGTTGAGTTGAGAAACAGGCATCTGATTGACAGTGTCACTCCCTCTTTCCTGCTCTCCACTTACATCTAGGATAACAGATCTCAAACATTTTGGTCTCAAGGCCCTCTGACAACCTTAACAATTATTGAGGATCCCTCAAAGAGCTTTTGTTTATATGAATCATATATTTCAATATTTACTGCATTAGAAATCATGGAAAAATTTGACCTCAAAAGTCCCCCTGAAAGAATTTTTGGGACTTACAGGGATCCCTAAACCACACTTTCAGAACTGCTGCTCTAGGATATAATACAAACTCCTTTGGTATGGGAAACCCTACCCACACTGATTCCAGTCCACCTTTCCAGGTTTATCAGACATTGCTACACTTTCACATACTCTTTATTCAGTCAAACTATCCTGTTTGAAATTCTTCATTTACAATACTGGCAAGTGTCTCTATAACCCTGAAATAACATTCCTTCTCCCCACCACATCTTAAAATCTCCAGCTTCCTTTAATGCCCAATTAAAGTTCCATCTCCAGAAGAACTTTACTGATTTCCACCCCTTCCAGATCCCTCTTCTCTTCCCCCAATTATCTTATATTATTTGGTTCATGTCTTATATTTATGCATATGTACATACACCTAAAAGATTGAAGGGTCTATGAGGGCAGGAATTTTTTTTTATTTCTGTTTCTGTATCTTCAATACCTGGATCCCAATTTCTGTATCCAGCACAGCACCTGAAGCCTAATAGTCACTTAAATGCTTTTTTGAATAATAAACTGACCAAAGCATTGGTATCACCATATGGGAACTGACTCTAATTTAAAGGTTAGTTCTTTGAAGGGATAAAAACCTCAAAGTTGAATCTGCACACTTACCCTTACAAAGCACGAGAGCAAATATCTCATTGACCTTCTTCCTTCCCTAGGCTAGAACAAAGGCTCTGTTCTGTCTAGGACTTTCCAGGTGGAGGAAACAGCAGACACATGGAGTAAACTCTAATGCTAGCAGTGGAATGGAAAGGAAGGCAGCTCTGAATGTATTAGGGAAGGTAAATTTTGTTGGTTGAAAGTTGCCTAGTTGACTTGGGGTTTACTGGATAGATTTTTTTCCTCAAAGACCTGAACCTTAAACCCATTTCACTCTGGAGCTCATAGATTGGACAACAATAGATGCCTACCCAAGCACCACCTAATGGCTATTTTTTGGGCCCTCTTGGCTCAGAGTGAATGTAAATCATAATTGTTTCTCTTTGGCCAGCAATCCTAAGGGTCTTCCCCTCTCAGTTTGATTTTTTTCTTTTACATTAAAGGGGCTATCCCTTGACTCACTTCTTAAAGAGGTCTATTCACTGAATGGGCATTAACTCAAAATGAGAACCTAAAAAGACCTTAGCCTAAAAGGGTCAAGGTTTCCCATTGCATCCTGGGCCATTTCTAGTCATCCTGATGAATATCTGTCCACTAGACCCAGATGACTCAGGAGGGGAAATTGAGGCTGGTGATCTTGCATAACTCTCCCTCACTCAAATTCAAGTCAACTGCAAAGCTGACCATGACCACATGTCATGGTCCTCTTTGAGAAGGAAGGATAAGATAAGCTTCTCACTTTCATCTGACAGACAAACACAACAACAATAACTCTTTCAAGTCACACATTTGAATCTCAAGCCATATTCACTTTTCTCTATGGGGAAACATATCACCTTGATTGTCAAGTGCTTTTTTCCTTGATTCATCATGGCCTTAGTTATCTCAGGATTCCTGTGATTATTTCTTGGACCAGCAGCTCCCAGGCTTATCAAAGATCATTTTCTGGTGACTAGGACAGATCAATGAATACTCTTCTCAGCCTTTCTTCCCCCCACCATATTTAACCTCCAATGGAATATGTGTGGTAGGATCCAGCAAGGACAATCAACCAAGCCTGATCCTACCTTTTTCCTTTACTTCTCTCCAGAGAATAGAAACTTACTTCCTCAGGAGGCAATCAGGTATCATAGCCTTTGAAATAATTTTTTTTTTGAGTTGGGGGAGGAAACACCTATACCCTAAACTCTAGACTCTGTCTTATTGAAGGACCTGGAATCTTATAGATGTTGTAAGCTTCTTGAGGGCAAGAACAGATTTTTTGCTTACTGTTGTATCCCCAGTGCTTAGCACTGGTGTCTGGCACCTAATAGGTACTTAATAACTGTTTATTGATTGGTAGGTTGACATATCTTCCCTACTGAATGGACACATTCACCTACAACTGTGCTCTGAAAATCTTGGAAGATGCCCCTGAGGGCTGAAACTTGTTTTTCCTCCGGAAACAAGGTCAAGTTCAATCTAGAATAGCTCTAAGAATGGGGGGTACCTGCAGAAGAGTACAGGAGTGCTTCTTGAGCTCAATTATTAATACTTGACAGGAGCTCTACCCTGAGAGAAAAGTAAGTTTCTGAGAAGGCAATGCCCAAAAAGGGTTCAATGTGTCTCCTGCAAGGACCTGAAGAAAGAAAAGAAGGAAGGTAGAGGGGAGGGATCAAACTCAAGAAAGGAGGAAAAAGAACTAAAGGAAGGGGATGTTATATATGGATATTATGTGTTATTTCATAGAGTCCCTATACCACCCAGGTCCCTAGGAATTTCTAGAGATGTTATAGTTCATTATATAGAGAGACAATATAATTCATTATATTTCATTTATTCTACTCATCTGTATGTACCTGTTTCTATTCATGTTGCCTCCCCTGTAGAATATGAGCTCCTTGAGGGTGGGAATTGTATTTGTGATGCATGGCACATAGTAAGCTCTTAACAAATGCTTAGTTGTTGATGAATAGTCTAAAACAATAATAGGAATAAAAGAAGGAAAAAGAGGAGACAAGATGGCCCCAGAGAGATCTCAGTCCTTCATCCTGCAAACTGTCTTGCCATTTCTCTCCAATGGTAACTATCGTTACTCACTCCCCAGAGCTGTTGACTGTAGATCTGTGTTCTGTCCATCACTCTGAGGAAAACTCTAAGTACTCTGCAGTCTGTTTTCAAGTCTCTCTCCAAATCTGAGTTGGGATATATCACTGTGCTGATCCACCTGGCTGCTCCAATTCTTTCTGGCTCAACCAGACCACTGCCAAAATCACAACCCTCTTCACCCCACAGATACTGGCCAGGAAGCTAATAGAGACTCAGACCTCACCTGCCACCTAACCTCCCTTAAGAGTCCCCAATAACTTTAGTAAATCCTCTGACTTGAAGGCCTTCCAATAAAAGTGGACCTTGGACTATACCTTCCTCATGAGCTTTGATGCCAATTTCTCTGACTACTTCCTCATGAGTAAGAATAGCATTCACTGTGCCCAACATTTTGTCACATTCATTTGAA
This sequence comes from Potorous gilbertii, assembly GCA_028658325.1. NCBI lineage: Eukaryota > Metazoa > Chordata > Mammalia > Diprotodontia > Potoroidae > Potorous > Potorous gilbertii. The sequence continues at coordinate 603,738,702 of CM053770.1, read as the reverse complement.
GGGGCACTAGAGATCTGGAAGGACAGACCCTGCACAGTTCTAGGGTTCTCCAATCTGAGCTTCACTGGCAAATGCTATCATTCTAGGGACTCCCCACCCTAGCCCAATTCAGGTGCCTCCTGACTTGTTCCTCTCTAATTTCCAAAAGCTGGTGGATCAAAGGAATCCATTCACATAAGCACCCTCACCCTCTTCCATTGATGGTTCTTACAATGACCTAATAGACCAGTTCCAACAAAATGACCATTGCCTTCCTCATAAGCCCCAAGCATTTGTTCATATTGACATGCAGCTTCTTTCAGACCATCTCCACCATAACGTCTATAAGGGAAGGAAGGATTACTTCGAGACATTGGAGCCCAGGTCAGGCAACCATATGACTGTGATTCGAAGTGATTCGAATGCAGGTGCCAACGGGTACAGTCCTGGTTACAGGAACTGATGCAGAATCGGGTTACCAACTCTTTGGAGAGTCCAAACAGTGCAGCCAATACACAATAATAGGTTCACTATTTGATGGGTATTTTGACTTGAAGCTTCAGAAAGCTGACTGGGCACAGAGTCAGCTGGGTGACGATTGTGGTGACTGCCTTCGAGGATGAGGCTTGGCTCATCATCAGTTACATCAACCTCTGGGTAGATCATGAGCAATAGTGGGAGAGGATGGGGTCATGTTCCCAAGGGACAAGGAATTAAAACTTTGATATCAGCCCAAGATGTTTACTAGGGGCCTCTCTGGGTTTCTGTATCCTGTGCTTGGGAGCTACAGGTTGATGAGGGACTTCTCTACACTCCTGACAATAAGGAGATGAGTACCTAGGTAGCCCAGTGGATAGAGTGCTGGGACTGGAGCCTGAAAGATGCATCTTTGAGTCCAAATTTGGCCTCAGACACTTATAGTCACTTTGTCTTATTTGTCTCAGTTTCCTCATCTGTAAGATGAGCTGTGGAAGGAAATTGCAAATCACTCTAGTATATTTGCCAAGAAAACCCCAAATAGAGAGAGTCGTAAAGAGTTGACATGACTGAACAACCAGAAAGAGACACTGTAGCCTTCCCTGACTTTCTTTCAAACCTCTCCCCTTCTAAGTTTCCTTTCACAGGCGATCAGTGCTATCCACGGTGGCAAGGAAAATGAGCCTGAACACATGAATTTAAGGACCTCCCTTTGCCCTCAATATAAGTAGATTTCAGCTCTATGAGACTCTAGAGACAAGTTTAACTCATTAGAGAGTGAGCAGCTTAAAGGCAAGGATTGTTTTTTGCCTTTCTATCTCCAGGGCTTAGCTCAGGGTCTGGAGGATAGTAGGCACTTAATAAATACTTGCAGACTGATAGACAATAGCAGTGTACTAAAGATACAAAGGCAAAAAAAAAAAAAAAGGGAAAATACCCGCTTTTGAGGAGTTGATGTTCACCAGGATGACCTAATTGGGATTAAGTGACTTGCCCAAGGTCACACAGCTCGTGAGTATCAAGTGTCTGAGGTGAGATTTTTAACTCAGATCCTCCTGACTCCTGCACTGGTGCTGTATCCACTGCACCACCCAGCTGCCCTCCACCTTTATTGGGAGCAGGAGAATGGCCGTGGAACAGTGATCTTGCTTTCCTATCTTCAAGAAAGGTATTATTGGACTTTGAAAAATATCTATTAATTACATACCAGGTATTTGTGGCATAGGGGTATCATTGTTTTTGGAGGTTCAAGATGAAAAAACACTTTCGCAGGTTATTGAGGGAGGGAGAACTGGGACCACCCAGACCTGGAGGGTAAATTATCTCAATCTTGTACATCTTTAGCTTTCTTCCCACTAAATACTTATTTTGTTTTTCGATCAGTGGTATCCAGCTCCTCATGACTCCATTTGGGATTTTCTTAGCAAAGATAACCAAGTGTCTTGCCATTTCCTTCTCCAGCTCATTTTACAAATGAGAAAACTGAGGCAAACAGGGTTAGATGATTTGCCCAGGGTCACCTAGTTAGTAAGGGTCTGAGGCCAGATCTGAACCCAGAAAGATGAATGAGTTTTACTCACCCTAGTCCCAGAACTCTATCCACTAGGTTATCTAGCTGCCCCTAAATCCTTGTTTTACACAAAAGACAATCACAGATATCAGCAAACATTTATCAAAGCTAGCAATAAAACAGTAATGGAAAAGTCCTATAAAGATTTCTTTATAATATATAATATATATATTATATTATATATATATATATAAATAAAATATATAAATAATTTTATATATATAATATAAGACACTTAAGAAGTAGCAGCTTTTGACCTGGAAGGGAGATAAAATCTCAGCTCAGCTAGGGAGAGATTTTGGCCCGAGGATCAGGAAGATTCCACGAGGTAAAACTATGGCATCGGAGATGTAAGGATCAAAGGACCATGGACAGAGGAAGGCCTAGAAGGGACTTTCAAGCCAGTCAAGTCCAACCTCCTCATCTTATATAGAAGGGAAAAACTAAGACCCAGGAAGATTAAGTGATATCAATCAATTAATAGCAAGACCCTATTATGTGTCCGACTTCGTAATAAATTCTGGGATTACAAAGGCAAAAAAGTAAAAACAAACCAAATCACAGCCTTCTATGGGGGAGACTGTCCTGAAGACCCACAGAGAGCATCAGAGCAGGGATTCTACACCACGTACTCTGACTCCAGAGTCAGGGCTGTCTCTATGGTCAGGTTCTTCTAGCTAGGGATAAGGGCAAGTCTTATAACCTCTCTCAACCTCAATTTCCTCATCTGTAAAATGGGGATATTAATAACATCTCCCTGCCAGAGTTGTTGGATCAGATGAGATAGGACTTAAAGGACTATATAAAGGCTAGCTATTATGACTGTCATTGTCGTTACTGTTATCAAGGAAAGTTTCATGGGTTAGGTGCCTCTGAATAAGAGTCCATCTTGGGGAAGGAAAGGATTTCAATAGTCCAAAATGTGGGGAGGGTGTCGGTTCTGGGAGCAAGGAATGGCATGTATAAATACATGGAGGCAAGAGACTACAGAATGAGATGGGAGATTGGTAACTAGTCCAGTTTGGTTGAAACATAGAGTATGTGGAGCAAAATGGTTTGAAATGAGGTTATCTGTTGAAACCAGATTATGGAAGACTTTGAATACCTGTAGGATAAGGAGTTTATATTTTATCCTGTATGCAATGAGGAGCTACTAAGTATTTTTTGAGTGAAGCAACTTGGCATAGATCTGTGGATTGGTAAGATTATTTTGGCAGCAAAGTAGAAGATGAATTAAAAGAAGAAACTGGAGGAAGAAAGACCAGTTGAAAGCCTATATAATATTTCAGGATAGAACTAGGGTGGTAGTATAACAGGTAGGGAAGGGATGTAAGATTATATATGTTGAGCTGGAAGGGACTGTAGAGGTCATCTGGTCCAACCCCTGATTTTATAGATGAGGAAACTGAGGCCCAAAGGAGATAAGTGACTTAATTAAGATTATACAGGCTGTAATGATAATGGCTAGCATGTATAGGGTACTTCAATATTTGCAAAGTGCTTTACAAATAATATCTCATTCTATCCTCACAACAATCCTGGGAGATAGGTGCTCTTACAGGAAGCAGAAAGAGGATAAATATTTATTGTCTACTATATACTAGGTGCTTTATAAATATTATCTCATTTGATTCTCACTACAACTCTGTGAAGTAGCTGCTATTATGATTCCCATTTTACAGTTGAACGAGCTGAGATAGACAGAGGTTAAGTGACTTGCCCAGGGTCACACAGCTAATAAGTGTCTGAGAGCAGAGTTGAACTTAAATCTTTCTGACTCTATCCTATCCACTGCACCACCTGGCTATTATATCATATACTAGATCAAACAAGGTAATATTTGTAAAGGGCTTAGCACAGTGCCTGATACATGATAGGTGCTTCATAAATGTTAGTTCTTTGTTTCCTGTTTTATAGATGAGAAAACTGAGGCCAAAAGATTTTAAGTGACTTGCAGAGGGTCCCATAGGTGGTGTCTGATGCATCATTCAAACTCAGATCTTCTTGACTCCAGTGTAGCATTCCATCTACTAGGCCACCTAGCACCTATTATTATTAGATACCAGCTATTGGAAAAGGAGACCAAGAAACCAGGAAGTCAAGGCCAGCGGAGAGAGCATTCCAGGAATTTGGGTCAAGCAGTCAAAAGGCACTGAGTCGGGAAGAGGAAAGGTGTAATGTTATGGAGGAGCTAGAAAGGGAGGATATTGTCATCAGAGGGGCAAATTTATTTACTTTGATTAATTTTTGCTATTTTGCTCAGTTTCTACCATTGGAGCCCCTATGGAATTAATCTTCAAAAGATTCTTTTAAATGTCTCAATTACCACCGTCTTGCTGCTGCAAGTGAACCCCATTTTATCCTTAGTAGTAGTCCTCGGAGAGAGAGACAGAGACAGAGAGAGGAAGAGAGGGAGTGGGGAAAGAGGAAGGGAGAGGGGAAGAAAAAAAGACAAAGAGAGCGTGAAGAGCACGGAGGGAGGAAGAGGACAGAGTCAGACAGACAGAGGTAGACAGACAGACAAAGAGACACACAGAGATTTTGGAGGTAACATATATGGAAGATTCCTAAGATGTTAATTAGGCAAAGTGATGCCAGAGAAAATCTGACTAATTGGCCACCTGCACTGTTTCCCATGTGGGAGGGCACTAGGAGTCTGGATCCAATCTCTCCAGCTGGATATAAAAGAGGGGGCTCTCTTGCCTCTAGACCCATTCCCCAAATATCTAGGTGCAGACTCCTTAATTTAAGACCTTTCAAATCTTTTTATTGCTTCCTACTAGCCACTCCCTTGTTGTATCCAAGTTTTCTTCCTTACTAAGGTATTGACTCATCAGCCCCTCTGTTCTCTGTTCCACACACCCTTGGCCTCAGGTCCCACAGTAGTCCTTCAAATAACCAGTCCCAAGCTCTCTCACAAATGTACCTACAGGCCTAACTTCACACAAATTATCCAAGTTATCAGCAGCCCCAAAGAAACTCACCAATTCTCTTAACTGAGCCCAGGAATTTGCAAGTAAGCTAACAGAAGCTGGCAACTGTGAGCAGCAACTACTTCCAAGCCAGCTGTTTGCTTTCCAGCTTTGGCCTTTCCCTGGGATCTAACAAAGTCTTTTAACTTGTTCACTGTTCAGTTCCATTCTCGTACTTTTCATTTATTCCTACAGTCACTTTTGTTACAGTATTATTCTCTAAATGGTATGAAGTGACAGACTTCCCCTTTTTTCCTTTTTTCTTTATCTAGAAGATAACTCTCTTTCTTACCTGGTGGATCTGGCCTACAACTAAAATTAGTCTGGACTTTTTATTTTGAATAGTTGTCTGTAATGACTGCTCAAAATTTATACAAATTGAAATGTAATGATAATCATCCTTCAACTTTCTTTAATCTACTCTATGCAGGTTATTACCTGAAGTCTTTCCTCCAGACTAAATTAAATATTAGAAATATTTGCTTTTAACTTTCTTCTAAACATGTTATTTTTTTACATCATCTTCATTTCTGAATAGTATCCCTTCTCATTTCCCTCCTAGGCAAATATCCTAAACTGTACAGTTTCAAAGAATCCTAGAACCTCTGAGCTGCAAGGTATCTCAGCAGTTATCCCATCCAACCCCTATCTGAAGAGGAATCCCTTCTCTTCACAGTATTCCTGACAGATAGTTAATCTAACCTTGCTTTACCATTTCTATGACTCCCATATCTATGTCTATATCATCCATAGAATTTATAAGCATACTTTTCTATGTCCATCCAAGCCACAGCTCAAAATGTTCAATGGGACTGGGACAAGGACAAAGTCCTATGGCCTATTACTAAAGACTTCCCTTCAAGTGGACATTGATTGATTCATTAAGCAATTTCTTTGGCTATACCTCTTTTAAGTAGCTATGACTAATGAGCTAATTTGACATCATTATCCCATTTTAGGTGGTGCTCCTCAAATCTTATGTTTCTGCCACTTGGATCTTGGATATTGTAAACTGTACCCCTCAAATAATCAGATTGATATCCAAATCTCCACTGTTGCTCAGGTCAGACCATGTCCTCTGGTCTCCAGTGTGTGCACATAGAATCATTCTCTTTCCTCTCTAACTCAAATAGAGGAAGGAGGTACATGCCACATGAAAGAAAATTCTAGTTCTCATTCGAGATTTGTCCCCTTGCCTGACTTATTTTTTGATGGTCTTTCATGTTTAATGCTGCCTTTAGGTTGGAGGTAGACTAGGTGCAGACTTGGCTCCTTAAACTTTATGAATGGTTTGACGGACATACACCATTCAATCTACTCTAGCTTCATTTCTTATCTCTACATCCACTTTCCTGACATCTTGTCATCCTTCCATTTTCTCTTTTCAGGTCTTCTTTTCTTTTCCATCTCATAAAACCCTAGAACTAGAGTGTAGAACTTTGACTTTGAGGCCACATGTTCCCCACTCCTGCCCTAGAATTTTAAGACTTGGAAGCAACTTCATCAGGGATCTAGTTGTTGAGTCATTTTTCAGTTATGTCTGACTCTTCATGATCCTACTTGGGATTTTCTTGGCAAAAATACTGGAGGGGTTTCCCATTTCCTTCTCTAGCTCATTTTATAGATGAGAAAACTAAGGCAAATTAAGTTAAGGAACTTGCCCAGAGTCACACATCTGAGATCAGATTTGAACTCAGGTAGGTGAGTCTTCTTGACTCAAGGGTCCACACACCCTGTGCCACTTAGCTGTCCAGAAGGATCTAGTACAATTCCCTTATTTTATCAATGAGGAAATTGGAGATCACAGAGGTGTGGTGAACTTGGCCTTGGTCATATGGCTAGTGATGGAGCTGTGACTAAAAGGCTGAATAGGTGCTTAATAAATGTTTATTGAATGAATGAATGAATGAGGTCTTTTCTGTTTCTTCAGACTTGTCCTGGCTTACCCTCCTTTCTACTATTCCCAATCCTTTTCCTTCCCTCTCCTTTGATCTCCTCATCCTAGTTGCCATTTGGATTCTACCCTTTCATCATTAGAATCATATCTCTCTCCCTAGAGAAGTTTGGGGTCATTCCATCCATTGAGAAGAGACCTGAAAGTCAAAAGCATCTATTTAATATCGCTAATGGATTTGACAAGAAAAGTGCTATTTAAGTATTTTCCTGTTGGGGTTAGAAAGGAAAAGGAGTCCAGTGCTTAGGAATTTGGGAGAGAAAAAACCGCAGCAGCAGTTTACCAGAAGAGAATCAGATGAATTTAAATTATAAGCTCCTTGAGAGGAGAGACTGTCTTCTTTTCATTTTTAGCACAGTGCTTGGCACATAGTATGCACTTAAATATTTATTGATTATTAAATTTTTTTATTTTCATTTTTGGAGGCAATCAGGGTTTAGTGACTTGCCCTGGGTCACACATCTAGTAATTGGCTGAGTTCAGATTTGAACTCAGGTCTTCAATTGATTATTAATTGTATCCCTAGCATTTGATACGGTGTCTGATATATAGTGAGAGCTTAATAAATGTTTATTGAAATTGATTAGATGGAAGTCAAGATTAGGAGAGCAAGAGAGGGTTGAAAAGGGTGATTAGTTATCATAGTACAGTGGTGAGGAACCTGCAGCCTTGAGACCACATTTGGTCTTCTAGGTCCTCAAGTATGGACTTTTGACAGAGTTCAAGTTTTACAGAACGAACACTTTTATTAAAGAAATTTGTTCTATTAGATTTAGATTTAGTTAAAGGACTGCACTCAAGAATCTAAAGGACCCTATGTGGCCTCAAGGCCTCAAGTTCCCCACTCCTGTTATAGTCTTTGCAAAGGAGAGGAAAGCAGATCCAGAGTTGGTACTGCAGATAGAATTGTGGACCCCTTCCAGGAAAGAAAATCAACACAGGCTCAAAGAGGGCAAATGGGTTTTCTGAAGTCACAATTAACCAAGGGGCAGTGGTAGACGCAGAGTTCCAGGCAGCAGAGGTACAACTAAGTAAGGTTAGTAGTGGTGCTGTAATCTTTCAGTTACCATAGCAACTATCACAGGGACCAACTCAGTCAGCCTGAGGGCTGTGGAGATGCCCATTTGTTCAGGAACAGAAGTTTCTACAATTCCCTTTCCCCATCTTCTCTTGATTCATGACTCTGTGCTGATAAGGACAGTGTAATACTTAGAGTAGTCCTGGGTGGGCTTGTTTTTGTACTTCCTTCTGGAAGAAGACCATGACATCAGGATGATGACATGACTCACAGTTGACTTTGATTTGAGTGAGGGAGGGCTGTGCAAAGTCACCAGCCTCACTTTCTCCTCTAGAGCTATCTGAGTCCGACTGGTTCATCACGATAACTGGAAGTGGAACTCTGGCCATTTTGGGCTAAGGTCTTATCAGATTCTTATTTTGAGTGAGATACACCCATTCAATGAATATGCCTCTTCAAGTAGTTACTCCAGGGATGTTCCCTTTTTTAAAAGAAAAATATCTGACTGGGAGGGGAAGACCCTCAGGGTTCCTGAGTAAAAGAGAAAAAGCTAGGTGGGGCTACTGGATGGCTCAAGGAGGAGAAGGTGAAAACTACCAGGGATTTCTTATTACCTAGGCAAGTGAGTATGAGATCTAAACTATTTATGGAGAGCTGACAATCCAGATGATACTCCCTGTCTCTTTTGAAGTCCCATTCCCCTGTCCTTGGGTTAAATCTAACTTTGATCAGCTTTCAATTCACTGAACATTTATTAAAGGCCTACTGTATTAGGCTCAAGGATACTGTGACTGTCTTCAATTTACTGGGAGGTTGACCTGTGGAGTAAAGTGTCCTTTTAGATCACCCTATCTCATCTTCCGATCCCATCCCCTCATTCTCCAACTGGTATTCTAAATACATCTATTATTTCTAAATGCCTTCATTTGGGGATCCATTATCTAACATATAGTACCTAAGTTTTGCAAAGGAATTTACATATTATGTCACTGGATCATCATGACAACACTATGAGATAAATATTATTAGAGTTGAGCAAACTAAGGGTCAGAGAGGTCGAATGATTTGTCCAGGGTCATTCAATGGATAATTGAGGCTAGAATTAAAATCAGGCTTTCCTGACTTCAAGTCTGGCATTATATACACATTGCAACCCAGAGTCTAGACTCACCTTCACAGAACCAAATAACTCAGGCTAGCTACAAAAAAAAAAAAAAAAAAGAAAAGAAAAGGGGGGTGGGGGGAAGGTTTTGAATACTCCTAAGTTTCTCCCAGAATGGAGATATGTAGAAATAATAGCTATAATTGGATAGATTTGCTTCTACCAGAAAACAGTCCCCTAAATACAGAGATTGGGTTCTTTTTCTTGAACTCTTTGTCTTTTTATGAGCTGATCTTAGAACCCTGAGAAGAATGTTAAAAATTTCTGTTTCTTTCATGTCTAGAGTTTCCGCAAAAAAGGGGACTATTAAAAGTATTTCATATACAGCATGTCAGTTTTTAGGACAGAAATTCAAAGCAATTTATTTTCTCCACACATAGAAAAGACATTTTCAACACAAAGGGGTCACAGGCATATATTTACAAACAACAAGAACCACAAAACCCCTTAAACGTAAAGCAGTAAATTGAAACGATTATATTCTCCATTGTACTTGATATTTAAAATATTAAAACACATTTTAGGAAAGCGTATTGTGGAACAATTGAATGTGCATCATACATTCAATCTTCACTTCAGTTCTGTACTATTAAAAAAAATTCCCTCCATATCTGTGTCTTCTAGCATGTAGGCAAATAGATGGTCTCATCTTCCTGTCAGTGGTCACCCTATTCAAGAAAGACTAGTCACTGCTGGAGGCTGTTGATCTAGTCTCAAGTTTGCCAAATCAAAAAGGGCTATAAAGTCAGAGGTGCCAAACTCTAGGCTCAGTAAAACTCCCAAACTTGGTTTGAACCAGATTAAAATTTAATTGGGAGATGTTTAGTTAAAATATAAATACAATGCAACAATAAACATAGTGTTTATTTGTGGTTTTCCAAGTCTATATGCTACCCACTAGGATCCATTTATATTTGAGCTTGACACCACTGCTATAAACCACCACATAATCAGGGTGAAGGAAGAGTGAGGCTCCCACATCCCTTCACAGAAAGCCCAGGGAGAGAGTTACATACACCTTCTAGGGAGACACTATTTCACTTTTTAGTCTATCGAGTAGTTCTTCCTGGCTCAGTGACTAATCCTCTTGATGCTGACATCTCTTTCCATCATCATGGATCAAGGAACTAATAAGGGTATTGCTTTGTCATTCCATAGTATCCCAAATCTTTAGCACTGAGCCATGAGTAACTCACTGAATTCTGCAGGATACACATGAAATATGCTCCAGTCCAACCCTTCTTACATCATTATAATTAGACAAGAGTTCTCTGTGAGACCATAGAGTTGCTGTTCTCTTCTCTGTTAACAGATCAGCCAACTCATCTTTTCTTTTCCTTTTTTCACTGCCTATGTTTTCAACAGAGTTTCCAGCACAACCAAAGTCCTTTCCTTCCTCTCTTTCCAAGCTGCTTGCAGGAGCTGTCAAAGTCAGTGGTTCGGAGCATTTTCTTTATGCCCACAAGGGATAAAAGGTTACAGAAGAAGCTGAGGGAACAGATTTAACTAGACAAGACATGGAGTGTATTCCTCCCCTTTCCAGACAGACTATTGGCAGAGCAGAAGGCGCCCAGAGAAATCTTGTTGATAAGGAGAATATGAGGACAGACAGAGGCTTGTAACTCTTCATTTTTTTCTCTGAGTCAGCTACCACAACCTTCATTTAAAAGGCCAAGGCCATCCATTGAGTCCTGGCCAGATATCTTGACTTTGACTTTCGTCTTGCCGCTGGACTTCAATGACTCTGGAGGAGAGTGATACTGACAACTTTAGCAATTCTTCCTCACTTAAATGCTCCCAATTCCACTCAGCTGAGTACCCAGAAAGGCGCTGCTATTCTCAGGATTCTAGAAACAACCCTGTATCACTATACTTTTAATACAGGGGACTGCTATGTGCTTCAGCTAGTAGGCTGGATTAGCTCTTATCAAAAGTATTTACTTAGTTGGCACAGCAAGAGCAATTGATAATTTTCTATCTATTTGTCCTAGTTTTCCTAGGACAAGTTCTCTAACAAATACCAATAGGTATTATATAAACCAATAGGTTTATAGAAGTAGTGTCAAGTTCAAATATAAATGGAAGCTAATGGGCAGCACATTCCCCATAGGGAAGTGAGCATGAATTTAGATGTCAACAGTAGTGAAGTGCACACATAGCATACATGTGTACCAAAGGGTTACTCACAACTTCTGGTACTTCAGGACTAAGAAGTTCTTTACCTGGTCCTGGCAACTTCACAGAGCTTTCCTTGGGGCAATGTCTCTAATAATACTCTGCTAAAGAGGCTTATGCTCCCTGTTTGATGGGATTTTGTTCAAAATTTTTGAATTCATTAATGATTTTGATCTATGGTTCTCTTTTCTGTTTTATCTTTCCCTGGTTTAGGTATTAGGACTCTGTGGATTCATTTCATTCTCAATCTCTGAGAATAATTTGTGAAATATAGGTACTCACTTTTCTTTAAAAATTTGACAGAATTCTCTTATGAATTCATCAGGACCAGAAGTTTTTTTCTTTGGTATTTCCTTTACAATTAAACTTATTTCCTGTTCTGAGATTGGGTAATTTAATATCTCTGGTCTTTTGACAGTTTGGATATTCGTATTTTTTTAAGGTAGTCTTCTATTTCTTTTGTGTTATCAGGTTTGTTAGCATATAACTGCATGATATATTCTGATCACTATTTTTATTTCTTCTGATTTTGTTAATTTACTGTTTATTTATTTCATTTTCTATTCTCTCCTCTTTATATCATAGCTAATTATCAATCCTATTACTCTTTTCAAAGAACTAGATTTTAGTTTTATTATTTCTTTGAGGGTTTTTTTTGGTTTTTAATTTATCTATATCCCCTCTAATTTTTAATAACTCCTCTTTTGTGCTTATTTTAGGTTTGTGGTTAATTTCCTAATTTTAAAAAATGCATATTCAGTTCATTAATTCTCTTTTTTTCTATTTTGTAAATGTATAAGTATAAGGATATGACTTATCCTGTGGCAGTTGCTATATCCTAGAAATTTTGGTATGTTGTCTCATTATTATAATTTTATTTTACATAATTATTGTTTCTGTGATTGTTTTCTGTTCCACTTAGTTAAGATTTCACAGGTAAATCTCTGTTTTGGGTCTGTATCTTTTATTTGTGGTGCTTGAACTAATTTCTATAATTTTTGCATTATGGTCTACAAAGGACATATTAACTATTTCTGTCTTTTTCCATTCGTTTGCAATATCTCTGTGCCCTAGTACATGGTCAACTTTTGTAAAAATTCCTATGGTGCAAATACATATGTATATGTATACGTGTGTGTTCTTTTACTGACCAATTTAGAAGATGCCCCAAATCTTTTAATTTTAGTTCGTATAGAAATTTGTGCAGTACCATATTTTCCCTTTTATCTTTCGCTTAGATTTATCCAAAACAGGTAGAGAGATTAGCGAAGTCTACTGTCATGACTGTGTTACTGCTTATTTCTTTTTGAAGTTCAGATCATATTACCTTTATGAATTTGAATGTTAAGGCATTTGGAATATATAAATTTTATTATTGACACTAGTTTGTTGTCTGTTGTTTGTTGTCCTTTTAGTATAAAAGTTTTCTTATTTATTCCTTTTTTCTTTTTAGAATGTTTGTTTTTTCTTTGATAACATCATGGCAACTCTTACTTTTTTTTACTCATTTGGTGTACAGTAAATTTTTTTCTATTACCTCAGTTTTGTTTTGTGTATGTCTGTTTTTAAAATGTGTTTCTTGTAAACAACAGATTGTAGGGGTTTGTTTTCTTATCCAATCTGTCAATTTTTTGTTTTATTGGATTGTTTAATCCATTCACATTTAAAGTTACAAGAATTAGGTTAACATTTTCCTCCGTCTGTCTCTAAAATTGGCTTTTTCTCAAGTTATGTTTTTTCACCCTTTTCTACTATAAATACAGTATTATGTTCCTTCAGTTACTTTAATCTTTTTTCTGAGGTGGCCCTATTCCCACTGGCTCTCTTCCCCAAACCCCTAATGCCCTCTTCTCATTTACCACTCTTTTCTATTTAGGGTTTTGTTTATTACTTCCTCTCTTTTGCTTTTATCTAGTTATACATTTCTTCCCCTTCTTTGTTGTTCTCGGTCGTGTGTATTCCCCCTTTCACTCTTCTCCTTCAGCCAGTCCTGTTTGTTAGTTTTTGCAATTTCATTCTTTTTTCTGGTGTTCCTTTCCAAAAAAGAGTTCTCTTCCTCTTTTCATCATCTAGCTCCTCTTTCTGTTTACTCTAGACCCACATTCTTTGATTCATGACCCTTATAATCATATGATTTCTCTCTTTTCTCTGCATTCCTTATACAAAGCTTCCAACATACCCATTCTAGACTCTTCCATCTATGTGCTTTCTGCCATTACCTAGGAGAGTTTATCCTATGGATTCCCCCTTTCCATTATGCCTCATTTTCTGAAAAATGGCAATTATTGAAGGCATCAGAGAGGGCACTGCCCCATGATAGATCACCTCCCCCACCACTAACCAATGCTCTTTCTGGTTGATCTTTTCTTCTACATCTTCTGTGATCTCCTTGAGTCCCTGCTCTCCTACTCCTCCCAGTGCCAGTTACCCCAGGGGTTCCAACACCCTCCCTCACAGGACAAATAGACTATTTAAAGACTAAATGCTCCTGGCCTCATTCAGTGTACATTTATCATCTCTCTTCATGGCCTACGTCATGAACTCAATTGCTTTTAGGAACACATTATTCCATTCCCTTCTCCTTTTTCTAGTAGATGCAAAATAGTTTTGTGTTATTTGAATGTCCTTTCCTTTGTATTTTGAGGTCTTTCCCCTGGTGTCTTGCAGAACTTATTTCTGAATTGAATTGTTACATTTAACCATTATGTGTCTTGGAGTCTGCAGCATTGAGTTTTTTTTTCCCAGAAGTGATCAATGAATTCCTTCAATAGGGATTTCATTTTCTACTTCCGAAGCTCTGGGCAGTTCTCTCCTATTATTTCCTTTATTATGATGTTAAAGTTTTTTGGGCTGTTGTGTCCTTCTGGGGGATCTATGATCCTTAGGTTGTCTCTATGAATCTTCTCTTTGAGGTCTGTATGTTTTGTTTGCACAGTAAGCATATTTTCTTTTAAAGTTATTGGTTTTTGCTTCTCTACTTCTAAACTGTCTTTCTCTTCTGTGTTTTTGCACTTCTAATCTATTGTTCTCTCTTTTGTTTCTTTGGTGAGGCTTTACCATTGCAGACTCAATAGTTTCTGTTTAGCTCATTATTTTTGCTGTGTGAGACATAGATTCTGTTCTCCTAATTCTCTTTTTCCTTTTAAACCACTCAGAAATAGTATGTCATAGTTCTATGTTCTCAAATTCCACAGACTCCCTTTAGATCACTTTCCTTCAGTTTGTATTATTTCTTCATAGATGCCCAAACTCATTTATTAGATATGGAAACCATATTTCCTTCTGTTGTTACTGTTTACTGTTTTCTCCATTAATTTATCAGTTTAGATCTTTGAGATTTCTTCTTCCAAAAATCTTTGATATTTTCAACCTGCTGTCTCCTGTCCCTTAACCACCCATTTTCTTTATCACTCACTTTCTGACTCTTTCCTTTCTGATTGCATTTTCCTTGGGGACTAGATTTCAAAGCACCTCAGCCTCTTCTCACACTGAGCAATTCACGGTTCACCAGCATAGGTCTCTGCCTCAAGTGACTTTTGGGTGGAGAACTGGCCCCTGCGGGGTGCTGTACTCATTTCCTCTTTTCCTCAGGCTTAGTGGAATGCTTCACAACCCCTGACATGAACATTATCCTGTCCCACTCCCTCTGCTTCTTGGTTCTCTGGCCTGGCATCAATATCCAGAGCTTGTTTCCCCTGGCACAGGCAGTTCATAGCTTTGTCACTTCGCTGCTTCCAGCTTGCAGCCCTTGGCAAGCTTTTGCTCCTAAGGGGCTATGGCCACAGTGGGTGTCAAGGCATTAGCAACTTCCTCAATTTGAAGTGGGGGGGGGGCGGAGGCCCTACTTCATTGAGTTATCTAATATGTAGGAATGTAGGAGTGGATTTTGATATAAGCTTAGGTCATGTCCTTAGATCTGTTAATGTGGCCTTGCTACCAGTAGAGTGGGAGGTGAGGGAGAGGGGCTGAGCAAGTTCAGTGTTAGTAGGCATCCGTTCCTAGGGCTTTGTTTCTGTTTTTAACTTTCTTTTGGATTCCAGGTAGCCTAGACGATAGAAATAACTGAAGATGCTTTATCTTTGGTGCATAATTTCTGTTTGAGAGAGGTTTGAGAAGTGGTTAAGATTGCAGAAGATGTCTAGTCCACCATCTAGTTGCTTCCATGGCCTGGGATATCAGACTCATCCTGCCTGATGCTTCCTCCTTCCTCAGAAGACGATTTTTCCATTCTTGAAAAAGAGGCTTCCTTTGCTGTTGACCGGTTCTTGCTACTACTACAACCAAACCCAACTACTTTGATATATATATATATATTCATACTATAGTTGCCATACTTACAGGCCTCCCATGATCTTATGGCCTTTCAGAACTTACAAGGTCACCAAAATGCTTCCATCTCAAGGTTAGTCACCAACTCAGTAAAGAAAACACCAAGGAGACAGAAGTGGGAGACAGGGTAGCTTACCTCTCCCCCCACTAATTCTTATGACCTACTCTATATAGTCTACATGCTTCAAAGACAAAAAGAATAATGTAAGAGGCTAACAACTTGATTTGTATAAACCTGAATCATCACTTCTTCTGGCTCACCAGGCAGTTTGAGGTCTCTGTCATTCCATGATGCAACCCTTGCACATGACCCAAAGTAGGCTTCCCCCTAGCTTCCATGTGGTAGACTTGGAACTAGGCAGAAAATATCTATGCTTATTTCAAGGAATGAAGCCCAACTCATCCATATTATAACTATCTCTGGAATTAGGCTGCTCTCAACAAGTTAGAAATTCTATTTATTCAAAGGAGCTTGTAGACAGGGGATAAGGGAGAGAAAAATCCCATCCCTAATCATATTACCCATTCATTGCCTCTTAACTTGACAAGATGACTACATTCTCCCTATGGTCCCTTGAGGAATATCTTTACAATCTGGCTTCCAACTTCATCATTAAACTGAAATTACTTTCTCCAAAATTACCAATGATCTCTTAATTATCTAATCCAAAAGGCCTTTTTAAAATCCCTATCTTTATTTACTCTGTGGATCACCCTCTTCTTGTACTTCCCTCTGGCCAGTCACCTTGCTTTTTGTCTTCCCCTGGACTCCAAGGACTCTGGAGGAGATGGCAAGGCTGCCAGCTTTGTGCAGTTCTGCCTCACTTAAATCCAACTCTTAAGCAAGTCAAGAAATTCCCCTGTGATGTCACTGGTCTCTGAGAACAAAGGACGAACCACCACTCTTCTCTCTAGTTTTTGGGGACTTTGTTCTCTCCTTGTTCTTCTTCTACATATCTAACCACTCTTTGAGTCTCCTTTGTCAGATCATCGTCCAGGTCCATCCATAAATAATGGCATTCCCCCGGGGCTCTGTCCTGAGACCTCTTCTTTTCTCCATCTATATTATTTCACCTGGTGGTCTCATCAGCTCCCATAGATTCAATAATTTCAATGTTGATGATTCTCATATGTACTTATCCAGTCCTAACCTCTTTCCTGGGGTCACAAAGAGTTGGACATGATTGAAAACCACTGAACAACAACAACCACAACTGCTTTCCTAAACTCCAGGTTGACATCTTCAAATATTTATTGGATAACTCAAACCAAACAAGTATAAAATTTAACTCATTATCTTTATTCAAACATTCCTCTCTTTCAAACTTCCCTATTACTTTCAAGGGCATCACTATCTTCCCAGTCTCACAAATGTTGCATTTTGAAAATTAAGGCAAACAGAATCAATGGCCTGAGCATGATCAATTTATTAGGCTAGCAGTAAATAAGGCCAATGGTTCCTCTTAATGACCAAAGACCCAGATTGAGGCCTGACAAGATCTTTTAAACCTAGATGTGTCTTCTTTCTGATGAGCCTAACAGGATATTATTTGGACCTCCCCTAGCAATGATAAGACAATCCCAATTAGTAGACATTTTAATGGAGAGGTAGGTTAAGAGTTACCTAAGGTCCTCCTAATTCTTGATTGGGAGATAGGCATAATCCTAGATGATAAAATTAGTTTGAAGACTTGGGTGTAGTCTGTAATAGCTTTGATTTAATCAACTTGAATTTGAGTTAAGTGGGTGATAGGTGAAGTTACCTAAGTAGACTTTATAAGGGTGGAGATTTACTTCCCAATAGAACAGAGTCATGAGTGGAGGGAATTACAAGACAAAAGTTTGGCTTCTGAGCAAATTTCTTTTGAATGTAGGTGAAGGGTGAAGTTGGAAATTAAGGAATTTGGATTTACATTGTGTGGGATTATTAGTATTAAATTAAATACTCATATTAAAATATTAGCATAAAATCTATGCCAACTTGACTAACTATTAAAAATAGAATTAAAATCAGTTCCCAATTTTATACAACCTAGGTATCATCCTTGACCCCTCAATTTCTCTCATATCCTATATCCAATCTGTTGCCATGCCATATCCATTTTACCTTCATAATATCCCGTTCTCTCCTCTAATGTTGTCACCATCCTAGCACAGGTCAATATCACTTCATACCCAGACTATTGCAATAGATTTTTGCTGGGTCTGTGTGGCTCAAGTCTCTCATCAGTTCTTCATACAATCAGCTATCAAATTGATCTTCCTAAAGCACAGGTTTGACCATGTCACCCACTTCAGTTTTGTTGAGTATACTTTCACCACTAGGATCAAATAGAAATTTTGTTTAGCTTTTTAAAGTATTTCAAAACCTAACTCTTTTGAATCTTCCAGTATCCTTATACCTTACTCAGCCTATAAATCCAGACCTTTCTGTAGCCTTGGACAATCACCCTCTTCTGTTCCATAAACTCTCTTTAGTGTTTTATGACACTGCTCTCTCTAGATTCTTCTACTTATCTGACTACTCTTTGGTTTCTTTTGCTATCTTCAGTGAAGTCCCCTCTTTTCTCTTTAAGGTATGATTTAATATTTATACTGTAATTCTCAGGAAACTCAAACTCAGGAAACTCTTCTTATTGTTCAGTTGTGTCCAACTCTTTGTGACCCCATTTAGATTTTCTTGGTAAAGATACTGGAGTGGTACAAATAAAGTCAGATCTAAGTAATTAGAAAAACATCAGTTGCTTGTGGGTAGGCTGAGCTAATATAATAAAAATTACAATTCTACCTAAATTAACTTACTTATTCAGTGTCATACCAATCAAACTACCAGTAAATTATTTTCTAGAACTAGAAAAATAATATAAAATTCATCTGGAAGAACAAAAGTTCCAGAATATCAAGGGAATTAATGAAATGAAATGCTCAGGAAAGTGCCCTAGCCCTACCAGATCTCAAATTGTATTATAAAGTAGCAATCATCAAAACCACTTGGTACTGACTAAGAAATAGAGGAGTAGATCAATGGAATATGTTAGGTACTCAAGAAACAGTAGTCAATGAATATAGCAATCTACTGTTTTATAAACCCAAATACCCCAGCTTCTGGGATAAGAACTCACTGTTTGAGAAAAACTGCTGGGAAAATTGGATAACAGTATGGCAGAAACTGAGCATAGACCAATGCCTGGCACCATACACCAGAACAAAGTCCAAATGGATACATGATCTAGTAAAGACTGGTACTATAAACAAATTAAGAGAGCAAGGAATAGTGTATTTGTCAGATTTATGGAGAGTGGAGAAATTTATGACCCAACAAGATATAGAGAACATTATGAAGTACAAAATGGATAATTTTGATTACATTAAATTGAAAAGGTCTTGCACAAATAAACAAATGCAACCAAGATTAGGAGGAAAGCAGAAAACTGGCAAAGAATTTCTAAAATATAGAGAGAACTGAGTCAAATGTACAAGAATACAAGTCATTCCCCAATTGACAAATGGTCAAAGGATATGAACAGGCAGTTTTCAGAGGAAGACATTAAAGCCATCTAAAGTCATATGAAGAAATGCTCTAAATTAGTTTTGATTAGAGAGTTGTAAATGAAAACAACTCTGAAGTATCACATCACACCTATCAGATTAAATCGGCTAACATGACATGTGGAGAAGAGGGGGGAGAGTTGGAACACTAATTCATTGTTGATGGAGCTGTGAGCTGATCCAACCATTCTGGAGAGCAATTTGGAGCTATGCCAAAAGAGCTACAAAAATGTGCATACCTTTTGACCCAGAAATATAACTTCTGGGACTCTATTCCAAAGAGATCATAGAAATGAGAAAGAGTCCCACATGTACAAAAATATTTATAGCAGCTCTCTTTGTGGTGGTCAAGAACCAAGAATCAAGGGGATGCCCATCAATTGGGGAATGTTTGAACAAACTGTCATATATGAATGTAATGGAATACTATTGTGCTATAAGAAATGATGAACAGGAGGACTTCAGAGAGGCCTGGAAGGATTTATATGAACTGATGCTGAGTGAAGTGAGCAGAACCAGGAGAACATTATATACAGTAACAGCCACAATGTGTAAGGACTGTTTCTGATAGACTTAGCTCTTCACAGCAACACAAGGACCTAAAACATTCCTAAAGGACTCAAGGAAAAATGCTATCCAAATTCAGCAAAAGAACTATGGAATTGCAACACAGAACAAAGCAGACTATTTTCTCTTGTGTTATGCTTTGTTTTGGTTTCTCTCATGGTTTCTCCCATTCTTTTTAATTCTTCTATGAAACATGACTAATGTGTTTAATAAGAATGTATGTGTTTGCAGAATGTAGCAAATCATGTGTGTGTGTGTGTGTGTGTGTGTGTGTGTGTGTGTGTATTATGTTTTGGTTTGTTATATGATTTCTTCCATTTATTTTAGTTCGTCTACACAGCATGACTATGGTGAAAATGTATTCAATAGGAAAGTATATGTAGATCCTATATAAAATTGTGTGCCATCTTGGGGAGGCAGGGGGGTGGTGGAGGGTAGGTGAGGGGGGAAGATCTATGTTTTATGGTAGTGATTGTAGAACATTAAAAAAGTAAATAATAATTTAAAAAAAGAATGTATGTGTAAAATCCATATAAGATTGCATGCCATCTCAGGGAGGGAGGGGAAGAAAATTTAAGATTTATGGAAGTGATTGTTGAAAACTGAAAACAAACAAATTAATTTATTTTTAAAAAACAGAGTCATGGAGATTAAAAGGAGAGAGAGATGCAGAAACAAAAAAAAGATACTGGAGTGGTTTGTTGTTTCCTTCTCCAGCTCATTCTACAGATGAGGAAACTGAGGCAAACAGGATTAAGTGACTTGCCCAGGGTCTAGTAAGTATCTGAGACTAGACTTGAACTCCAGAAGATACATCTTCCTGACTTCAGGTATGACACTATGCATTTCACCACCTAGTTTCCCAGAATTATCTTCTCCTCCCTCTCTATTTTAGCTTCTCTCCAGAATTCCCAGGTATTCTATTGTCTTAGTATCTCACCTTTCAGGATTATACTGTACTTTGCTGTTTTACACAACATTTCCCCTCTATTCAACAAATTTACCAACTGCCTACCTAATATGTGTAAAGCATTGTATTAGATTCTATAAATCAGGGTAATTATCAGATTAGGAGGAGTGTCTTTGATTAATTTAATTAATAAAAGTACCTCTAGAGTTTATCTTTGATCCTTTGGAAGGGAAAATCCTCAAGAGTTCTTAAAGATGGATTGAATGGCTTTAGCAAAATTATTCTCCAGGGTCTGCCAAAAATTGAAAATCTTGTTCCACTTGTTGAATCAGAGCAATTGTCTGAATTTTCTAAGTATGTTTCATATTATTGTGAAATTTTGCCATTGTTTTGGGAATACCCTAAATTGCTAGTGGAAATATCTTGGGTTAGAGAGATTTTCCAAGGCAGGATGAAGCTGTCCTTTTGAAATTCTAAGGAAAGATACTTAGAATTTTAAAGTAAATGTATTTCTTCCAGATGTGTATTTTTTAAAAGCTTAGAAATTTGAGGGAAGAATCTTGAAAACAAAACAAACTTTGATAGATAACCTGGAGAAATATTCTCCCAAGTGGAGGCCCTGGAATGACCTTAAGGAGAATTGTTCTTTACCATTTGTGTGTCATGGACTCCTTTTTTAACCTGGTGAAGCCTAATGGGCTCCTTCTCAGAATAATGATTTTAAATTCATAAGATAAAAGAGAGGAAAATTAAGTCAACAAGCATGTATTAAGTGCCCACTATGTGTTAAGCACCGGATATATAAAGAAAAGCAAAAATACTCCCTGCCCTTAAGGAGCTAACAATCTAACAGAGGAGACAATGTG
Source organism: Potorous gilbertii (assembly GCA_028658325.1). NCBI lineage: Eukaryota > Metazoa > Chordata > Mammalia > Diprotodontia > Potoroidae > Potorous > Potorous gilbertii. The sequence goes on along the minus strand of CM053770.1, from coordinate 603,717,174 downwards.
CAAACAATTATATACAAACCACTATGTATGTATGCATATGTGTGTGACCTTGTATTTATAGAGTTTGATGCCCAAAATGGTATGGAATTTTGCCTGCACAGCTGATACAGATCATTGGATGATGGTTGGGTTGTTACGTGTGTGTATGTATATGTATATGCATATATATATATATATATGCATATATATATATATATATATATATATATATATATATATATATATATATATCAGGATTAAAATGTCCAACCTACAATAAAAAAGAATGAGGCAGAGGCACTTTATTAAAGAGTCCATAGTCCCTTCCAATGAAGTGGACCTCAGATCTTCCTCATGATCTGAGATGCCTCTTTCTTCCAGAACCTTGGATTTATAGAATTTGATACCCAAACATGAAAAAGAAGCTTGGTAAAATACAGAATCTCATTGATTTGCAAAAATAAGCAAAAATGATAATCAACAGGGTCCTGAGTTGGGTGAAACAAGGACTATTTCCACTGACTAGGTAGTCACTAGATTAGGAAGGAAGAGATGGTACATGTTATGCTACAGAGACATATGGGGTGGGAGTGAGGGGGAAACTTTTTGCACCATATTACCACACATGCTTGGTTTGGTCATGGAATTTGAGGAAAACAGGATGGTGTTGTCTTTGTCAGCATTCTTGTGGTTGTGCAAGTAAGTTCCATACTTGGTAAACAAGCAATGAACATGATGTTATACTTTGAGGTCTATTATAGGGCAATTTGTGAGAAACAAAAGAAGGAATTCTATTTCCACAGGATTAAAATTCTTCCCATCTTTGAGTGATAGTGGTGACCTAACAGAACCAGGCTTCTGATCAGTTAAAAGGTCAAAAGCTTGTACACATGCTTAAGAAGTGGTTTGAAGGAGAACCTGTCAGGGAAGAGAAAATGAAGTTAGATGTTCAGGAAGCTGCAGCTAGCCAATGGAGAACAAGGCTGGAAATTTGAATTGGGAGCCATATAAAAAGGCTTGTATTGTTCTGAACAAATATAGAGTACATTAGGAGCTACCTGTTCATTCATGGGGAATGAACTTAAAAATTAGTAAAATCTTTCCTGATTTCACAACAAGTATTGTTCTTTGTTTAAAATTAGTGCATTTCTCACAACTTGGGGGCTCATCCGGGATCTCTAGCATCGGAAGAAGGGAAACTTTGTCAGATGCTTTGTTAAATGTCTTGTCTGTGTGTGTTTGTGAAGGTTTCATGCTTTTGGTGAAATATTTTTTTAAAAATTCTTTCTTCCTCCTTCTTCATTCTAACTCTGGCCAAGTTTCGAATGAAAAGAGAAATAAGAAAGAAAAGAAGGGGAGGGGAGTCTTTTCCCTTAAGAACAAAGAAAAGTAGACTGACTAGCATTTAGCCATTCCTTGCCTCACCTGAAAGGAGAAGTTTTTCTGTAAAGTGATGTAACCAAAAGGTAGTTGAATTCATTCTGGTTGTATTCAGAAATGTGAAAAGTGAAATGTGTCACTCTTAATTTAATGCTTAATATAGTTTAGAATTTATTAAAAGCAAGGAGAAACTGCTAGAAGTTAGTGGAAGATTCACAAGCAAAAAAAATTCTCAAGAAGACAGCCCAGAAGAAGGCTGAGGGTTTAAATCCAGATCTAATTACATCTCAAAACTAAAGTTTGTGTAATGGGATTGCTATAGGATTTCAGGGGTCTGTTTAAAATACATTATAAAAAGCTCTTTGTTGAGGTTGGGCAAGAAATGTGGCTCTCTCAGTATGTAAATTGTTAGGTATTTAATGTAAAAGAGAATGGAGGTAGTCTAAGTAAAGACTGGGACAGAGAGATAGAAAATTTTGAAGAAAAAAGGAATAGTTTAAATGGGAGTTGGGGAGCCATAGACCACATGCTCTTGGTCACTCCCTCCCCCATCCCACTCCAAAAGATTTGGGGATGTTTTCTAAGGGGCCAAAAAGAGAAAATGTGTAGCTTGATTGGAAAACCAGTAGACAAAGTCATGGAGAGTTCTATTGAATTTTAAAACGGGTACTGACTGTGGTAAAGATATTGATTACTGTGATTTATATTCATTATTATTCAATTAATTATTAAGCTCCAGAGGTGCTTTGGTTACAATTCTTAATATTAACTTACCACATTTTAAGCTAATATAACTTTGAAATTTTTTTTAAATAGAAGAAAGGTGTTTGAATTGGATTTAAATATGTATAATAAAATATATGCACGTAATTAAAGTGTTTACATATTGTTATTTGGCATTTATGATTGTAAAGGGCTTGACACAAGGATAGGCATATATTAGATACAACATTGTTATCATCTCTCTCTAATGTAATGTAATTGTTAACTTTGAAGTGGTTTTTAAATGCCAAAAGGAATAAGATCAATAATTTCTGAAAATGAAATTTCTATAGTGATTTCTAAAGTTCCCTAGGATTGTAAAATTTGAGAAACCACTGTGAGGTAAAAATGGTGTTAAAGCAACTTTTAATTTGGATTTTGTTATATGTGAATGGAACTTTTAAAAGGGTATGATAAAATTAGATAATTTAATATTTCCTATAATTGTAGATTTTCCATTTGAAATATTGGCTATTACGAAAATGGATACAGTTGTTTAAAGTTATGGTTTTTTTCTCTGGGCAAGGTGATTTGGAAACATATTCATCTAAATTGATAATGAATTGTTAAAAAAGCAATTTCTCTTAATTGTACTGTCAGAGAAAAATGGCAAATGGGTTAAGAAGCTGTTAAGCATTCTTTGTAAGAGATTCTTTGTTGTAGAATTCCTATCGAGAAAACAAGAATCACACACACACACATATATATTTGTATATGTATATATATATATATATATATTTTTTTTTTGTATCTGTATGGAATAAAGTCCTTATATATTTCAAAGTGATATAGGAGCCATTGGGTGTTAATACAATTGACTGAATTAGTTACTGAAGCTAAATCAGAGACATCATCAGTTTGGGAAAAAAAATTTAGTGTAAGCTTCTAAAAAGGGAGGGGGGTAACCTGGGGAATACTTTTGCCTTGATAAAAAAAAGTTAAATGTTTCTTTTTTTATTTCAGTTCATTCCATGATCTAAACATAAGTTTAAGTTAGTGTTTGAACACACACACACACACACACACACACACACACACACACACACACATATAATTCTTTGAGACTGAGTATGATTAGAAAAGGATAGAGAAGCTTGGGAAACAGATGTGAATCTAGTAGGGCAATAACTTACGCTCTTAATAGTAAATCTGATTTTATGTTTTTATTTAATCATGAACTAGAACAAGTGTTGAAATGCATGCAAACTATTTAAAGCTCACTTTAAAGATGTTCCCCAGCCAATATGAAATTATAGTCATATCTGAAACTGATTATTGGAATTTGCTATTTTGAGATTTTGTGGGACTGTTAACTGACTGTTTTTCTGAGTTTAACTCTAAGTGTGGATAAGAAAGGCTGTCTGAGCCACTAAACTGCAAAGGGTGATCTCATGGGAAGTTTGGGAGATTGACTTTTCCTCTTAAGCTGAGGTAGAATTCTCCTGACTCAATTTCCCCCACTGACACCTGGAAGACTTTAACACTGGCTAAATGCTAGTTGGCAATCTACACAACTTCTGCCTGGAATTGACATGAAGTTAGGGAAATGTTGTTCCCTTGTTATATCTATGCCCCTACACTCTTAATGGCAAATTCCTAAAATCAAAAGTTTTGTAAGTATAATACTAGATCTATTAAATAATAGGTTAGTACAGTAACATAAGAAGTTACTATAGTAAGATTAAACTATTAAGCTTAGAATTTTAGCCCAACTAACTATTTAGCTTTGACATCTGTTACTGGTATATATATACATACATGCATATATATACATATATGTGTGTGTGTGTGTATGCCAAGGATTTGTGAAATCAGCATAGTTAATTCATATCAAACTTGTCTTAATGTTAAAAGAATATTTTGTGGTCTATCTTGTAAATGCCTTAAAAGAAGCATAACATGACCAAAAGTTGGAATTATTTTATGACTTGATATGTACTGTGTTTAAAAAAATGATTACTTATTATATTATGTATGTACTAGGGCCTGTTATTAATTCCTTGGTGAAATTTCATTCTCCTGATGGAGGAATGAATAGTGGATTAATGTAAAATGTACAAACTGGGTTCTAATGTGAATTTCTTAAACATGACGATTGACCGAGATTTCAATTTTGATAAAAATTATAAGGGTATAAGGCTTATGAATGGTTATTTAAAATTGTACTGAGGTCAGTTTCATAGGAAAATAGATATAAAGAAAGCAGATTTCTACAGGAAGACAAAGGGAAGATGATGAGATGTACTGAAGATGGCTTGCACAAGCATCCAGACCAGAAAACTGCATCAGATGATGTCTCCCCTTCCCCGAGACTGCTGTTTGAGATGAAGTTTCTAAATGGACAATTCCTTGATTTCCCTTTATCTTTTGGGTCTCTGCATCTGAATTTATAAAATGGAACTGCCCCCTTGTAATTTGTCAATGCATCAGCCAACTTTGCTCACTTCCCATATTTACTTAAAGAGGAGATAGATAGATGAGGGGAAGAATTCATATGGGAAAGGAAGTATCAATTACGTATAGGTGTGGAAACAAACATTTTGATGAAAAAAGGGGGGGGTAATTTGTGGACAACAAAAGAAGGAATTCTGTTTCCACAGGATTAAAATTCCTCTTTGTAATAGAAAGTTATCTAGCCCTACAGGACAAAAGAGAAGATGGGGTAAGGGAAGGGAGGGATGATAGAAGAGAGGGCAGATTGGTGATATGGGTAATTAGAATGTCCAGTGTATTGGGGAGGGGGGAGGGGACAAATGGGGAGAAAATTTTGGAACCCAAAATCTTGTGAAAATGAATGTAAAAAGTTAAATAAATGTAT
>CM053770.1:603668180-603706675 GCA_028658325.1 Potorous gilbertii | reverse complement strand
TGCTAGGAAAACTGGATAACAGTATGGCAGAAACTAGGCAAAGACCAATGCCTGATACCATACACAAGAATAAAGTCCAAATGAGTATATGATCTAGGTGTAAAGATTGATACTATAAACAAATTAGGGGAGCAAGGAATAGTGTATTTGTCAGATTTATGGAGAGAGGAGAAATTTATGACCCAACAAGATATAGAGAACATTATGAAGTACAAAATGGATAATATTGATTACATTAAATTGAAAAGGTTTTGCACAAACAAACCCAATGCAACCAAGATTAGGAGGAAAGCAGAAAACTGGCAAAGAATTTTTGTAACTAGTGTCTGTGATAAAGGCCTCATTTCTAAAATATAGAGAACTGAGTCAAATGTACAAGAATATAAGTCATTCCCCAACTGATAAATGGCCAAAGGATATGAACAGGGAATTTTCAGAGGAAGAAATAAAAAATATCCATAGTCATATGAAGAAAAGTTCTAAATTAGTATTGGTTAGAGAGTTGTGAATGAAAATAACTCTGAGGCACCACATCACACCTATCAGATTGGCTAACATGACAAAACAGAAAGATGGTAAATGTTGGAGAAAATGTGGGAAAGTTGGAACACCAATTCATTGTTGGTGGAGCTGTGAGCTGATCCAACCATTCTGGAGAGCAATTTGGAACTATGCCCAAAGGGCTACAAAAATGTGCATATCCTTTGACCCAGAAATACAACTTCTAGGACTGTATCCCCAAGAGATCATAAAAATGGGAAAGGGTCCTATATGTACAAAAATATTTATAGCAGCACTCTTTGTGGTAGCCAAGAACTGGAAATCAAGGAGATGCCCATCAATTGGGGAATGGCTAAATAAATTGTGGTATATGAATGTAATGGGGTACTATTATGCTATAAGAAATGAACAGGAAGACTTCAGAGAGGCCTGGAAAGACTTACATGATCTGATGCTGAGCAAAAGGAGCAGAACCAGGAGAACTTTGTACACACAGCAACAACCCCAATGTGTGAGGTATTTTTCTGATAGACTTAGTATTTCATTGTAATGCAAGGACTTAAAATAATTTCCAGTGGTCTCTTAAGGTAAAATGCCTTTTATATTCAGAGAAAGAACTATGTAATTCGCTTGTAGAATGAAGCAGATCATTTTCTTTTGTATTATGTTTTGGTTTGTTTTATGATTTCTTCCATTCATTTTAATTCTTCTATGCAACATGACTAAGGTGAAAATTTAATAGGAATGTATGTATAGAACCTATATAAAACTATATGCCATCTCAGGGAGGGAGTGGGGAGGTAGGGGAGAAAGAGGAGGAGGGAGGGGAAAAAAATCTAAGATAGATGGAAGTGATTGTAGAACACTGAAAACAAATAAAATTTAAAAAACCTAAAAGGTATAAATGTTTTTAATTAAATCAAAGTAATGTCTAGGGTGATCTCTTCACAGAAAGTTCCATTTTTCGAAAAAAGAGATGAAAAATGGAGGGAAATTATGTTTTGTTATGTTTAGCAAGTCTACAGTGCAGGAGACATGGACTGACCAAAGCATCACCAACAAAATCACTTCCATCACCATCACCATCATCAGCACTAACCGTTACTATCCTTACCGTTACTACCACCACCACAACCTGGTGACTCTTATTCTAATTGCAAAATCTTTTCTTTAAAGTGGCTTAAAAACAGACTTCTGAAGGGTTGGATGGACACAAGTCATCTTACAAATTAAGATCTCCTTCTTTTCATAGATAGCAGCCCAAGTCTGTTTTCTGTCTATTTCCCAATTAAAGGTGTGGTGGGAGGGGCAGCAGATCCAGGAGATAATCTGTTAGGGAGCAATATGGAATTGGGCCTTCACTTTTTACTTGTCTCCCAGAGAAAAGGGAGAGATTTCCCTAGAAGGACATTAGCCCATAGCCCTGGAAATATTTATTTTGTACTTTTCTTGAGATGGAGGAAGAAACAACTGTGATCTGAGCCGTGAACATTCTGCCCAATGGTCTGGCATCCTGGGGCTATTCCTACCTCGGTGGCTCTTCAGCCACCATTCCACGTTACTTTTCCCCCCAGAAATCTTAGGACATGGTGACAATCATTATAGCAATAGTAGCTAATATTGGTATTGTGAGGTAGCGTGGCCTAGTGGAGAGAGTGTTAAACTCACAATCAGGAAGACCTGGGTTCAAATCCTGCTCCGATACATGTTGATTGTGTGACTTTGAGCGAGTCACTTCAGGCAATTCTCTAAACTTTTAAGTTTTAGAGAAGGTGGTAACTTACATTAACAGAAGGAATTTCTTTTATCAGTGAAACCATAGGTCCAATTTCCTTTCCCTTAAGGTTGGCATAGTACTTTGTATATATGATCTCTTTTCATTATCACAAAAGTACTTTGAGATAGATGCTCTTATAGTCTCCATTTTACAGATGACGAAGCTTGAGGTTTAGAGGGGTTAGGTGACTTACCCAGCACCACACAGCTAGTGAGTGCGGGAGTTAAATAAGAAAAACAGAAATCATCTGGGGGTGGGGAGAATTATTTCTTTTGGACAGTTATAAGGGGGAAAATAAAATTGAGAGAAAAGGAAATATATAGAGAGGAAAAATAAGGAAGTAGAACTTTTTCATAGTTGAGGTGGATACAAGAAGAGCACATAATCATGGAAGAAGGGGTGGGAGTCTTGAATAAATCTGACTCTTCTCTGAAACAGACAAAGGAAGATTGAACTCACACTTATACACACAGAAAAAGTTTGGTGTAGAGGTGGAGTCAAGAGGGTGGAAGAACAGTAAGAAGTACTGTCAAGTTCTACCCAAGACTCTTTCAAAAAGACCAAGAAAATGCACCATATCCTGATTGGGAAATCCAAGAAAAAAATCCCAGGGCATTATTTTTTTCTAATCTGGGGCAGCATAGGGAGATAGACAAAGAGGTCTGAAGACCTTTGGGGAAAGGGATCTGACCACAAGTGCACTGAAGCTTTCCAATGCAAGGAGAGGCTGTGCCCCAAGTCAAAGAACTCCCAAATCCAGTCTAAAGTTGTGTAGGGTACAGGTAAACGTGCCAACTGACAATTCTCTCTCTCTCACTAAGCAATGACAGGTCAGTGCCCTAGGCTGTATAACAAGCAAGCAACAAGTTTAGACACAAGCAATAGCTGGCTATAGAATTTAGAAGTCAGGAGTGGAGTAGGGTCATAGTTGCAGCTTCAAGTTCAGTCTGAAGCCTACAGTGAAATAACCTGGGCAAGAATCCCAGACCAAAGGGAAGCCTACAGTTCTGTCCTGCTGAACCAGCAGAGTTTTCCTCTGGCTAGTAAAAACTGAGTCCAGATGCAGTCTACTGAAACTACAGATGGGCCAAGTCCACAGGCATTTTTGCTCAGACCCAAACCTGGGTTAAGAACTTGCAGAGATCAGTCAAGTGGAGCAGAAACTAGACTTTGCCCTAGGTCAGATCACTTTGGGAGCCCTGAAAACTTGCCCTGGTACACAGCCTCTCCTTGCATTGGAATGCTTCATGTGGTGCGGCTCTGGCCGGAATTTTCTCCCCATGTTTTTAGATCCCTCTATCTCCCTACGTTGTCCTAGACCTTCCTTGAAGAAGTTTGGCACACAGTTTGGGTGCAAGTTCAACTAGAATTCCTGGAAGAGATAAAGCAAGATTTGGAAAAAGAGTTTTAAAATACTTTTATAAATGAAATGAGCATCTTAGAGGAAAACGTTTGAAAAGAAATAAAAACTATGGAAGAAAGAATTGGAAAGTGAATTAGCTTGGCAGAAAAGGTACCAAACCTTGCCCAAGCAACAAACTTTCTGAAAGTTAGAGTGAATCAAATAGAAGCCAATGACTTCATGAAATGACAAGAAATATTAAAACAAAGTTAAAGGGCTGAAAAAAAGAGCAGAATGTATCTCATAGCCAAAAAAATACTAATAATTTGGGAAACAGAAAGAGGGATATGAGGGTACCCTTGAGATTAATATTTGTTGTTTCTATGAGTTACCCTACCAGCCAGCTGCACTGGACCTGGAATAAAGGCAACATGCCAAAGGGTCGATCAGGAGCCTACAGTAAGCCAAAAGTCTTGCTCACTCCCAGACACCTCTGCTGGTGTTTGCTGACTGACCTTGCTGAGTGATGCACTTCAGACTGGCTTAAACCAACCTTGTGGTCAACCATTACTGCAAAACATCCTGCTTCTGAATCCCTCCTGTCTTAAAAAGGACTATCCATTGTATACCCTAACCCCTCCTCCAACTTCCCCTTTGTGGTTCAAGCATAAATCGTCCCTGCCTCTCCTACCCTATAGCATATATATATATTCCTTGTACCTTGTACTTGGTTGCTGTGGCACTGGTATCTAATTTTCCTTCTGAAAAAACCTTTCTGGATTCAACTCAATTTAAACTTCTCTATGTAAGGAGTGGGCTTTGCCTGGTTGACAGGGTGATAATTTAAGAGAGAGAGAGAGAGAGAGGGAATATATAACATTTCAAGAAAACATAAAAGAAAACTGCTCCGATTTCTTAGAACCAGAGGGAAAAGAAGAAATAGAAAGAATCCACAAGTCCCCTCCTGAAAGAAATCTCAAAACAAAAACTCTCAGTAACATTATAGTTAAAATTCCAGGTCAAAGCAAAATTACTGCAAGTAGCTAGAAAAACTCAAGAACTGAGAAACCATAGTCAGGATAACACACAATTTAATAAAAACAAAAGATATGGGCCTACAACTAAGAATAACTTACCCCCCTCCCTCCCCAAAAAAACTTGAATATAATTCCACAGGGCAAAAAAATGAATCATTAATGAAACAGCGCCTTCCAGGCATTCCTGTGGAAAAAACCAGAGTTGTATGGAATCACTGAAATGCAAACACAGGAGTCAAGAGAAACATACAAAAGCAACATGAGTAAACAATCATAAGGCATTAAATTGAGGAGATATGTGTCCCTTCAGAACCTATCATTATTAGGGGGAATCCAGTAAGATAAAGGCCTGAGAAGGGTTTTGTAATGTCTTGATGACCTTAAAAAAAAAAAGAATGGAAAGGGGAAGAGGAAAATGTTGGGGAGGGGGAGTGTGCGGTAGTGTGGAGTAAGAAGAATGTTAGGAAAAGTTATCTCACATCATCAGGGCTCACAAGTAGAAGTCTAGACAAACAAGGAGGAAGAAGTAGGAAGAGTTCCTGACACTTGAACTACACTCTCATCTGAACTGGGTGGAAGAAGAGAAGAGTACACACAGACACATATACATACACAGTTGGATACTGAAATGGATTTCACTCAGTAGGGAAAGAGAAGAACATTGGGACAAGGGGGAATAAGAAAACAAGTAGATTAAGGTATGGATTAATCCTAAACATAAAAAATTCTAACCAACATGTAAAAATATAATAATTCTTTTGGTGATGGCAAGGAATTAGAAACTGGGGTGGAGGGGGTACTCATGAATTGGAGAATGGCTGAACAAGTTTTGGTGTACCAATGTGATAGAATACTAAGAAATGACTGTCATGGTTTCAGAAAAACGGGAAGACTTGTATGAACTTATGCAAAATGAAGTGAGCAGAGCCAGAAGTACAGTTTAATACAGTAATGCCAATATTGGAAAGATAATCAATTTTGAAAGACTTAGTAACTCTAATCCACAGAACGGTCAACCACAGTTCCAGAGGACTCATGAGGAAACATGTCATCCACCTCCACAAAGAGAACCAACGGACTCAGAGTAAAGACTGAAGCACGTTTTCTTCTGTTTCTTTCTTTTTCTGGGAACATGGCTAACGAGAAAATTTGTTTTGCATAAATATACATTATTTGTAATAGGCTCTGTTTTTCTTGACTTCTCAATAAATTAGGTTGGGGAAGGGAGGGGAGAATTTGGAACTGAAAATAAAATGAAATTGAATTTAAAAAAACAGAAATTTTTAGAGGATGATTTTTGAGAAACCTGGGGAGACTTGTATGCATTGTCACAGTATGAAGTTGTTGTTGTTTGTCTTTCATTTTTGAAGAAGATCACAGTATGAAGTAAGCAGAACCGAGAGAGCCATTTCTATAATGACAACAATGTTGGAAAGACAAACAACTTTGAAAGACTTGGAACCTCTGATCAGGGTAATGGCCAATCATGATTCCAGAGGACTTAATGAAACAGGCTACCCAACTTTTGACAGAGATGCACTTAGAGGACAGAACAAGATATATTGAGAGGAGGAAGGTGGATATCTAATGAAGAAATTTGTTTTGTTTGACTATGCATGCTTATAAGAGGTTTTGTTTTCCTTTCTTTCTCATTTGGGTGTGGGAGTGAAAAGGATAAAGGGTAGATTTTTGCTGATTGAAAGGAAATAATTTACTTAGAAAAAAACAACCCAGAAGAGTTTGGCAAATGCATCAAACTCAGCAGAGAATCAGGTGGGAGTAGGGAGAGGGAAGTTAAAGGGGAGTATAATAATGAGGCAGTAGTTACAAGGCAAAGAAATGCCAGCTTTGGAGGATAGACCTGGAAAGGCAAGATGGATGGATTAAAAATTAGGGGAAAAAAAGAAAAGGTAAGATTCATTGATTAAGTCAAGTCAAGGGGAGAAGAGAAGAGGCAGAAAATTGCCTCAGTGGTAAAAATCATATATTTTAGTAATAGTTATCAATTTGCCATCTTTATTATAGATGAGGTGGGATCCTGAGAGAGGAGATAACATCTTGGGGAAAATACTTTGCAGCATGTTTCTCTTATAAAGGTCTGATATCCAAAATACATACATAACTTATTCAAATATATAAGAACAAGGATCCAAAAGATAAATGGTAAAATATTTTGAGCAGGCAATTTCCAAAAAATGAAATCTGAGCTATCAACACCCATATGAAAAAAAAATGCTCCAAATCATTAATAAAAGAGGAATGCAAGTTAAAATAACTGTCAAATTCTACCCCACACCTTTCAATTTGAAAAAGGTGATTAAAAACTGAAATTGAAAATTACTGGAGGTGATGTGGTAAGACACAATGCACTGTTGGTGAAGTTGTGAATCTGTCCAGACTTTTCAGAACCATATACAAAAAGTCAATAAAGTGTGTGTACACTTTGATCCAAGGATAGCACCACTAGACATACCCCAAAGAGATCAAAGAAAGAGGAAAAGACTCAGATGTGGAAAGATAGTTATAGCAAAACTTTTTATTATAACCAAGAATTGTAAACTAAGAGAGTATCCATAAACTAGAAAATGGCTAAACAAATTATAGTATATGACTACAATGGAATATTATTGCATCGTAAGAAATTATGGAAGGGATGATTTCAGAGAATTCTAGGAAGACTTGTATGAACCGATGCAGTGTAAAGTGAAAAGAATCAGGAGATATTACAAGGCAGTAACATCAACAATGTAAAGACAAACAACTTTAAAAGACCCAGTTCTAAACAAAGCCAAGATCATGTCTCCAGGTATCTATGATAAAGCATGTTATCCTCTTCCTGACAGAGATACGATGAACACAAGGTGTGGAAAAAAATACATTTTTTTTCACATAGCCACTATGTGGATTTATTTTGTTTAATTATACTAAACACAAGAGTTTGTCTATTTTTTAGTGATAGGTTGGGTGAAGGGGCCTAACAATAGTGGTGCCTCATACGCTCCTTCCCCGCAAAAAAAGGAAAGGAGAAAAGGAGCCACTGAATTTTTTTAATGCACTAAAAAAAACCCAGAAAAATTCAGAAGAAAGCATAACAAGACAACTCTGAAAGTAACATGTTGCAAGTACCATTATGTTGGTTTCTTTAAAGCAATTTGAATGAAATAGAGATTCATGGTTCATACGCAATCCTCACATTACTGACATGAAGTTTATGTCTCATACCACCCCCAAGGAGTCATGAAGGGAACTAACATGCGTTGGAAGAGTTTATTGGGTAATTATCAATGTAGAGCCAAAAAATACCAAGGAAATTGGACAGATTTGGCTTACATAAAATACTCCTACACTCCAGAGATCCCAAAAGCAAATTATCATAATCAAAACCAGAAATCCATTAGATTTCAGATCTGGGGACTAAACACAGAAATATGGTAACATGAATAATGAATGCAAAGCTAAGAGCAAGTAGTGGCTTTCTTCTTCCTGCCTTTGAGCGCTCCTCCCTCTTTGAGAAGCTTGGTTCATCAGTCACCCTCTATTACTCACATGTGTTTTCAATCACTCCCTCTTCTATGGTCCCTTCCACTTAACCTACTAATATATTCAAATCTCCCCTTGCTTCCAAATTTCAATAATTCCATTAGCTAATGACTATACAGACCATAAAGCATCTATATACAGAGGCATAATGGGAGTGGACACAGTCTTACCTCAGAGCAAGGATACTCCAAGGATTGAGCTTCTTCCTTGGAAGAATCTAGCTTCCTCTCCATAGTGACAATGATTCCTAAAATGTGTGATCTCCTTCTAGTCCATGTTGCTGTCTAGCCTAGCTGCTACCCTCAGCATCCCTTCAAAATGACACCTGTTTTGGTCCTATGTTCCCATCCCACCTTAAAGGAAGGTCACCTTCACCTAGTGTAACTATCTATACCTTCTTTTCTTGTTCCACTCTTGCCAATGTCTACCCATAGAACCCCCATAGATAGATCCCTAGTCATACTAGACACTGGAGATCTACCTCTAAGTCTTCCAATTTTTTACTGATATTATCACTGTACTTTATTTCATCTTGTGATTAGCCTACCCCCTTTTCTTTTCATTCATGTTCTTTTTTTAAAATTCTGAACTTAAGTATCTAAAAAAAGACAGGGCCAAAAAACTTTATATGAATTTTCTAGATTTGGGGGGTGGGTGCCACGCCCCTAACTCCCACAGTGTCTATGGGACAACTGTACATACATTGTTAGGTATTGGTTTATTTCTTCATTGATTTTGTTGTAAGACAAGGTTCAAATTGAGAGCAAGGATAGGGCAAGATGAGGTAAATCTAGAATTGTGGATTGAATGTGATATAAAAATAAATGGCAAAATAAAATTTATTTTTAAAATAATAATTACACTAATAAGGGACCAGTCACTCTAAAAAAAAAATGAAAAAATCTTCTGTAGTAAATAGAAAAAGGCAATGACCTTCCATTGCTACTTGGATTCATTGGTTTCTATAATGAACCAGTGACAGAGGTCCTAGTAGATCATGGCGGATGCTAGGAGAAAATATTGTGTGTGATTCAGTGGACTGCCTGCTTCTGTTGTCTAGTATAAGACCTTAGGATGTTCCAGCTGCCTGTCAGAGGAACCTCCAGAGAGAGACACTGGGGGATAGGTAGTGTTGTGCCAATATAGGAGTATTGCATTTACAATGGGGAGACATAAGCATAGAGTGAATACAAAAAAATTTATAGAGTAATTGAGGGATGAGACTTGGTATTGCCGCCATAGTTATTCACATGTTTTCTTCTCCATTAGATTGTAAACTCCTTGAGGTCAGGCACTATCCTTTGCTTTTCTTTGTATTCTCAGCACTTACCACAGTGCCTGGAATATAGCAGGTGTTTAATAAATACTTGTTCATTGTTGACTGACAGACTGAACCAGGATCCTCTAGCTGAGCATGCGTAAGAGGGCAAGATGCTCTGTGGGATGGGCCTTCAGGGAATTCTCTGAAAATAAACATATAATTAATATTTACTTGGTTAAGTCTTCAATATGATTCATACATATTATTTTGTTTGATCTTTACAACAGTCTTGTCAGGTAGATGCTGTTATTATCCCACTTTATAGATGGTGAAACTAAGGCCGAGAGTGATTAAATGATATCAAGCAGGAAAAAGATAAACCATTACCCTCCTGGATCTGTAAATGACTTGGGAGGCAAGTACAGCAAAATAAAGAATGCTTCTATCTAGCATTTTGCAAGAACAAAGAACTAGAAAATGCTACCTGCAAAAAAGTAGAGATGAACATTATTTGTAACTTTTAAAGAAGAGTAGAGAAGAGGCTATGCCAAAATAACTAAGATCTCTTGCAATTTAACTAGGATTAAATATTGCTTAAGGTTTACAAAAGGCTCTCTCTCACAACTCTATGAGATTGGTAGAGCACAGCCATTATTTCCATTTTACAGATGCAGAAATCAAGATCATAAAACAAAATATTTGTAAAGCCCTTTACAAACTTTAAAATACTATAGAAATTCTATCATCGTCATTATTGTTATATAAGTAGGATACCTCAGATATTACTATTTTCATTTAATAGATGGGGAAACTAAGTGATATACGTTCGCTATTACTATTACAAGATTGCTGCAGGATTGATCTGGGTTAAATGTGAGAAAGAACTTTCTAGCTGTCAAGTTAGAAGGAGGAGGTCTTGAGGTCCTCTGGAGAACTGGCCAATAGAGGAATTAGGTACCCATCCAGTAGTTGTAGTTCAAATGTCACGCTGGCTATAGGACATTGGTTTATAGGAAATGACCTTCAGTACCATCCAGAAATGGGTGGTCATCTACAGAACTGCAGGGGCAGATGACTGAAAGATAAAGAGATCACAAGTCCCAAGAGTCCATTCTGGTGCTAATTGTATATATGTGCAATTTTCCCAGAGACTCTGCTGCGAAGAGTCCCTCACGGAAGACAAGCACCCCATTCTGTCCCATTCCCCCTCCCCATCCCTTTCTGAAATAGCTTCCCTAGGTGGGGAATTCCACTCAAAATTAACAGAGAAGCACCAACATTTCAGGAGAAGGGACCTAGGGGTAGGCAGAGGAGATACCATTTCTCAGAAATCTCACTTGGAACCCAGATACCCCTTGTGCCCCCTACTTCTCTCTGTCTCTTTGTCTCTCCCTCTTCTCTCTCTGTCTCTCTGTCTCCCTCCCTCCCTTCCTCTCTCTCTCTCTCCTTCCCCCCCTCTCTCCCTCTTCCCCCTCCTTCCTCCCTCCTTTTTCCTATCTCTAGTTGTGTTGAGGTTTTAGAAAGGAGGAGGTAAGTTTCTGTTCTTTTTTTTCAGAAGGACCACCCTAGCATAGAGATGTCATTTTGGTGCTCTTCAAGAATGAGGGACAGCAACCAACCTTCCATTATTCTGTACATACACACACACATACACACATACATACACATATATTTTTTATGCACACATGTACATATATTTATATGTATGTGTATATATATACTCCCCCCCACATGTATATATGTCTATATGTAGGTATGTAAATTGTATGTTCCTAGTGATTTACACACCTCCCAGATTAGGAGGAGGTTAGTGGTCTCTAAGGGACCATTTTTGTCTCTCTTTGCATCCCCTCCCTCCCCCGCACTTAGCACAGTGCCTGGAATGTAATAGTGACTTAATGAACGCTGGTTGATTGGCTAAGACAAGTAGATGACGGACTGGAACTTTGCACATCCTATCAGACTCAACTGATGTGTTGGTTACGTAGTAGCCTGAGTGTTGCCCACTGACTCATAGTTCAATCCCCTAGGAGACAACTATCCCAGATTCAAGGTACTCCAGAAATTAAAATGTCAGGAGCACCTATCAATGTGTTTACCTCTCAATAGTCAGCCAGAGGACACAATCAGCTCAAGGCAAAGACATTTAAAGAGAGAAGCAGAAGAACATCTTTACTATAAAGTTGGGACACTATCCCTCATGTATAACCAGCGTCAGACAGGAGAAGGAATGCACTTAGAGGTTAGAATAGGTGTACAAGCAGAGTTTATGTGTGACCAGAGCATATGTGTGGGGGAGCAGATTAAACCTATAAAGACAAGCTATGGGGCTACTGATGTTTTTATGTGGTTCCTACTCACAGTCTCTGATGAATGTTGATCTCCTGGTCTCTCCTCCTTGATGCATGGGCACTGCTCAGCCTTCAGGTTTATGAGGTCCCGGGTCATGTAATATTCTCAGCTAGGATATTGCTATGTTCTTTCATTAAGAGTAGGAAACTTTACAGTCAGCTAAGGTGATAAACTGGATAGAATATTACTAGGCCAGGGTTATGAAGACATGAGTTCAATTCTAGCTTCAGACACTTACTAGCAGTGTGACCTGGGACAAGTCACTTTACCTCTTTGTCTGCCTCAGGTTTCTTAACTATAAAAATGGGAATAATAGCACCAACCTCACAATTGTGAGGATAGGATAAGATGATTGTGAAGAACTTGGTACAGTACCAAGTGCTTAATAATTGAGTGCTTCCTTCTTTCCCCTCTCTAGTTCTTCACCCTCCAGAATTCATACTGTGAGGCCTGCAGCTCCCAAGTAGAAGGGAGAATGGGGTCGCTCTAGCAAGCTTATGACTCTAGGGTTAACCTTTCAAATTCTCTCTTGTAGGGACTTGAGTTTCCTTATCCTAGTTTACTGCAATCATCACACATATACAAAATGTTCATTTCTGCAGAATCAGTTGAAAAAACAGATAAAGGTTATTTGTCTTTTGTGGTTCAGTTGTGTCCAACTCTTTGTGACTCCATTTTGGGGTTTTCCTGCAAAGATACTGGAGTAGTTTACCATTTTCTTCTCCAACTCATTTTACAGATGAAGAAACTGAAACAAACAGTTAAGTGACTTGACCAGGGTCACATAGCTAGTAAGGGTCTGAGGTCAGATTTGAACTCAGGAAGATGAGTCTTCCTAACTCTAGGGCCAGTGCTCTATCCACACTGCACCATCTAGCTGCCAAACTGCCCTATTTGTCTATTAATTATCAAACAACTCTCAGACTCAGGGTTTTTGCCTTCATCTGCATCCTCAATACTTAGCACGATACTTGGCACATGCTGGCTTAACAAATGCCTGTTTACAGAGTGGCTGAGGATTCTGAGGTTTTTAAGCTTTAAATCACAACCATTTATCCATGTAAATTAGTGGATGGAGAAAAAATACAAGAATAATCCATGCTTAGGGGTCAAGTTCAGCTTCTCTGCTAACTGTCCAGTCATATCCCTAATCTTTTCTAGTATAAATAGAATCACTTAATTTCTGAAATGGCTTTTTGCTCCATAGCAGGGCAACTTATAAACTCATTCAAAATCTGAACAAACCTCAAAGGGGATCATCTCTCTCTCTCTCTCTCTGTCTCTCTCTCTTTTTCTCTCTCTCTTTCTGTCTAAAACTTTTTAATATATCAGAAACTCCCCCTCCCCCTCTACAACTGTGTGATGTGAAGGGGAATATCTTTTAGATTCATTTTCTCTGTTATCATCCTCTTACATTCTGCAAAGGCAGACTCTCTAAGTCTGAGAGGGCACAACCTTACAGTTTTTTTTTTGAACTTTTTGTTTTTGTTGTCATTTTTAACAAGGAATATGTGGATGGGTAAAAAGAAAGGAGGAAGGCATTCATAAGTAAAGAAAATGTCAAGTAAATCAATAAAGATTAAAAATATAAAGAAGAAAGAGCTAATAGAGACTTTCAAGATAGCAAAATACTGGAATTTTATAGTTGAAAAGATCATACATCTGTAGCCAACTAGTGTTACCCAGATGTGAAAAAGAATCCTTGCTCTAAGTCATTAATGGTCATCTTGTGACATCATCTGTGAAGACCTCCAGTGAGGAAAACCCCTCTACCTCTCTTGGCAGCCCACTCTACTTTCAGTTAGCTCTAGTTGTTAGGGAGATTTTACCAAGTCGTGATTTGGCTCTTGGTTAGTTCCTTCTGCGGCTCCAGGTTCTGTCCCTTGGGGATGGAAAGAATAAATCTAATTCCTTCTTCATGTGAATGCCATGAAGTCACCACTAGGTCACCATATGAGTTTTCTGTTCTGTAATTTAAACACCCCCATTTACTGCAATTGATGCACAAAGGACCTGATCTTAAGACCTTTCACTACCCTAGTTGACTTCCTCTAGAGGTTTTCCACTTTTTCAATATTCTGACTAAAATATGGCTTCAAAAATTTTACATACTTTTCCACATATGATCTGACAACAGCTGCATAGATTGGGACCATCACTTCCTTATTCCTGTAGGCTAGTCATCTCTTCATGTAGCTCCATGATCAGAGTGGTTTTTTAAACATTTTGATAACACAATAGATGCAGAAGAGGGAGGGGAACAAGCATTTGTATTTGCCTACTGTCGGCCAAATTCTTTACAAATACGACCTCATTTTATCTTTCCAAGAACCCTTTGAGGTATGTGATCTTATTTGTTATCATTTTTACCAGTGAATAAATTGAGGCAGGCAGAGGTGAAGTGACTTGCCCAGGGTCACACAGCTAGTAAGTAAGGCTGGAGATGAACTCTGGTCTTCCTGACTCCAGGCCCAGCTTTCTATTTACTGAGCCACCTAGCTGCTAATACACATTGATTTTGCAAGCCACTAGATTTTTTCAAATTTCAAATTTTCAAATTTCTAACTGTGCTTCTTCCATTTTATACTTAACGTCAGGCCAAAGTTTGCCAACCCTCTAGTCTAGACTTAGGCACATGATGGGAAAAATGTTAACAAATTAGATTAAATTTTAAATTGTCTTGAATAAATTCTTTTTTTTTCTTTTTCAGAAAGCCATTTCTTAAACTGATGCTGAGTGAAATAAGCAGAACCAGGAGAACACTGTACACAGCCACAGCAACACCATGTGATGACTGACTTTGTTAGACTTGGCGCTTCTGAGCAATGCCATGATCTAAGACAATTCCAAATAACTCAGATGCTATCCACCTAGAGAGAAAGAACTAAGGAGTCTGAATGCAGACGGAAGCAAACTATTTTCTCTCTTTTTTTCTTTGTTTTCTTTCTTGTGGTTTTCCCCTTTTGTTCTGATTCTTCTTTCACAACATGCCTAATGTGGAAATATGTTTACAAAAAATAAAAACAAATTGCAGAAGATTACAAAAAAAAGAAATTTACCAGCACATCCCTGGTTAGAGTAGACATTGTAATGGACTTGGAATCAGAAAAACTATGCTTAATAAACACTTGGTGACTGACCCACTGAAGGCTGAATTCCTCCCTCTGAGTTGTGCGACTGCTGGAGGCTCAGTTAAACTGAATATAGGTTTGTTTCCTCATCTGTAAAATGGGCATGATAATGTCTATTGCTTTGACTTCACTGGGCTGTTGTGAGACTCGAATATATGTAAAGTATTATGTAAATATCAGCTACTTTATTAATCCACTTGTATCATTTTAGGTGGCTCAGTGGATAGAGTGCTGGGCCCTGAGTCAGGAAGAGCTGAGTTTAGACCCAGCCTTAGACTCTTACTAACTGTGTGACTCTGGGCAAGTGCCTTAACCTCTGTTTGCCTTAATCTACAGGAGAGGGAAATGGCAAACACTCTAGTATCTTTGCTGAGTAGGACATGACTAATTGACTAAACAGTAACAAATCATTGGTAGAGATGGGGAAACTGAAGTTTAAATGGAGGAAAAGACCCTTTTTCCCCAGTCACTCTCACCACCCACCATGGACATAGCTAGTAGCAGGTGCTAGCTTTGTACTCTCAGTTTCTTATTATGCTGCGGTCCTTCCCAGAAGAAACAGCCTGGGGCAGGGGAGCGTGGTGAGTGGGGAGTCACTTCCTGTTACTTGCTTCCTGATTCCCTCTCTGCACCACTTCAAAGTAAGCCACAAAACCCTCTCTGGGAAGAGTTGGGCTGGGTCCTCATAAAAGTGGCACTCCCACCAAATTACGAGTCACAAAAACTCACTGTCATCATGAAAAAAAAATCTATTAAGTACTTCCTAGGGTCAGCCTAGACAGCTGGAGATACAAATATAAAAAGGGAGATAGTCCCATCCCTCAAAATGCTTCTGTTCTAAAAGATGATACACATGCCCAATGGAGGCTAAGGAGGCCATTTTGCCTGTGGGGGTGGGGTAAGGGGGGCAGGGTAATATGGGGGGTGATAGGGTGACCCGGGATAGAGTCTCAGGGAAGGCAAGTTGACCCATAGGGTACTCTGTTGGCAAACCTTTTCCAAAATCAATGATACTATTGATTTGATGACTATGCCTTGAACAAGAAATAGGTTGGGCGGTATGCATACTGCTGTCAACAGTCATGAGACTTAAGTGAAAACCAGGTTGATTACAATAGAAATGAACATGCATGTGGACCCCAAAGAATTCCCAGTCCTTACAGAAGTTTGCGTATTTACAGTAGTACAACCAAAGGAGGAAGAGACATCACAAATCCCTGCCTAAAGCAGCCCCATGGGAGGGGGAAAGGTGCAGTAAAGGTGGGAAAAGGAGGAAACCCTTCTGAAAGGAAGAGCAAGGGGATGACATTCTTTTCCCTTGGGAACCACTAGACTGACTGAGAAGATAGGAACGTGCGTTATCTGCAAACGGTCCAGGCCTGGCCCAGACTGACTGGTGCCTGTTTTGCCTCCCAAGGACACAGAGCATATCCAGCCTGGGGTGCAACAATAACATGTCAGTTGTGGGGGGAAGGGGGTTGTCTTTGACACATTCAAGGCCTCCTACAGGTCCAGTGTTTCTGGAAAATATGGCAACTCAAAAAGACAAGGTCACCCCTTAACATCCCTTAATACTGCCTACACTGCTGGAAGGTGGTGAGAAAGTGTAGAGAGATGATATAGAGTAGTGGGGAGAGCTTGAGACTTTGGATTGGTAAAACGAGTTCAAATTCCCCTTCAGATGCTTACTAGGGAAAGTCCCAACTTCCCTGCATCTCAGTTCTCTCATCTACAAAGTAGGAAAAGGTAGGACTTGAATGATTCTAATTTTCCTTTCAGCTTGACATATATGGTTTTGCAATTCTATTATGGGCAAGAGTAGTGAGAGCACCAGGCCCTCAGTCAGAAAGACTCATTTTCCTAAATTCTAATCTGGCCTCAGATTAGCTGTGTGACCCTGGGCAAGTCACTTAACCCTATTTGCCTCAGTTTCCTAATCTCTAAAATGAACTGGAGAAGGAAAAGGCAAACCACTCTAGTATTTTTGCCAAGAAAAGACTAGTGGAGTCATGAAGTGTCAGATATGACTGAAAATGACTGAACAACAAATTCTATTATAGCTGATCTGGATGGTGCAAAGCTTCACCTAGTCGGGGCTGGCTAGATATAGGGGTTAGGTAAATGTAGAGCTGGATTGAGTTAGGGCTCTGGATCCTACTAGTTCCAATGAAGTCAATTATTCTTTCTATTTGGATGATTCTCAGATCTTTTTATCCAAACCTAACATCCTATTCTCCCTCCTGACCTCCAGTCTCACATCTCCAATTGCCTACTGGATATCTTAAACTGAATGTCCAATAGACATTTTACACTCAATGTGTCTAAAATTGACTTTCTGCCTCAAGCTCCCTCATTTTCCTAATTTCCCTATTATTGTCAAGGGCACCACCATTTTTTAGGTCAACCTACAAGTCATTCTCAGCTCCTCACTCTCCCTGTTCCCATATCTAATCAATTGTCAAGTCTAGTCCATTCTACCTTTCCAACATCTTTTGTATACACACCTTTCTTTCCTCTAGTGCTGCCACACCCTGGTTCAAGCTCCTATCATCTCACAGCTAGACTACGGCAGTTGTCTTCTGGTTGGTCTGCCTGCTACAAGTCCATCCTCTACCTAAGTGACAGACTTATCCAAAGTTCAAATCTGACCAAAGATTTGGTCCCTTCTCTGCTCCACACCCCCCAAATAAATTTCAATGACTCTATCACCTCCAGGATTAAATATAAAATCATCTATTTGTCAAAGTCCCTTCAAAATCTGGTCCCCTCCTAGTTATCTTACACCTTATTCCCTCCTCCTCACTGCAATCCAGTGATCTTCCCCTCCATCCTAACTCCCTACTCCATACATTTTCACTGTCTCATGCCTAGAATTTTGTTTCTTCATCTCTAAGTTCTATCCTCCTTGGCTCCCTTCAAGTCTAAGGCAAAGGACCACTTTCTCCTTTCCTAATGCCCTTGAATACTGGTGATTTCCTTCTGATTATCTCCAATTTATACTGTATATATCTTATTTGTACTTGGTTATCTACACTATCTCCTCCATTAGATTGTGAATTCTTTGAGAGCAGGGACTGAGTTTTTTGCTTTTGTTTGTTTTTTGCTTTTGCCGTATCCCTAAGCATTTAGCCCATAGTGTAGCTCATGATTAATTGGTGTTGTTTTGTTGTGTCTGAGTTTTTGTGACCCCATTTGGGGTTTTCTTGGCAGAGATACTGGAGTGCTTTGCCATTTCCTTCTCCAGCTCACTTTGCAGATCAAGAAACTGAGGCAAACAGGGTGAAGTGACTTGTCCAGAGTCCTCATCCAACTGGTGTCTGATTTGAACTCAGAAAGATGAGTCTTCCTGACTTCAGACCCAGAGCTCTATCCATGGCCAAGCTATTTTCCCTTGAGCTCCTTAGGGCCTTTTCTATTTGGGTGTGTCTTATCTTCATCAGGTGACTGTAACCTCACAAATCTCCTTCCACCTTACATTCTCTAAGAAAATGCCCGGTTTTTGGTTAAGCAGAGTTTACTCAGGTTGGGTTCAGTGCTGTCTACCTCATAGGCCTTTGTTGAAATTCACAGAATTATTACAATGTGGAAGCATCACACAGAAAGGTAAGGAATCATTCTTCATTCCCCCACCCAAGAACCTATGAACAAACTGGAAAGAGTCTGTTGCAGTCAGGAGGATCATAGATTGGATGTAGTAGACCAGCTGTGTGATCTGGGCCTAGTCACTAAACCTCAATGGCCCCAGGCTACTCTCCAAGGCCAAATGTGGCAGAACTTCATTGGTTAAGGGAGTTTCCTCACACCAATGAAGTCACAGGTCTGGTTAAAGAAAAGCAAGCTGACTTCTTCTGGGACACATGCCAACGAAGACAGAATGGCTGCAAGTACTTTGACATTGAGGGAATTAAAACTGATCCTCTACACTTTCCCCTGCCTTGTCACTACAGTGGGCAGTTTTCTCTAAGAGGGAAAAAAGAAGAGTTATACAACTGGAAAGGAAGAGGAAGAGTAGTTTACAGGGATCCTTGGGACCTTGGGGACAATGCCAATCTAGTAGTTGTGCCAACTTTGAGCCCTGAAAGCGCCCTACTTCTACCCTGCTACATCCAAGATATTACCTTACAGAACCAATAGGAATGCATATCAGAAAAACTTTAAGGAAATGAGGGATTTCACACTTCCCCAATGAGACAGGAAGGAAGAAATCTAGCTGAACCAAAAGGACTTGGGCAGTTTGTGGCAGAGTTATAGACGGAGAGCTGAATGGTACCTCAGGGACCCTTTAGTCAAAATTTCCTTTTTGTAAGAGGAGGGAACCAAGACCTAGGGAAATGTAAGTGACTTGCCTAAAGGTGCACAGGTAGTAAGGGTCTGAAGAGGGAGTCTTCTTCCTGAGTCATATTTCCATTGTAATCTGTGGCATCTATTTATTCAGGAAACCTTTCTGAAATCAGTGAAAAGGAGGGGCAGCCGGTTACACAGGTTTGATTGTGTGTACACCACCTGTCAAGGCAGCTGTTGTCTGTGGGTCATAGGTCACTGGGTGATGGTTTCCAAGTTTCTATAAGCAAATGCAGAACAGACCTCCCCTCTTTTTCTCATTAGTCAACAAAACATTTATTAAAGTCTTACTATTTGTCAGGAGTGATATGTTCCTCCAAATCATTTCCACCTGAATCTGTCCTAACCCCAGGTAAGTAACTTGGTAAAGGAATGACAGTGGTAACCTGGTTAGCTGGGAATTACTTTGAGGGAAGAGTCCAGAGCAACTGTGAAAAGACTTTGGGTTGTTGGCAAGGTTACAGAGGCCCAAGTAGTACTGCCAGGAGCCACATGGGTGTTTAATAGATAAGAATGAGTGTGTGGTGGGGAGGGAGTGATAGGTGGGAACTGGAGACAAGGGGAAAAAGAGGACAAATAAGGAAAAGAGGCCAAGAGCCCAATTTGGATAGTCATTTTCATGTGGCAAGCAAAAAGGTCTATGACCATACTTCATAGAGGGAGACTGGCAGGAAGAGGAAAAAAAAATAGAATTGAAAAAGGGGCAAATAAAGTGGTGAAGGGTAAGTATACTAATCTGAAGCTTGACAAACTGATGTAGATATAAAACTGCCAGTTAAAAAACTATGCTGGGTGATATATAGGATTACAGAATCTTGGATGAGAATTCCCTAGGCAAGGGAGTGACTGATCCCCATAGATAAAGGTAGGCACTTGTGTGACAAGCCTGCGCTTATAACTGTAGATGTCCCAGAGCAACACTGGCCAGGAAAACTTGATTATAAATCAGTCCCAGACTCAGAAACTGGTTATTCCAGCTGATACAAACAACCTCAACACTGACTTGGAACTGCCTACACGTGGAGCCCAAGGGAAACTGAACTCTCTCTTGGAACAACTAGAGTCTAAAAACAGGGACAGTTGCCCTGGAAGGTGGGCAAGGTTTCTGACAGCCTCACTTCAGGCCCTCCATGGACACTCAGAGGACTATCCAAGTTTCAGCGTAAAGATGTGGCAGCAACGGAATTTGTCTGAGATGGAAGCAAGGCAAATTTGAAAATCTCCCATTTTCAAAGCTTTCATTGTCCTGTTCTACTTTCAGTCTAGCTAAAAGAAGAGAGCAAAAGGACAAATAAAAGACCAGTGAAAAGCAGCAGTGCCTGCAAGCTTCAATGGTGTAGCTGTGGGGAAAAAAGTCTGTATTTATTGCAAGTAAGAAAATAATTTTATTTTGGGGGAGGAGGAAAAAAGATTAAAAACAGCTGGATGAGGCAGATAGCTTATTTGCTGGACGCTTTCTAGAACTCATTTTCATCTTCGCCCTCTATGGAGTCTGTGCCTACTTCCTCATAATCCTTCTCCAGAGCAGCCAAATCTTCCCGAGCCTTGGAGAATTCTCCTTCCTCCATGCCCTCACCCACATACCAGTGCACAAATGCCCGCTTGGCATACATGAGGTCAAACTTGTGATTGAGACAGGCCCAGGCTTGGGCAATGGCTGTTGTGTTACTCAGCATACATACGGCTCTCTGTACTTTAGCCAGGTCTCCTCCAGGTCCCACAGCTGGGGGCTGGTAATTGATACCAACCTGAAAGAGATAGGAGAGTGAGTTCTGGC
Source organism: Potorous gilbertii (assembly GCA_028658325.1). NCBI lineage: Eukaryota > Metazoa > Chordata > Mammalia > Diprotodontia > Potoroidae > Potorous > Potorous gilbertii. The sequence goes on along the minus strand of CM053770.1, from coordinate 603,685,616 downwards.
TGATGGCTTCCCCAGTTCTCAAGCTGTCTTGCCCTAACCTAGAGATATTTTGAGGTGGGTCTACATCTTTATAGAACATATGTTCTCTGACAAATATACCATGAATCCTTCCCTCTGGCAATGTTGCCAGGAGGGAGAGCCTGGTTTCCAGGATGAGCTTGCTGCTTTTAGAAGAGGTGGAGCCTGCTTCTTTTTTTCCCCCTACTTTAAAGAGGTTTACTTCTCTGACAAGGCCAGGACATCTTTACTGAACAGAACTTCTCATCACCTAACCATTTGTGGCAGCTTTGACTTAGCTTTTCAACAGGACCAAAAGCTACCACATCCTCCTCTTTGAAAATAGGCTTTTACATGTGTTACCTCTAGGACCCCAGTGATGAAAGTAATACAAGTCTAAAAAGAGATCCAAGCAGTCTTTCCCAATTTCTAATTATTTGAGTGTCAATTTTAAAATGCGTACTGCTGGGATGCAATATGATGGGGTTGGGAGTAAGCAACATGGTAATTAGAAAACCTAAGAAAACTGTGGTCCTGACTGACTAAACGTGATGCCTCAGTCCCAGAAAAGCCCAGTAAGTCACCAATTTTCTTTTCTGTAAATTAGAGGGAATTAGACCACATGATCCAATTGAATTTTTTTTTTTAAACAGAAATCCAGCATCCCAAGGTCTGGGTTATAAAACCTGTGGGAGTCAATGTAAATCAAAAGTAACACCTTAGGCTGGGGTTGCCCCTACCCTTGGCCTCCATGGCAAGTCAAGTGGGGAGGGGGACAGGAATTAAAGGGCATAGGTTTTTCAGTTCAACAAATACTTAGCAAGTACCAGACACTGTGCTAAGCTCTGGGGATACAAAAAGATACAAAAGACAGTCCCCTATTCTCACCAATAACTTAAAAAACAGCAATAACTTAATAAACTGCCTCAGAGCAAATGAGGTAAGTTTGTATTCCCCACAAAATATCCAATAACTTCTCTAACTACCCAGGAATCTGAGCTTGCTCTCTCCCCTGATAATGCAAGTTCAGGGAAGTTTGAGATTTAGACTCTGGCTTGGGCTTATATGTCCCACATTTAAAACTCCTGCAGTTTTAGAGTCAATGGATCCCAAGGTCAAATACTAGGGATCTCGCCACCACCCATGACTGTTCCATCCCCTGCTTGCTACTTGCCTTAAAGCCCGTGGGACACCAGTCTACAAACTGAATACTTCTCTTGGTCTTGATTGTGGCAATGGTGGCATTGACATCCTTGGGTACCACATCACCTCGGTACAGCATGCAACAGGCCATGTACTTGCCATGACATGGGTCACACTTTACCATCTGGTTGGAGGGGTCAAAACAAGCATTGGAGATCTCTGCTACAGAGAGCTGTTCATGATAGGCCTTTTCAGCAGAGACAATGGGTGAGTAGGTGATGAGGGGGAAGTGGATTCAAGGATAAGGCACCAGATTGGTCTGGAACTCTGTGAGGTCTACATTGAGGGCACCGTCAAAGTGCAGAGAGGCAGTGATAGAGGAAACGATTTGGCCAATGAGCCAGTTGAGGTTGGTGTAGGTTGGGCCCTCAATGTCCAGGTTCCGGCAGCAGATATCATAGATTGCTTCATTGTCCACCATGAAGGCACAGTCTGAATGCTCCAGTGTGGTGTGAGTGGTTAGGATGGAGTTATAGGGCTCCACTACAGCTGTGGATACCTGTGGGGCTGGGTAGAGGGCAAACTCCAGCTTGGATTTCTTGCCATAGTCAACAGAGAGCCTCTCCATCAGCAGAGATGTGAAACCTGACCCTGTGCCACCCCCAAAGCTGTGAAATATCAGGAATCCCTGTAGCCCTGTGCATTGGTCCGACTGAGGGAGGCAAGAAGGGAAGAAAAAAGGCATTAATGAATACAAAATCTCCTCCACATGTATAAGGAGAAGCCCCTGCCACCTCTTTACCCCTTCTTGATTGGGGAAAAAAATTCCCTTTTAAAAGCATAAAAGAACATACTCCCATCTATTTTTCTCCCATCCCAGTAGCTTTTAGAAGAGATTATCTACAAGGTATTTAAATGGTCTGTATGGATAAAAGCCATGGTTGTTGGCTTCCCCAGGATCAAAAAGCTTCTATTTCTACTATAAAGAACTTGAAAAGATCCTGAAAGATCTGATCAACATTAAGTCATGGTAGTTTGGGGCAAGGCAAGTGTTAGGGAGAATATCATTCTTCACAGTTATTAGGCTAATACAGGGTCCTAGTACTTTCTTCTCTTAAAAAAGGCGTAAACCCTTCTCAGAGCTATGTTCTAAAAAAGAGGGATCTCTGACTCAAGGTTCTTTTTCCTGCTACAGGATGGACACATTTCCAGCTCTTAATCACTCAGGTAGGGAATGAGATATTCTGAAGAATAAGATTAAGCACTACCTTTCTAGGCTGGTGAATATTGCCCTGAATTCACAATTAATTGGTTAGAAAACAGATATACTGAGTGAATGTGGATAAAGGTGAGCAATAATCACAGAGGTGTGAAGACCCTGAGTCTACTTACTCCCTGTCACTAGGATTTAGAAAGGCCTGATACATGACTCAAATAGATTATCAGACCTGCCAGGTTTAAGGTAGAACTAAAAAAGCCAATAGACCCTCTCGAGTGAGAAGAGGGTCAGTTCATTTTAACTCTAGATTCACATGGAAGACGGATACCTCTTACAACAGGGGTCTTTAGCTCAGGGGTTCAAGACATCATATGTATTTCATGTATCTAAAAACATTCTGAGAAGGGGTCCATGACACACATGAAAGGTTAAGAACCCCGCTCTAGGGAAAGGTTCTAGAGTTAGCTACCGTCCTTTACTATTAGGTACTTTTTTCCTAGATTAATCACCACCCACAAGCATCCTCCTTCAGGACATTTCTCATTGATGTTGACCAAAGGATGTTCTCCCTTGGTGAGAGAAGACATCGGAAAAATGGTTGGATAGGTCACCTTTGAAGGAAGACTCCAAGGACCATTGGCTCTGGCAAGAAAGAGTCCATAGAGATCTGGTTTCCCTTTACTCTTACCCTCCCCTACATAAGAATCCTACCCTTGGGGAAAATGGTGGTGACTGGGTATTTCATGGTAGGCAGCCTGGAAGGTCAGGTGTAAGGGAGGTATGGGGAGATGCCATGTTTGCCAGGCTCACCAGTTTTCGGATGCGCTCCAATACAAGATCAATTATTTCCTTCCCAACAGTGTAATGGCCCCGGGCATAGTTATTTGCAGCATCCCCTTTGCCAGATGGAATAGCTGTTTATAGATGCCAGTCCGAAACTCATCTGTGAGGAGGAATGTCGGGGTAAAGGAAGAAAGGGTAGGTCAGTTTAAGGAAGGAAAGAAGCATTTTTAAAGCACCTATGAGATAGGATACAACTTCATTTATTTTTATTTTTTTTTTACAATTTATTTCTTATTTACAATTATTATATCATTTGACCCTTACAACAACCCTGGGAGGTGATATCATAATTCCCACTTTAGTTGAACAAAGTAGTTAAACGACTTGTCCAGGGTCCCACAGCTAGTGTCTGAAGCTGATTTGAACTCAGGTCTTCCCCAGTGTACTAGACTATATTTTGCAAAATAATCAAAACACTATTACTACCCTCTAATGAATTCCATCAGAAAACAGAGGTAGAATGAAGAAGGGTCTGGCTTATTATAACTAAATCTTTCATTCCAGATTTTTAGGTTTGTGGATTTGGGAGTCTGGGTAGGAGGAAAAGGCAAGATATATTTAAGCTTCAGTTGGTTTAACTTTGAGGGCCTGGGGCTCAGGGAAGAGGGATGGGAGAAACCCCTTTCTATAGCCCTCTATAGCTTAAAAAGTTATTTGTATAACAATTCTGTGGAGCAAGTGGTAGGAATATATCCATTTTATAAATGAAGAAATGGGAGGCAGGGGATCTGAGAGGAAAAGTGACCCAGGTCTCTTCAAGTTTGGCTCTTTCTACTATAATGCACTAACCTGAAATTCTTAATAAACTCACTGTAGACATAGGTCAACACTCACTTTCATTTACAAGGAAGAAGAGCTGGGACAGGGATAAAGAAGAACCTGACAGTACAGAGATAGGCCCAGTGGATAGAGCACTGTATAGAAATAAAAAAGAAATTACTTCAAATCTGGCTTCAGACATTTATGGGGTTGACCCTGGTCTGCCTTAAGTTTCTTCATCTATAAAATGGGGATGACAACAGTACCTACCTCTCGTGATTATCATGAAGGTAAAATGAGAGAACATTTGTAAAGCACTTGGCTAACTTTAAAGTGTTAAGTTTTTGTTGTTTAAGTTGCATCCAATTCTTTGTGACCCCATTTGGGGTTTTCTTGGCAAAGATACTGGAGTGGTGTGCCATTTCTTTCTCTAGCTCATCTTACAGATGAGGAAACTAAGGCAAACAGGGTTAAGTGACTTGCCCAGGGTGCCACGGCTAGTAACTGTCTAAGGCTGGATTGGAACTTGAGTCCTCCTGACTTGAGGTAGGCATTCTATCCACTGTGCCACCTAGCTGCCCTTTATATAAGGGCTAGCTAGTATTATTAAAGAGGAAGGGTTCTTTTTGTGCTAGGGGCTAGGGAAGGAAGAAATTCACCATCAAAGCTCTCATGACTCCGATCTTGGCCTTGCATCTAGAAATGCTTATTCTTAACGCTGATGGTAATATTAAACAATAATTAGCCAGACAGAAAGCAGGCCCACAACTCCCCACATTGTCACCTATTTGCAGCAATGGATTTAGAGAAGTGGGAGGTTCACAGGGAAGCCAAGGAAGCCCGACTGAGGTAGCTAAGAAGAAAGGCAGCTAGGGCCTGCAGAAAGCCAGCAACAGCCAATTCAGTCCATCTCCTGCTTGGAGCTATTGGTTAAATTACTTTAGCTGAACACCTGCCATTTTTGTGAGAATCCTATTCCCTTTGGATTAGTCAGCCTGGAAATGCTTTTCTTTCTGGAGGAGCAGTAGGAGGAAAAAGAGTCTGTTCTGGTTTCCCCTGCCCCATTCCTCCTTAGGCTGGATGAAAGAATACCTGGCTGTCAGTTTCCACCCACATGTAGATGATTAACTCCACTGAACTGCCTGGGATTGCTCCCTCCACAGCCAGAGAAAAGCAGCTCTAGATTCATGGCAGAGATTGGAGGAATTTCTTCCCTCCCTGGCCCCTCAGCTCTGCCCTCTCCTGGAGGCAGCCTTGACAAGAGCAGCAGGCGTCGCTGTGGTTTTTGGCAAGCAGACAGGTTTGGATTCCATCGAAGGCTCATTGCCCAAGCCAGGCTCCCCAAAGGACTTTGGGGCCTGGGGCAAGGAGTCCAGGTTGGGGGAAGGGGAAGTTTTCTTTGTCTTTTCTCCCCCTTATCCCCCTCTAGAGAGTCTTTTTCACTCATTACCTATTACCGAAGGCTCCAAGTCTACAAAGACTGCTCTGGGGACATGCTTGCCAGCTCCAGTCTCACTGAAGAAGGTACTGAAGGAGTCATCACCACCCCCCAAGGTCCTGTCACTGGACATGGTACCATTGGGTTGGATACCGTGCTCTAAGCAATACAATTCCCAGCAGGCATTTTCCATCTGCACTCCGGCCTGGCCGACATGGATGGAGATATACTCACGCTATATGAGAAACAATGCACAAATGAGTAGTTTGTTGTTCCTGTTTTCCAGGATGGGGAAAGGAGAGTTTAGGAAAAACAATAGCAGGGGCCTTTCTGCTATTCTCTACCAGGGAAGGTTCTCTTTGCATTTGGTCCAATCTTTACTCCCACCCAACCAGTAAGGGCAATATCACCAGCTAGCTGCAGAAGGGGAATTACTATGGACACTGCTCTGCTTGTACCATTAGCTGAGAACCTGGTTTAGTGCACTGACTTGATGCCCCAAGCCTCCAGAATACCTGGCTTCCAGTTCAAGGAGTCTAGTTACTGCAAGCCAGTTTCCTTTCAGAACCACTATCCCACCCCTCCCCCTCTTCTCCTGTCCAAACAGGCAGGCAGTTCCCCTTCCCTAATTAGGAGAGGCCAGGCAAAATTGGATTCCAGTCAGAAGGCTGATTGATTCTACAGGAGTTGCAAGATTGGCCAAGTACCTACCTACACCTGCTGGAACTGCTTAAAACCAAGAAGGTTAGGCTGTGTGAGTTGCAAGAGCATGCTCCCCACTCCTTATCTCTCCTAATGGGCTGCTGTCTTTTATAGCAAAACTGAATGAAACAAACTGGACATTAGTCATTCTCTGGAAAGAGTCTAGAAAGACAAGGACCCTTCCTGCCACTCCCAGGTGGATCAGTTCTTATAGCCAACAGTTCAGGAGGTCTGAATCCCATCTCTTTCTTTTCCTTTTCCCTCCCTCACCTAACTAAAGCTATCAGCATCTTTCTGAGGCAAAATGGGAACTCCTAATGGGCGCTGATTCCTGCTGGCAGAATTTGGGAAATCTGGCCCTGCTAGGGCCAGGATGAACTGTCCCACCCCCAAAACCTGCCTTCAAATACATAAAAGGATCCAGCACAAAGGCATATTTGTCCTGTGGCGCTAGGAGGGGTCACCACAGGGAAACCCACAAATCTTAGGCAGCTAATACAGGAAAGAAGCTTGGAACTCCACATTGCGCCCCGCCCCCCCAACCTGGTGAAGGCTGCAGGCTCGAGACTGGCTTCAGGCCAAGGGGCCCCAGAATCAGTTCGAAACCAGGCTGAGGAGAAACCTATGAGTTTTTTCCCTCCCTCCCTCCGCCTCGGGGAGTCCAAATTTCAAGGATAGTGAAAACTCTGTGCTTTAGCATAATAGTCAAGAAAAAGATGGAGCAGGGGAGGGTCAGACATTCTTTCCTGTTCCCAAGGGACTTCCAAGCGTATCCAAATGGGGGGAAGGGGAGAAAGAGTTTAGAATCAACGATCTGGCAAGGCAGCTTTGTAACCCAGCAGCTCGTTCCCGTTCCCTCCCCTCCAAGGTGTCAGGCTGGATTGCTTGAGCGCAACCCCTCTCGCCCGGACCTCAAGGGGCCTCGGCTTCCCGGGGACGTGGGTGGGAAAGTGCTCCTTGGCCCCCTCCCAGCAGCCCGGACCCTTCCACGCAGTCCTGCCCTCACCATGGTGGCTCCGACGGGAGAAGGTGGGAGGGCGCTGTGGTCCGCATACAGCTTACGGGTCTCCGCCAACACAGGCAATCCGAGAGCGCTGGCCTGCTGCGTTTATATGGCCCCGCCGAACCTCTGGTCCAGCCCTCATCAACGCTTCATTGGCCCGTCTCCGGAGGCGGACCCCGCCTCCGCTCTTCTCACTGGGCCAGACCCCCAAAGAAGTCCGCCCCTCCTGTCCTTACTGGGCAGCCTCCCGGCCGGAGCTGCTCTTTGGGCAGTGGAGACTGTGCACCCCCGGAGCACGGTGTCTCCTCCGGCACCTGTCCTGAGCGTAGCGGACAGGTAGTCCGAGGCAGGCGCTGGCGTTTGGCTTACCTCCCACCCCGGTACCCTGTGTGCCTCTCCTGCCGATGAGTACTTTAGAATTTCGGTTTGAATTGCCCCTCCTCGCTCCCCCCTGCCCCATCTGAGCCCTGGGAATGAATCATGTGAAAGATCTGCCTTTTAAAAGTGTCTTGAGTTTTCTTTTTGTAAGAGACAGTTTTCTGGGATCACATCGAACACATTCAGAATTATCTGTATTTTACTGAAAAGACAGATTATCCATGTCATTACTTTGCCTATTTTCAGAGTTTTCAGGTTGGTTCATCTCAGAATTTGAGTCCCATACTCTTCTGACAGTCCTGATTCAGCTGTTTATCCAAAGCACACCTATCTGCAATGGCTGTTCCTTCTGGTTAAACAATTAGCCCCTTTCTTTGCGTAGGCGCAGATTAATGAGGGAGTAAAATGTCATTCGACTTCATCAAAGGATTGGATAAAGTACTTCCACCTTTCAATAAAGATGGCCTTTAATATTTTTCCAGCCTGTAACAGAAGTTGCAGTTTCTCATCCATTCTCATCATGTTCTTCTCAAAGATGAACAGTGACTGAATAGTGATGTACGTGAGCTAACGTGTACAAAATTTATGGAGTCAGGTTTCTGAGGCTAAATTCAATTCTCCCAAGGTCAAATTCTAGTTGTGAAGTCCTTCGGCCCATCCTAGTGTTCTAGACAGGCTGGGGAACAACTGGGGAAGATTCAAAATTGGTGTCCTCCTGTGTTTCATTTGATTTCAGATCGACTGCTCTTTGACTAAGAAGATACAAACTCTATTTGTGTATTCAAAGACACTGATAGGTTGCACCACAACAATGTACCCATTTGCCCTTCGAAATATTTGTAAATGAGTATTCCCTCCAGCACCTCCAGGAGATGAAGACCCCAGATTCAGTGCCAAGCAATTTACTATCAGAAAGAATCCTCAACTTTTCGAAGGCCACTAGCTGCACTTCAAAATGTCATTGATCACAAAAATATGGTGAGAGATCATGAGTGACTCAGTGCAAATGAACATTCTGAAAGTGCTTTAAATGTAGGATAAAGTGCTTTAGAAATGTATATTCCCACATGTACAAAAATATTTATAGCAGCTCTCATTGTGATGGCCAAGAACTAGAAATTGAGGGGATGTCCATTGAGGAATGGCTGAGGAAGTTGTGGTATATTAATGTAATGGAATACTATTGTGAAATGATGAACAGGTGAACTTCAGAAATACCTAGATAGCCTTATATGAATTGATACTGAGTGAAGTGAGCAGAACTAGGAAAATATTATACACAGTAACAGCCACAGCGTTTGAGGACTGTTTTTGATAGGCAGCCCTCCACAATAAGGCAAAGACAAGGCAAGGATCTAAAACATTTCCAAAGGACTCATGATGTAAAATGCCATCCACATTCAGAAAAAGAGCTATGGAGTTGGAAGGAAGAATGAAGCAGACTATTTTCTGTTTTATTATGTTTGGTTTTGTTTAGTTTTACTCATGCTTTCTCCCATTCCTTTTAATTCTATGAAACCCAACTAATGTGAAAATGTGATTGATGAAAACTGAAAACAAAGTAAATAAATCTGAAAAAAATGTGTGGTATTATAAAGTCATCGTGGCTACTACTACGTAAAAAGAGTTCACTTGCCCTGCTAAATATAGGCAGCACTTGTAGCTAAAAACCACTTTATTACCATTTGGTGTGAAGGAGGGTGAGGCCTTCCTTATGTAGATATTAGTTAGCAATATTGATGCCATTGAACATTATATCCCTCCCTTGCCCCTCTCTTCATAGTATGCAATTGTCCAACCAAATATATTACCATACCCCAACAACCTAGTGGTTTAGTCACTTTTCTTTCTGACCTCTCTTGGAATTTTCTTGACGAAGATACCAGAGTGATTTGCCATTTCCTTTCCCAACAATCCAGGGATCCTCAATCTTTTTGGAACACTGATATTTTATTTCATTCTAGAACATCCTCTAACAACTCCCATAGCACTTTGCACCTCATTTATGCACTTTTCTGATTCCTAGTTACTTAGGTATATGTCAAAACCTCCTACTAGGTTTTCAAGTTCCATGAGGACAGGATCTATGTCTTAATTTAAACTTTTTCAATATTCTACACAGTGGTGTCTAACTTGAAACAAGGACCACTAAACTACATAAGGAATGCTGACTTAAAAAAACCACACATTAACATTATCTATGCTGTTATATTTTTATTTGCTTTGTTAAATATTTCTCAATTATATTTTAATCCAGTTCAGGCTTCACTATGGAGTGCTGTCAGCTATGGGTTTGACACCTGTGCTCTATGCAAATTAGGGCCTTTAAGAAGTATTTGTTAAATTTTATCACATTTTACAACTTTTAAAAAAAAAGTGTATCTTGGATTTCTTCCTTTCTTCATTCATAGTCTCATCTCATTTCCAAGTTTAGCGTTTTGTAATTTCAACCTTTTCTCTACTATTTATGTGTATTTTTACAAACCAAATCCCTATAGGTCACATTGGAAGGAGGGGAGGAGATAGCTATAGCTATGGATTAAGTGCTAGGTCTGGAGTCAGAAAGACCTGAGTTCAAATGTGACCACTGCCACTTCTTAGCTGTGTTACGCTGGCCAAGGCATTTAACTTCTTTTTGCCCCAATCCACTGGAAGAGGAAATGTCAGTAACCAGTGTCTTTGCCAAGAAAATCCCACAGATAGCATGGCCCATAAGGTCATGGAAGAGTTAGAAGTGACTGAACAACTAAACAACAAATCCCCAGGACCTACCTGCCCAGGAATTTAAATTGGTGCCAGCAGGAGCTCCCTGGTACATACCAGCTTAGTTTTCCAGCAGAACCAAAGCTCCAGAGCCCTTTGAGACAGGAGCTGGGGCCTTTGTTTACTTTTTTCCATACCTTTCCCTTTAACATGACAAAATGATACTGAAATGAGAACTACAGACAGTCTAGTCCCGTGAGGGTGGGGTAAACAGGGATGGAAAAGCTCCAGGAGAACAAGCATACCCTGTTCACCAAGAGCTGAATAGAGGTCAAACATTATGACTGCCAGGTTTTGGGGAGGCAATTTCTGAGCCTGTGTCAGGGAGGAATCTCTTGAGCTTCTGGCCCCTAGCCTTCATTCACGATGGCTAATTCCCATCTCCACATATTTAATCCCTTCCACTCAAATGGGGACATTTAAAATCACTTCCAGGCCAGCCAAGAAAAGCTCAGGTGCCAGCTTTTGCTCTACCTGAAAAAGTCCCACCTCAGCAGTGACCACCTTTCCCTTCTTTCTTCCCAGTACCTTGACACTGTTACCTTTTATCCAGCCTGCTTTCTATCCAAGTCTGAGGCAAGCATACAGAATGTGCTTTTTGGCCCTTCCTTACAGATCAGAGATATCATTAGCATATATTGACCCAAAGAACTAAATTCTTTGTCTGCAAAAACTGTTTTAAATGAGCCTCATTTTAATGGATATGCCAGAAAATATAGCCTTTTAAAATTGTTATAACTTTGGAACAAAACAGAAAATTATTTTCTTTTGAAGATTATCTGTTAGCTGAATTTTATTTTGATGTGTTTATATATCCCATTCTGCTCCGCAATAAATCTGTAACTAACTGGAATGAAATACTGTATAAATAATTGATGTTAAGTGAAGAACTGAGTGCTGGAACATACCTTGTAATACAACCCGTGTACCCTCATTCAGAGAACAAGGTGCTAACATGAAATATAGCACGAGTATGCTCTGCTTTGACTCCTTGTACATAGAAATGACGCTCTAGTTGCAAAAGATCCCTTCGCAAGGCCAAATGCTTCTCCTGGAGCAACCATAGTGACCATGACCACAGGAGTAAGGCCAAGTTGCCCTTTCAGACCTAGTGAAAGTGACTGATTCATTTATTCACATTTATTTATTGCTATGTGGAAGTTACTGTGCAAAGGTACAAAAAAAGTTTCCTTTAATCAAGACTGGGCACCAGAAAGTCAAAGCTGGCTCCCCAATGACTTCAGTAGCTGATGAGCTAGAGGCAGGAAAATTCAAGATGAGCCCTAAGATGTCTGATTCATACATTATCTCCAAGGACACACAAGTTCTTTACGTTGTTCACATTTTTTTTGCTTTTATTGTCAGTAAATTTGAAAAGATGAAATAGTAAATTGCTTGTATTTTTGGCTTCTGAGGCAAAAATTGCTTGTCCAGGTTTGGCTAGTAAAATGAAGGGTCAACATATCACCAGACACATCTATACTCAGTTTTGATTCTTTGGCCCAAGTGTCTTTGTATGAATAAAAAAAAACCTCAGTTGTGTTCTTAGCAGCCATACAACAACACATTCAACTTCTCTGATATTCAGAAAATCTAAGTACTGTCCAATTCTATCAACAGTAGCACTTCAGGGGGCCATGACTGGGGAATAAAGCCACCACTCTTTGTGGCGGGAAGGGGGTGGGTGGGGGGTGAGGGGAGGCTGGTTAAAGGGTTATGTACAATATTTTCACCTTAATGGGGAGTCCACTCTGCAGATGGGGAGAGGGAAAGGAAGAAGTGAGAGAATGGAACAGAGCATCAAACCAAGAGTGTGAGGCACTCAGCCACTCAAGATGGTGCCTGCATTCTGAATAATCTGTACTTCCTCTCCACCTTAACCCCCATCACCCTGAGTTGTCCTAGGAGACTGCTTTAAACCTTACTTTATACATCATTGGAGAGAAGGTACCCTGGGTCAGTTCAATGGAGATGACAGAGTAAATGGAAACCACAGAAGAGAGTAACGACAAGAAAGGATACCAACTCATTCATATTTAATGCCCTCTGGGATCAGCACCAAACCAGAAGGGCCAAGAGTTTTCCTAGCAGTCAGGAAACATGAATTCACTTGAATAGGAATACAGGAAACTGAATGGAAAGTTTGCATTCTGGAATTTGTTAGGATGGTGAGTATTAAAGATAAGGAAAATTCCCATCCCACCAAGAATTCTTGCCCTGCACCATGTCCATTAGGTTCAATAACTCTGTACTGATGATGCTTTCTTTAGACACAATACTTCTCATGAACAAGGGCCTCAGACAGTCATCTGTTCAGACATGAGCCAAGGCTGTAAACTTCACATGCAAGTTAGCAGTGGTTCTTTCTTTATGTGTCCTCCACCCTAATACTCAAAGGAGAATCTCAGACACATTTGGTGAATTATTTTTCTGTGGTGGTTGCCAGAAAGTGCTAAAAATTTAACTCTCTACTCATATATTGTAAGGGTAAGTTTAGACCATTGATGAGAAACCACATGAGAATTTCAAAAGCTAAAAGGGGTCAAATAAATCAGAACAGTAAAAATTTGTCACCTAGACCAGGAAACAAAAAATAGCACCTGAATAAGAGAAACTGACACATGTCAGTGGATGAATTCTGGGAGGCACCTGGCTTCCCATCTCACTCAAACCAGAATGGGGAAGAGAAAGGAGTGGTGCGCTACAGGGAGAAATATTTGAGACATGTGCACTTGAAGTCTCAAGGAAGCAAGTTAGGGTAAACCCTTTGTATGTCCAAGTAGACACTGTGGTACTCACAACTTTACGTTAGTACAGAGAAGAAAGCAGCAGAACTGTTATATCAGGTTAGAATGACTTCTGTTTTGGGGAGATGATTCCACTATAGGAAGCTGCTGCTGAAGAGCCCTTAGTCACTCATGGGAAACCCTCTCCAAAGCCACATAGAAACTATTTTTGTCATCCAGGCAGTGCCAGCCGATGGGTCCAATTTCACAATCTGCGCAGACCAGAAATTTGATGTTCCCCACGTCTTTGGTGAAGCCCACATTCTCAAAGGTAAACATGTCATCAACCAGCCAGTGTTCTTGAAGGAAGTCACCTTCTGGGTTGCTGTCATCAGCCAGAGCTGGTTTCTTCCTCATGGAGGGAAGGAACAGCTGCCATGCAAGAGAACATAGAGTCACATGGGATCACTCATCACCCTATTTCTTGATCATATTCAATGTCCTACAACCACAAGTAATACCAATTTTAAAAAGGGGAACAAGGTATATATAGTTTGAGGTGGCATTTTGGATGGTTCATGTCTGGGTTCCTGATGCTACCTGACATAGTCAAGATTCTAGTTACTGCTGGTGTCTTGTCTTTGGAGCAGTAGAGAGGATCCTGGCTCTCTTATTCCCTGAATAGAAGATATGCAACATTATATGAAGTGCTCCTAGGATTCAGAGTCAACCCCAAGACTTGGGACTCCATGCCCAAGATGCCTGGAATTTCACCCTTCCAACTTCTGGGATTCTCCACCAGCAGTGTAGAAATTCAAAGAGCTTTTGCAGACAAAGAACCATTTTAATTTTCCAATGTTGCCAAATCAGCTCTACTAACATTTGACCAACCCTACATGGTTTCTAATGTCACCAGAGTAGGTTTCCATTCTGTCTCTCATCCTCATAGCTGCTCTCATCCTCATAGCTGCTCTCATCACATTTCCCTGAAGACTTTAGTGATTTCTTCTTTGGTAAAATGATGGGATTATGATCTCTAAAGTCCCTTCTAGATCTGAATTCTATATGTATATATACACACACACAATGTATATTCCTTCTAACTAACCTAATAATGATGAGCAAAGAACTCAAGTAAAAGTCTTTAAATGGTAAGTGATTTGACAGATATAAGGGTAGGTAAGTTCTCTACACAGTATAACCATGAAGTATGTGACAGATGCTGATGAGGATTCTTTAGTTTGTATTAAGGAACTCTTATGTGGAGAACTGGAACATAATGGTGGTCATTTCAAGAGTTCTTTGAGGAGAACCACATTTCCTAACACTACTGCCCCCCGCCTCCAGATACTTCTCTTTGTTCGAATAGAGGTCTGCATCATGCTAATACACAGACATCTATCTGCTAATTCACCTGTGACTTCTCTGGTAACACTACAAAATTAGAAGCCATTTCATGTCTATAGGTATCAACTTCTCTGAAAATGTTTTCTGCCAATACTCAATCTTGTGGGCATGGATGAAATCCTGTTATAACAATTTGCAGGACACCGGATTATGTGACTTCAGGCAATTCCTTAGAATTTAACTTTTGTAAAGAGCTTCGATATCCACAGATTAAATCATGACATAAGAGTACATTAATAATATCTCCATTAAACAGAGATCATGCAAATTATGTGCTTGGTGGTATTCATTAAGCATTAGCACAACAAAAAAGAAATATTAACTGTTCTCATTTATGGACCAATATACTGCAACTCTTTCTTGACTTACTAGACTCTCTCTTCTTACTAGTCATATATATTCTAAAACACTTACTGAATTAGCTGAGTTCCACTCTGTAAAGTCCAATCTTACCGAACATCCCCATTTAAATTTGTTTCCTGACCAGTCAGGATTATCATACATGGCAGTGACAGAGGAATATTCCAAACTAAATGTTGCAATGCCAAAGACCTCCCTCAAGTGCAGGTCAGGTAAAGGGGAAGTATTTGTAGTTGGGATACAGGAGGGTGCTGGCTGAATATGGGGCAGCGTGCATCAAGGCACCTGTCATCCAGTGCCAGGAGATGTCCACAACACCTTTCATGGACTGAAGAAACCTAAAAGCATCTACCTCACAGGGTGGTTGTGAACATCAGATAATAGATGTAAAGTGCTTTGCAAACGTTAATGTGAAATATAAGCGGTAGCTTTTATTATCAAGGGAAACTGGACCACCTGATCAGAGTCAATAGAATTGTACCAGGGATCGTGAGGTTACCTTCGTCTCCCAACTCCCCCCATTTCAGTTCCCTTTAAAGTTTAAATGGCACTTGCCCCAAAGGTCTTTCCCAATTCCGGACGTTGTTAGGGTCTCCAAATCACAATGCTGTTTACTTTGCATGTATCAGATATTTACCTATCCGTGAACATGCAGTACTGCCTGGTAAAATGTAAACTCATTGAGGGCAGACTCGGGTCTTTGTAAGCCCAGCACTTGGTGTTCGTCAAGGAATCAAAACTTGTTTTGTTTCTTTCCTTTATTTTTGATTTAAAAAAATGGGCTTTTTTGGAACACGCGTGGCTTTTCCACACCTAGAGTAGACAGCGCGGTCTAGATCTAGGAAACAACAGACTAGGTTAGTTGTTAGTTGCACCCCTGCCCACTTTACTGAGGAGAAAACTGAGGCAGGCAGCGTTAAGTGACCGGCCCAGGTCCCCAGTAACTGGGGCCACGTTTCAACTCAGGCAGGAGCCCTAATTCCAGGCCGGCCCCGAGCATCATAGCGCCACCTAGCGGCCCCTACGTGTAAAGAGGTTCGCCCATAAAACCAAGAGACGCTGAGGCCGAGAGGCACGTGACCTAGGCCACTAAGCAACTGGGGGACCCTAGGGGCACTCACGAAAGGCTTCCATGAGTTTGCTACGACATTTTAAAATATTGCTTATTTATAGTAATTATACATTAACTGAATGGCCTTTTTAATTAGCTTTAAGTTTGGCAAAAAAGGAGCCAAACTCACAAACTACGCTTCAGTGACCCTGGTTGTTGCCAGTTAGACATCATCACTACTGGAGGAGAACCGGCCCCCGCCTAATCCGGGCGCTTTGGGGCCCCACTCGGCCAAGCCACGGATCAAGAAGGCCCGGCCCGGAACCCTTCCTTCCCGCAGGGAGACCGCGGAGCTCGGGCTTCTGGAGCTGAACTGCTCGGGGCCTGGCTTTGTAACAAGCTGACGCGGCCAGGGCTGCACACGAAAACGTTCCTAGTACACTTCTGGGCGCCGAGGCACCGCAGCCTCCATATGTGAACCGTGGATCTCGAGGTTTTTTATTCCTTCTACTGATAATCCCCAACCCTGAGGGTGACTTTTTGGAAGGGGAATTCTTTAGGGGCGGGAGAGGCCATCTTCACAAAGTCCTTTCCCTCAGTTTTCCAGGGCATCAGGTCCGGCCCGAGGCCGCGGTGCCCTGGCCGAGGGCGGTAGAGCTGACGGAGCGAGGGGAGAACCTGGGTCCCGAGCCTCTGCGGGCCTGGCTCCGGGGTGTCCCGCGCGGAGCACGGTCAGGGCCTCGGGCCACTAGGAAGGCGCTTCTCCGCCCCCAAACTTCCAAGGCTCCTGGGTCCCACCCTCGCCGGGTTAGCTTCATTGCGTGGCGCCGGGGCCGGTCTCTACTAAGGGTTCAGACCGTGACCCTACAAAAGAAAGGGGTCAAAGGGGCGGGGCGGGCCCAGGGCGCAGGCGCACGATGGCGCCGCCGCAGGGCAGCGTGGAGGCGGGGAAACACGGAGGGGCGGAGCTCAGGGAGGAAGAGTCTAGTGTAACGAGGGGCGGGGCTCGTGGCAGGAAGAAATATCGCGCGGCGAGGGGCGGGGCTCGGAACCGAGAGAGGGAAAGACCTCACATCACGAAGGGCGGGGCTGTAGGCGGGGAGGGCGAGGTCTCCAGACCCAGCAGCCCCATCCTCTATGCCCGGAAGGTGGGCTCTTTCTTGCCCGATACCTGTCTGCGTGAGAAGAGAGCGGCCCCGGGCTGCAGCACCCGGGATCCACAGCGTTGACACAGCACAGCTTTCCTGTTCCGGCCTTCGGCTGACACTAGCTCGTTCATCTGCTCCTCCGGCTCCATCGCGCCGCCGCCGCCACCACTGCCACCGCTGCCACTACTTCCCTTAGCCGCCTCCACTGCGCAGGCGCAGATTTGCTCACAGCGTGGGAGCCTTCTTCCGCACCTTCTTTCTTCAGTGCGCAGCCGCTGCCTCCTGGGTCTCCAGAGTCCCCGTTACTGCGCAGGCGTCTTCGGCTACTGTTGGGTCCGCTACGCCTCCGCTATCCGCCTCCATTGTCCATCCTGAGTGGTCATGCCGTGTCGGAGTGGCTTTGTGACACGGTCATTGAACTCCTGGGAACTAGGGTCAAACTCCCTCCTCCCGCCATTGCCAGTTCACGGGGACAGCACCGCCCAACCTCCTCAATTCC